>SCLH01000010.1:118752-152678 GCA_004367855.1 Oikopleura vanhoeffeni
TTAGAAGAAAGTGTGCCTCGTTTAAGGCCTCGTGTGGCGAAAATTATGAGGCTTCGGACCCTGGTGCCGTGTCCGGAATTACTTATAACTTTCAAATAATTGTCCTCTTAGATCTGCCTAGACAGTTTCAGCAGTTCACCTCCAGTTAATACTGTATAAAGATTCGTATTATCTGTCGTAGTGTGTCTACGAGCAGAGCGTTTGAAGAATTTCAAAAAACGTCGCTTAGACGTAGCAAAAACAACTCCGGCGTAGACGTACAGACGACAAATTGTTCTCTAAAAATTGCGGCTAAGAGATATAAGTGAGCTAGAGAGCTGTTAATCATAGAGCCAAATAAGTTTACGAGCATGGAGCAGCGTGAAACCGCAATCTACTTGCGTGAAAATCTTTTGAACTTGAGTAGCCGAACAGCAATTTCGGTGGAGTATCTACAATAAAGAACGTCGGAATCTGGTCATTAAATTTTTTTTTCGGCAATTTTTCTTTTTAAATCTTTTGTGGTGACTTTTTTGCATAATTTGGGTTGACTTGCTGCTATTTCAGATGATTTAGTATCGATGGGCAGAATCGTTCGTTTGAGAATTTATCATCTAATATTATTATGCCGGTTTTTGTATTGAATTCTAAATACCAATTCGTGTAAAAGACTATGTAACAATAAAACGTCCCCGCTTAGTAGACGTACGAAAAATTTTGAAAATTTGTAAAAAATGCGTAGCGTTTACGCCCATCATATAAAACGCAAAAAGACACTAAAACGTTTGCTTAGACACAACATCGCTTAGACAAACGTCCGCTTAGACAAATACGACAGTATTTATAAAATCTCAGCTTGAAATGATGTTTCTCAATTATGGAACTAATACCGTCTGTAATTTTTGCAGCTGATTAAGTTTTTGTGTTTCTTCCTCGTCATCCAACGATAACAAATACAGTATACTAGTTAACTCGCATTTTATTCTGTAACCACATCAGCGCCAGATTATTTGACCAATTTAAAATAACTTGCAAGGTTCTTGCATTTTACACCTAACAACCCTCTTTAATCTCTCTTTCTTTATTCTTAAAATTTTGTTATAAAAATTTTTTAACAATTTGAAGTTTCCAAAATAGCAAAAGGGTTGGTATCAGTAGCGAACCCAATATGCCGCGCAAGAATAAGGTTAAATAAGGTTGAGCTCACAAAAAATCCAATTTTGAGACATTATTTGATCTCGATTTTTTTTTATTTTCAACCGTTGACCTATCAAAATTTTTCTCGATTTTCACTCAATTATATTCTTTCTTTGATTTCCTCGATTAACATTGCAGATAAATTTGATGAAATTGTGAAAGTTAAATTGACCAATCTCCATTATTTTTGAATTTGAAGGTCATTTGCCGCCGAAATAACCTGCGACGTCTGAGCGTGATCTTAACCACTCCCTCAGTTTTTGCAAGAATAAATTTATATTTCTTTCGACTATTTTTACATGATTAAAAAGCTGAAGGTCAGAGTCGAATAATGAGAGCTTCAGTTCCAAGTTCAAGACTTTTATAATCGCTCATAATCCTCTTCTCTTTTTTTGTGTTACTTTTTTGCATGCATACACTTCCAGACACATAAGCGAGACAGTGAGACCTCAGCCAAAACGGAAAATCTATCTCCTCTGAGGTTTTATTTTGAAATAAACATAAATTTTAAAATAACCTGAAGAATTAGTATTTAAAACTTCTGAGGAGCGCTTTTGTCGATAAGTTCAATATTTTTTCTAGAATATGCGATAAACCACCGTTTTTTGAACTTTGTTCATCGGAAAATCTATCTCCTCCTAGGTTAAATTTCAAAATTCACTCAAATTTTTGCAAACGGTAGCTCGAAACAAATAGAAACTTCTGAGGAGCCTTTTTTTTTAATTTTGACGCCAAACTCAAATTATGCATTTTTCATGGTCACGTGGAAAAATTTTCGAAAAAAAATGTGCTTCGATTTTTTCGAAAGTAGGCTCAAAAAAAAGCTGGGAAAACACTGAAGAGAAAGTTGGCCAACGTCAACCCAATATTTTGAAGTTTTAGTGGTCAAATTAACACAAACGTTATTTTTAAACAAAATTTTGAGAAAAATACTTAAAAAAAATCGAAAAAACGCAAAATTTTCTAAAATGTTTTTGTTGGAATTTGGGTTGTTTTATGCGTTCAAAACATAACCAATTATTGGGCATTATGACATTAACGCAGGAATGTAGGACCGGATACCCTTAATGGTAGTTCCTGAATATCTTCTAATTTTTTGTGATTTAAGAATGTTCCGTACGAATTTTTTTTCCACAAGTGTAGCCTCCGGCGGCCTCTGGTTTATGGTCAATGTTTTCCAAACCCAGAAGTCGATATCTGATAATCAACTTATTTTAACCATCGTTTGATGTCAAATTTTTTCAAACAAAAATAGTAATATCTATTTAATCAACTTAATTTTTTCTCAATCTTCGTAGCGTTCCGTCTATTAATGTTTTATAAGTTTAGCCTGCCGGCGGGCCCTGCCGGGGGCTGTAACATGTTTAAAGCAAAAATTTAGAAAAAAATGAATAAAATTTTTGAAAAGTATTACACGAGTTTACCTAACCCTAATTCTAACCCTTTCAAGATAGGATTTGTTTTGTGTTACAATAAACTATTGTGTACACTTGGGGCATGGCAAAACTTTTGTCAGAAAAAACTAGGGTTGGTTCAAGAAAAATAGGGTTCCCTACGGAACCTCTACTTATCTCACCCCAACCCTATTTTTTTCTGACAAACAGTTTTGCATCGTTTTGTACTGTGACACTGGGAGACGACTTATTGTTTCTCTAATATAAGATTTAATGGTCTTTATTGGAAGATGATCCTCCGTTGTCGGCCAAGTGATATCGCCGATCCAACACGCTCAGAATTCTGACGATGGAAACCCCTTAGAGAAACCAGACAAATTTGGTCAGTTATAAGCTCATATCTGGTTAATCACCTGAATATCTCTTTCGTCGGTCCGTTTTCAATTTTTCACCAAACCTTTTTAAACATAGCCTCAAAATGAAGAAAAATATCTATCGACCGAACCCCCTTAAAACTACTCATTTTGGGTGCAGGCACTTCTACATGATTAAGCTTTTGAAAACCAGAGTCTTTTCCCTGAGAATAGTGTATAGCAGTCTGCGCGCTATCTCGTGGTTGGCGTTTTATACACCCGCCATAAAAGGCATAAATATGAATTTTAACATCAGAAACCTCATTTAATTTTTGGTTCAGATATTCGAAAACAGAAAAACGAATATCGCGATCAAATGCTGATAGAAAAATCTATTGGAATGTATGACGTGCAAAATTTAAGCAAAAATGTCGACGAGTTGCTCTGTCAATACTGTGGAGAAACACTACAAGAAATAGCAAAAACGTGAGTTAAATTTATCTCAAATACAAAAAAAAACAAGGCAAATAAATTTACTACGTGCAAGACTATGATATCTATAAAAGCGGTTAAAATAATTTAAATTTTTTAAATGCACAAAAAAAACAAAAAAACATTCAAATTGTTTTTACTATAAAACGTCTTGAGAAAAACTTCATGAATGATAAATATCGATTACGGGGCCCTGGGCATTTTTGCCAACATTTTGATATAATTCGGCTTTTAAAACGACTAGTCCGATCGAGTTCTTCGATACTCAAACTGAGCACATATATTTAGAGAAAAAATAAATTTTAAAAAGGTCCGAATCAGACCATTGTTTCCAATTTTTTTACAAAAACTGATAATTAAACCATTTCAGTAATCTCAGAAAAAACATTTCCGATTCGGGCCAATTGTTTTTATTTTATTATTCACTAGATATTTGTGCTCAGTTTTAGCTATTTAATAACTCTATCGAAACTGAGATGGTTTTCCCCGCTTTAAATCGCGTGTTGGGTATTTCATAAAAAAATGCTAATTCGCTACTATTCAAGAGAGGGATACCATAAATGTTCGAAAAATGTAGGTTATATAAACGGCAGGGGGTTTTAAACAAAACATTTTCTAACAAAAAAGTTTTCTAACATAACATTTTTTAACAAAAAAGTTTTTTAACATAAAAAAACGACATTTTTTAACAAAAAAACCATTTAATAACAAAAATACCATTTATTAGCAAAAAAAACATTTTTTAACAGAAAAAATATTTTTTAACAAAACAAAACATTTTTAAACGAAAAAATCATTTTTTAACAAAAAAATCATTTTTTAACAAAAAAAACATTTATTAACAAAAAAATCATTTTTTAACAAAAAAATCATTTCTTGACAAAAATCATTTTTTGACAAAAAAATCATTTTTTAACAAAAAACATATTTTCACAAAATAAAATTTTGAAACTTTTAAGACGGTTTGCGTTTATTTTTGTAACAGTTTAATAATAAATGATGAGAAAGACGCTCAAACATGGGATACTTTCAGAAAAATAAAGATTGAAAAAATTACGGCTAAAATATTTATCAAGCAGGATTTCGTGAGAGAACACAACAGATTATTGTGTACACTCATGGCATGGCAAAACTTTTGTCGGAAAATACTATGGTTATTGTTAAATCAATATGGTCGTTTGTTCCTGCGGAACACAACCATATTATTTAACCCTAACCCTAGCCTTTCCCAACAAACAGTCTTGCATCGTTTTTCACCGTGTACACTGGACACGATTGTACCTAACCATAAATCTAATCCTTTGAACATACAGAAATATTTTGTCTTTACCGAAAATTATGGTGTACACTTTGGGCATGGCAAAACTTTTTTCCTGACAAACAGTTTTGCTTGGTTCTGAACCGTGTACACTGGTCACGAATTAGACTATACAAGGTCTTGAAGTTTTTAATTACCATACATTTCGGATTTTTAAACTTTTTACATAACTTATGCTGTTTCAGTGAAATCGTGCACTTATCACGCATATTGAATTATTCTCCAATAAAAACATTTTAAGGGGGTGGGTGTCGGTTTTTTTAGCCCTTTATAGAATTAATCTTATATCATTAATATCGGTTATGACTAAAGTTGACCAAGGAATCTCATGGTGGCAATTATTTTTTCAAAACAATCTAGAACAAAATCTAGAATTTTCAAAATCGAATATTTTTTGCTTTAACCCGCATAAAACCGTATTCCACCATGATATGAACATTTTTATTGGTGAATATGACCACCGAAAACGCTGCATGACATTAAAATTATCGAAATGTCTTAATCGAATTGTAGAAATTTCAATATTATTAAGCCAAATGTTAAACCTAATATTATCGAATTTGACGCTGATTGGTTTAAATATTTGATTAGCTGTAAGCCAATCTTTTGATCAGTGAAATCTCAGCTTCAATTTGGTGGTAACTTTTGTTCCGATCAGACGACTTTTTTTCGAACTTTCCATTTCCGGTTAACTTTCATTCAATTTCTAGAATTTTATTCAAAAATCCTTCTCATCACTTTTAGCGCATTATATTTATCCCTTAGTCAAAAAAATGGCTTCATTCTAAACATCGTCAAAAGAAGATAGAGTTGAAGTCGACAAACTGCAAAATCGGCGTTTAAGTGAAGATTCTAGAAGAAAAAAAATCAAAAATCGAAAAATTCCTTCTCACACTTTTTGTTCTCATTTATTTGCTACTTTGTGTAAATTTGAGACGCTTTGTATGTGGGTCTAAAGAAGATAGATTTTACAAAAACGTTAAGTGCTCTAGAATAGACTCACACCTGGTGGTGTGATGTAACAAGGTTGACTTTGAGATGTGTAATCGTTAGACGAAGGCTAGATCTACAAACGATATCCTCAGATTTTTACAACTGCCCTAGATTTGATCTGAGACGTGATTGAAAGTTACCAAAAAGCGACACCCACCCCCTTACTAGATTTCAAAATTGTGCTTCAATCGCAAATTTGATGCAAACTAACGAAATATACAGCTTGATGTACTTGATTTCGAACGAAAAATTCAAATTTTGGTGTTTTGAAAATGAAATGAGACAACATGTGGCTAAAATTAAGGCTTGGCCTGATACATTTTACTTGACGAAATTCTTTGAAGAGTTCTATATATATAGATCTATGAAGTGTTCTCCATATTTTCATGATTTTTGAGGCTTATATATTTCACGTTCGAACAGCCTAGCACTTTTCAAATCGGATTTCTCACATAAGTTATGTGACATAACCCTATTATTCTCACCCAAGCCCTATTCTTCTTCTGACAAACAGTTTTGTACCATGTACGCTGGGCACGAGTTAGGCTGTACGAAGTTATGACAATTATTATTTTCTGTCACAAAATGCTGATTTATTTCTAAAAATTAATTGCAAAAAATGATAAATCGGCTTTTGAGGCTTAGACGGCTTATTCAAATATTTTTTCGACCCTCTGAAATTTTCATGAGGACATTTTTGTTAAAAAATGTTTTTTTTAGAAAATGTTTTGTTAGAAAATGTTTTGTTAAAAAATGTTTTCCTTATATCCATTATGATGCCCGGGTAACACTAAAAACTTATTCCCTATTCTTTTAACAGGCAAATAAGTTTTAAGTGTTACCCGGGCATCATAATGNATATAAGTCCAGGTTTATTTTAAAAGTCTGAGAGTAAAATATGACAATTAAGTCGGCGAAAATTATACAATGCCCTGAATGTTTTTATTTACTTATCGAGCGAATTTCAACCAATTAAGCATTTTTTCAACCAATTGGAAAGTGCTACGCGGGTTTCAAGTTGAGCTACAGGCTATAGCTCGAGAAATTATAGAAAAAACCATTTAGGGCATTCTAAATATGTTGAAAAAATTTCCGCAGAAATTATAAATAGGTTGAAAAATATTTTCTTAGCCAAGAATCGTGCATTGGCTCCGATACCGATTCTTTTTGCAGTTTTTGTTTCTCAAGCCTCAAAGAAATCCATTTCTCCAATCACTGTGTAGACCTCCGCAAAGAGGAACGAAAGAAAAATGTCGAAACTCGTTTCAAATTCGTCCCCGCAGAAAATCGGGGACGCAAGAAAAAAGTAAAGGGCGAAAGAAGTAGCTCAAGATGCCCACATTTAGTTATTGGAACACCCTACTATGACAATCATTTAGATAGTAATGACCAAAATGGTAAGATAACCATATTCTCATCAAAGCTTAAACGCTTCGTTAAGTTGGGTTTCTTTTTATGATCAAAAATATCTTTAATGGGTCGAAAATATATTTTTTTTTTCAAAAAGGGGGTGGTCAGGCAATGCCAGAATTCGGCAAATATTTGTAAAAAATAAATTTACAGAAGACTATAAAGACTCTGATGATATCCTGAAAACGAAAGATTTGCGAGCAAGAAAGACCATAAAAAGCGAAATGGATCGAAAAATATCCACCCCTGAAAAAGTAAGTCGATTAAAAAGGCTGTTTCGATGGTAGAAACGGATTCTCAAGAATACTTTTGTGAGACCATTATCAAACTGGCAGTCTTTTTGCGCTTACGGAGAACTTCTAGCAAAAGATACGAAAAAGTCGACCAAAAATGTGGACTGCCAATTTTTCATCATCCTTTTTTTAACAGGCATCAAACTTAATCGAGCATAGAATGTGATTGGCTATCAAAGGAGCCCGTACTATAAAATAACGTCGCCTAATAGTTCCTTGCTCAAAATTGGGGTCATTACATTCACGCCCACAAAGAAACAAATTAAAAAGAATATAAATTGACCAATAGCAATTCTTCTATTTTATGATTTTGAAGAATCTTTCTGGCGAGATAAAAGTTTTGATAAGCGAAAAAGACATAATCAAATGCTTTTGTATTTTTTCGAGAAGGGTACATCCGATTCAAGAAAATCCAAATGTATACCAGGGTCAATAAGTTGATACATCGCATTTTTTTTTCGGTCTTCCAATCTACTAACCAGTTTACCGGGAATAAGGTGACTAGTTTTCGTTATGTGGAAATTAGATTTTTTGGCCAATGAAATGCTCGGAGTATTTTTGAGACAGCCAATCAAAGAGTGATATGCAACTGAAAACCCCTTTTCAACTTATCAAAACTTTTATCTCGTCTCTCTTGTTTTAATTATTCCCCCTCTTTCTATTGGCCAGAAATAGACGCATTTTGCGGGGGTGCAAAGAAATAAGGGTACTGAGCCAGGGACTTTATTTTGACGTTATTTAAATTTCGGCCAAAACCAACGCAATTTTACAAAAAATGTTCGTCTACAGCTCCGACCACCCCTGTATATATTTTATAATTTTTTTTGATCAAAAAGTAAATCCATATTATTTTTGATCAAAAAGTAAATCCAAACTGCAGTCTGAATATTTTAAATCAGTAGATGACATCTCGACTGAAGAAAATGGCAATGAAGAAGAAAATGACGAAAATAAAGAAATTGAAGCAGAATATTCACCATTTGAAGAGGCCCCGGAAGTCAGTCGAAGGGGCCCTTGATTTTTTTATCAGATGAATCATTTAAGCTAAAAACCCCTTCTTTGAGTTCACTTTGACATATTATTATCTATCTCAGCTGCCAGTTAAAAATCAACATACAATTAATAAATTAGAAAAAATGTCAACCCAAGGGTTTTCATCACCTAGAAAAGACCGCCCTTAGTTTTAGCTGATGAACAAAACGCTTTGAGCTTGTGATTAACAACGATTCCCAAGGGATTTGAAAATATTGCTTCGTTTAATCTCAAATTGTGTAAAGAAAGTAAATGATTTCCGTATTCTGGTTATCTAAATAACGTTGCCTAAATGGCCGTGGCTCAGTAACACTTTTTTAACCCCCGCAAGTTATCTTTAACCTCATTTGCCTGCGCTGTAAAGATACTTATTTTGACCGAACAATAATTAGGGGACGTTATATGGCTTTTAAATGATACCATAAGATAGGAAAAATATTTATAAAACGTTGTAAAATGGTCATTTTCGCACTTGACTGTAAGATTACATATTTAGACCGGCCTTTTTCCAGCCTCAGGATCTGACACAAATTAAAAAATTTTATTGTGCTGATATAATATATGAAAAAATTTGATAGGATACCAAAACCTGCAAAAAAAATTCAATAGTAAAACATCAAAAAAATCTGATCGCCAAGAATTTAAATATTTTTTTTTGTGAAATTTTTTGTAGAAATATTGAATCATTTATAGCGTCGAATTTCATATTATAATTGTTTGAAACATTTTAATCTGATTATTACGGGTTCTCATAAGACCTAGGGGGTGGTCAGGGTGAGGATTTTTGACTTTGAAACTCAATTATTGAAAAACTCACAATGATAAAGGTACATACTTTACGGTTTTGGAATGCTCAGACAATTGTCCGTCATAATTGACGATCGTCAACTTTTTTCATAATTTTGGAGTAGCGCTATAGCCTATAGGGTATAAAAGGCTGGAAAATGACGATTTTAAAAAATCTTTCTCCTCCGTCAATATAAAGTGAAATTTAATTTTAACACTCATGGGAAAACTCAAATGTCAATAATATATGCTGGAAGACATTTGCGAATAAAATGCTCTTGAGCGACAAAAAATTTTATAGTCCATCTTCTTACGTAACAGGTGCACTTTTACGAAGTAGTGAAATACAGTAGTTACTCTGTTGTAGTTACCCTTTTCAGAGAAGTTCACATTTTAAAGATAATCTAGAAAATTTCAGGTCCGAGTCTCTAAATGCGACCAGTACTCCCTTGATAATGAAATTTAAGTTTTGTCTTTTTTTTAAATACAAAAAATAGTAGATATAAGTTACAAACAAAAGAAAACTCAAATTGTAAAAATATTGAGTAATTATCTGTTAAAGTTATCCCGAGCAATCATTCATTATAGTTACCTTTTATCTGTTGTAGTTACCTTTTTTCAATAGTTCAGGGGTAACTATAACAGAGTAACTACTGTATATAGAAACAAAATATATAAAAACCAGAATCTCCAGTAAATCGACCTCTCTGAATTCATTTTTGGAAGTTTTAACCCCGTCTTCTTTAGTTTTTGAGTAAAAGTTAAATTACGATTTCATTCATTTTTTATGACCTTTAAATTTTGATAAGAAACTTAATTTAATTTTCCTTAGATAATTTTGTGTTATAAGTTATAACTTATAACACGTGTGAATAAAAACTTTTTGATTTTCTACAAACAAAGTGAGTGATGTTTGCGCATGGTGTGGTCAAAAATTAAACAATTTTTTAGCTGTAAATATACACCCATGAAGGCATAGTCAGCACAAATTAAGTGTAAATTTACGTGACGATAACGGAAAAACTAGTATATATAGCGATTTTTAGTTTTTCATAAAGGTTCGCTCTGATCACCCCCTTAAGGGTGTGGGTGTCGCTCATTTGGGGTTTTGCTATGCCGATTCTCAACAAACAGGCAGCGGTTATTATCCAAAAACTTTTGTAACTTGAAGAACAACTCTTCAAGATCAATTTAAAAAATACAGTAATATGATACTATGCCACCTACGCCCATACCTACGCTTTTAATAAGCCTCCTTAAAAACACTCAGTTCGTATCTTCCCCTTCAATTTTCATCAGTTTTTATGATTTTTTTTGTGACAAGCTTCAGAAAAGCATCAAAAATAATTCACTCGCGTCCGTTTCTCGAAAATTTGCTTCTGGCGGACAAAAACACGAAAAAACTAAAAATTTTAAAAAGCTTAGTTTGGGAGGCTCAGTCCACAGGTATCATCTCCGCCAGTTTAGGAGATACAGTATCGGCTCATACTGCATATGGAAGCACAAGACTTGTTCGACAATTCACTAAAGAATTTTTTTAATGTTGATTCCGCGTCTCTTGGGGGCCATGTCAACTTTTCATTTTAATTTTAAATTTCGACAAAATTTTAGAAACCAAAAAAAATTGAAATTTACAAAATGCTTCAAAATATTTTTTTTCATAAATTCAAACACTTTTAAGGATTTTCGTGCAATTTTTAACTCGGTAGCGTCAGAAGAAAACAAATTAGCGCACTTTCAATTTAAATCATAAAGTGATCAATAATTTTAGTTTTGGTCTTTTTGGCCGTCAAAACCAAAAATTTGAAAAAAATCGTGAGAAGATGTTTGTATTGTTGTTTTCTAGCCTGACACAAAAAAAGCTCAAAAAATAATGTAAATTGACAGAGAAAATAGTTTATTAGTGTTTCTTGGGGACGCTTATTAAATGTTTGTGTGTGTGCGTAGGTGGCATAGTATCAGATTACTGTATTTTTTAAATTGATCTTGAAGAGTTGTTCTTCAAGCTACAAAAGTTTTTGAATCATGACCGCTGCCTGTTTGTCGATAATCGGCATAGCGAAACCTCAAATCAGCGACACCCTTAACACGAGACTCATACATGTCTTTGAAATCCTATAAACCTCATCATTTCATAAGAAACCTTGTTAGTACAATAAATTATTTTCAGAAAATGCTGTACTTATTGCCGATGAAGAACCAGAAGATGAAGTCATAGAGTGGATTGAAAATCAAGACGAAAAAATGATAAAATGTGAATTAAAGAATCGTGATCAAACTCTATGTGATGCAAAATTTAGTTGTTTCGAAGATAAAAGCTTTCACCAAGATCGATGTCATCCGCGTTATCAATTTAAATGTTCAATATGTCTCAAAAGAACCCCATACAAAGTAACTTTACTTAATCATATGAAACTAAAACATCAGCTAGAAGGATCTATAGCAAATGTCGCCTGTGTGATATTGAACTTGGAACCAAGGTAATTTAAAGATCATTTACGAGTATTGTTTTTGAACGATAATAAGGGCTAACATTTGACGAATCTAGTTTTCAACAGGATATACAATAAGATCCTGAATATGCCGAAGCGTAAAAGCATTTCACAACATGAATTATACTATCACATTTCTGACCCGAAAAGGGTCGATAGTGAAATTTATAAAAAGTGAAATGTATAAATTTGACATTTTGAACATGAACACGCAAGAACAAGAGTTCTAGAGCATAAAATTCCAATGTTTTTGCTGTATCCGATTATTGAGATCGAATTCTTCAAAATGATAAAAAAATATATTTTTGCGCCACAAAATTATTATGAAAATGCAATGACATCATGGAAAATACAGATTTTGGTACATTTACAAAATGTTTGAAGCAAATTTATATTTTGATTGGGCGATGCAAAAAATAATTTTTCTTATTTTGAAAAATCGATCTTAATAATTTGATCCATCAAAATATTGAAATTTAATGCTTTAGAACTCTTGTTCTTGCCTGTTCATGTTCAAAACCTCAAATTTATACATTTCACTATCGACCCGAAAATTATGTCAGTATAAATCATATTGACATAACTTTCAAGTGTGAAATAATCTGTCTTTCTGAACCATTCAAACTGGCAGTGATATCTACAGCATTTTTTTTAATTGCATAAAAAATGCAAAAAAATACAAAAAACTTTCCTGCTAAAGATACAGTAGAGTGACTTTATAAGAACGGACCCTTAGGACGCATTTTTTTTTCAAAGTGAATTTTGCCAGTGACTTTATAAGGACGCATTTTTTTCTCGGAAGTTTGCCCCAGCCTCTTAGAACGCAGAAGCTGAAATCGGATCGTCCTTATAGAATCACTCTACTGTACCATTTTGAACGACAAAGGCGACATTCTGGTTGAGCTTCAATTTTCTTATGGCGTTAGCTGTTTAGCTCTAAGGTCCAATCAAAAATAGCTAAAGAAGGAGAATTGCCGTCTCTTTTTGTTGTCCGCTCAAAACCCTATAAAGATGAAAACTCAACCTGGGGAGTTATTATGATTATAATAAATTTATTGACGTGTTTTATAGCTGGGAATGTAAAAAATGTGACAAAGTTCTCAAAACGCAAGGCGGTCTTTTTGCTCACCGTTATTCTGTTCATTCCAAATATCGCTTCAATTGCCCCTTATGTCCTCGCATCTCAACATCTCGTCAAAACTGTCAAAAACATCTAAAGTTATCACATGGCTTCACCCCCGAACAGTATAAAAAAGTCGAAATCACACGGTTTGTGCAAGATGAGGCAATTAAAGACGAAGAAGTTATGTACGATGAAGATAGCGACACTGAGAATTCAAGATTTGACATTGAATCTGACCTTGAAGATTCCGCCATTATTGATGAAAACTTAGAAATTTGTAAATCCGACGCCTCTATCATAAATCCCGTCACGATCCCTTCTCAAGATTTAAGGGGGGGGTTTATATGCCAAGTTTCATACACAAATGAAATTAAACAGTTGTCCTGTATACCATATATGGCCATATAGGTCTGTGTGAAAAACGTGGGTAGAGCTAAAAAAAGCTACCCTATTAAAAGTCTTCGCGGGACATTTTTTAGTTGATAATTTTAAACTAAAGTCAAAGACCGGTAAAAACAAGTAAAACCCACTTTTGAACGGTATTTAACTTGTGATTAAAATGATCAAATAAAAAAATATTGTTCTGTAAACACCGTAAAGCATTTTACGATAACGATTTTGAAAACGCACAATGTCTCCAGCAGCAAAAAACTCGAGCAGATATTATCCAAATTGATTGAAACTTTCAAAATAACACGGAATAAAAGTTGCCGACTATTTAAATAGGACAAGATTAAAATGGACAAGAAATAATTAATTTACGCTTAGATCATTCGTAAAAATGAATTTTGTAAAGTTAAAAAAAACTCCTTTATTGTATATGGAAATTGTTTTAGATTAAGGGGGTACTCAACGGTTTTTGACATTTTAGATCGGGGCTCAAACAAAAGCGAAACAATTATAAATTCTGAAAAGCCCCAAAGAAAGATCTATCCTTTGCTTCCGACTAAAAGTAAAAACAGAGTTTTTTGAGCACCACAGCACCAAGTGGAGTAGAGTTCTAGAAACACTGATTTGACTACAATGTCTTTTATCTCGGAAACGGCTTAATGGAAATTGATTACACTTTGTAAGAATAACAATGACTACTAGGTTGACAGTTATCGGAAATATTTAGCGAAATTTCGATCGACTTGTTCTAGAATAATGAAAAACTGTAATTTCAGATATTTTAGGAATTTGTAGCTCATTTTCTCAAAAACGATTCGATACAATTTTTTTTAAATTAGGTATTATTAGGAAGAAACATGTCTTCTCAATTTCTAGTGAAATTTTTTTTTTAAACATCGCTCCTATTTATAGAAAATTGCAGATTAATTCAGCGAAAGTCAATTTTCATGATTTCTAGAAAAAAAAATTTCATCGTACTGAGCTGTAAGTACCATCAAATTAAAGCGCATGGTCTACTGAACAAAATCTGCTTACGTCAGGTTGAAATTTTGATCCCTTATATTCTAGAATCAAGAAAATAAAATTCCAAACTGAAACGAAATTTTCTCGAAAACGATTCGATACATTTTTTTTTAAATTTATATAATACGGAAACATGTCTTCTCAATTTCCAGTGAAGATCTTTTTTTTAAACATCGCTCCTATAAGAAAATTGCATTTTGGTTTAGCCGGAAGTCAATTTTGGAGTTTATAGAATTTATTTTCATCCGATTTACCGAATTACCCTCAAATTGAAGCTACTGCAAAACTGAAGCAAAAAGGTGCTACTCACTTTTACTTGTTTTATAGAATTTTTTATTAAAATTGAGGTTTATGTATTTTTTCTCAAAAAAATACTTAGAAAAATCTGAAAAAAACTCGAAAATTTGAGAAAAATCTCGAAATTTTTTATGATAAGAGCAGAAATGCATTTGTGGGCCTTCTTGAGGCTATTGGTGCAGTTATTATGTCCCTAAACCTGGAATTAAAAAACCGTTGAGTACCCCCTTACGTCGAAAAGACTAAGCGCATAAAATGCTTACAAACGTCGGAGTACAATTTGTGTCATTTTGCAATGATTTTGCATGATCAAGGATAACGCGCGCGCTGCTTCATTATTAAAAGTAGCGCTATAGCGTGTTAATCGCATAAAAAATAATTAGAAGCCTAATTTATTTTAATAACAGAGATGCACGTTTTGGAATACACTTTTTCAGGTCAGTTTTTCACAGAGAATCCATTTAATCACATTTATATTGATATCGTAGAACGGCCGATTACGGACCACGGCCGATAACCGACAACGGCCCCTTGCCGGACAACGGCTTCGATGTACAACGGCCCTATTCTGTAATACGCGAAAAATACGCGAATTTAGGATTAAACTCCAAAAATTAATTTTTATCAGACCCGATTTAACCAGAGATAATATTTTGTGTGTTGAATTAATCAAATAAAGACACTTCATAAATTGACATGTAAAACCGCCCTAAGTAATAAGGAAGTTGACACCTCGGCAGATCCATTAGAAGTCGAATACATCGATAATGAAGAAGGTGATGTCATAGAATGTGGAATTCAATCAAATGTTTCTCGGCGAGTCTATTGTAGCGAAAAATTTAGAAATGATCATGATTTAGATCAACACCGAAATGTAAACCATCCGAGACATCGATATGTCTGCCCAGTTTGTAAAAAACGATATACGTCACGGCAAATTGCGAGAGAACATCTTCAGATGAGTCATTCGATCGAACGATTTATAGCAGGTGAAATGGTTATCACACTCAACTTAAAACCAAGGTAAAAAATTCTTAAATTTTGTTGAAATTTAATTTTTCTCAAAAACTTTTATTTTGAAGTTAAATTACTGATGAACCAAACATCCGGTGAAGTAACAAAACATTTGAATGTGTGGTTAATCTTTGGCTGTTGTAACGTCCCCTAAAAGTCTCTCGCTCAAAACTGGGGTCATAACATTTACGCCCACAAATAAACAAATTAAAGAGAATATGAATTGACTAGCTATAGGCTATAGCTTTTTATGATTTTGGAGAATCTTTCTATTGTTTTCATGTATTTGATTTTTCTCCCTTTCTTTTAGCCAGAAATAGAATGACGCATTTTCAGGGCTGCAAAAAATAGTGGTACCGAGTCAGGGACTTTTAGTTGACGTTATGCAAAAAAGTTTGCAATTACTGCTTAAATTTAATTATTCCTCTTAGATGCAAAATTTCTGTCCTCTTAGACGCATACGACAGTACATAAAAGCTCATAATAATTAAAGAAAACGGCGCACCTTCAACCTCGAGTGTTTTCTATTTAGGTGGCGATATGTTTCTTCAGTAAAACTTATATTTGTTGAGCTTTCGATTTATTGCAATCATTTTCGAAAAAAAAGTTTTTTAAGTCGAGTTTGCATCGAGTAATTTGGCAATAGTGGCTCGAAATAATTTATAGAATTTCACACTAAAAAGTCCATTAAGTTTATTTTTCAAGACTTTAATTTTAGTTATGACTGCAAAACATGTGGTAAAGTTTTCATGGGTCCCACTGGACTTCTCAATCACCAGGAAACCACTCATAAAAACTATCGCTATCAATGCCCAATATGCCCGTACATTGGCACAAATCGAGGAAACACTCAAAAGCACCTTGTTAATTTACACAAACTTTCTACCGAAGAATCAAAAAAAGAAATAATAATTCGAACTGGTTCAGAAGTTGAAATTCTGAACAATTATTCTCAAATAAAAGTCAAAATTGAAGATTCCGATTCTGAAAGCGACGTTGGAATAGAAACTAGTGGTATAATTTTTGAATGTGGCATTTATTTGTCTAAAAATGGGAGTACTCTTTGTAATTTTACGACACATAAAAAACAAAAACTTGTTAAACATCAAAATATTGTACATCCAACTCACAGATTCGAGTGCCCAATTTGTGGAAGAAGATTCTCAGCGAAACACGGGGCTAAATGAATGGGATAAGATAAATCTTTGTTAAAATTTTTGTTATTTTGGTGTCAAATTGTGAATTTTGACATCTAAAAATATTTGCCAAAAATTTCAAGTTTCTTCGGTGTTAAAATGAACTCTTCAGTTCTCGAACCTAACATTTTGCACTATTCCTTTTGGTATATTATGATGTCTATTGAATGCGAAAAATATTGTCCGATATCTTTCTTAATACAATTTGTAGTTCAATTTTAAGGGAGGGAGTTTCATCAAAATAGCTGTTTTTCAAAAAATAATTAAAGTACAGTGCATTATCAGAACGCTTTTTCTCAAAAGCTTAAGCCGAGGTACTTTAATAGTACACACCTTCTCTGATAAATGCACCCCACTATAAAAAACATTTGCAGTGAAGTCCGTTTATCTGGATGCGTCTTATCAAAATAAAAAGTACTGTTTCGCAAAAAGTACCCTTCTTTGACATAAAAATACATCATAGACCCTGGTTAGGTAGCTTTTTTTTAATGCAACCCACCCTTGTCATCATGATTACTCGAATGTCATAACTTAATCTATGTTATAAGTTAATGTTATCTCATAAGTTAATGTTATAAGAGATATCGTCAAACGGTTTTTTCGATCATGTAGCCACGTAAATTTGTGACATGGAAAACTTTTTGTTTTTTTCAAGTCAAACGGTTCACCGGTAATAGACATTTGGAATTACCGGTTTTTCTGAGGCAAAACATAGGAATTTTGGTAAAATATTTTTTTTTCATTAATAAATGAATTGAAATTTTTGCTATTTCCACTCTTCTGGTAATTCGTAACCACAAAAAGACCGATTTTTATCAATAAGACATACATTTTCATAAAAAAAATTGTACTATTGAGATTCGAACACCTGAACTTTCGGTTTAAATAATCAAATACCGGTGAACCGGTTTACTGTAAAATAAACAATTAGTTTTTCATGTCACAAATTGACTTGGCTACATGATAAAAAAAAACCGTTTGTCGATATCTCTTATGACATTCGAATAATCATGCAGACAAGGGTGGGTTGCATCAAAAAAAATACCTCAGGGTTACGCACGGTGGAATTTTCGACTTTTAAACTAAAAACAAAAATGAACTTCTAGAGCAGAATTTAAAAACTAAGACAATTATCGAAAAAAAATTCAAAATATATATTCTCTTCATTTTTTAAAAGTTCCCGGTGATTGAAATTGACAATAATTTATGTTTGATATCGAAAACTTCAATTTAAATAAAAAAAAATAGAAATTTTGAAACAGCATTATGTGACCACCAGATGGCGAAATTTTTTTTTCAAAAAAATCGTATTTTTCATGGTTTTTCACCCGAAATGCTATTGATTGTTTTCATCAATGTTTTCTCTAGATTTCAGTTCTCCCGTGCGCAACCCTAACTTTAGACTATGGTACGATTCGTATGTAACATATCTAAGATAGGGATCCCCTGTTCCTTCGATTCGCGTTTGTGTTTTACCTGCTGTTGACCATTGAGGGCACCGCATTGCAGTTCTTGACCAATAAGAGCTTCGACAAAAAGTCCAACCACGAACGCGAACCGAAGGAACAGGGGATCCCTATTTTAGATATGTGTCATATCAACGCGTATTGTACAGTAAGGTACAGTACTTTTTATTTTGATAGAACACATCCTGATAAACTTCACTGTAGTATTTTGTTGTTGTCCCTAACACTCTTATCCCTAAAAGACCACATTTCGAAAACCCATGAAGTCGAAGGTTCTATTGCATTGGATATGGTAATAGTGCTCAATCTTGAACAAGGTTTTGAGTGTCAAGAATGTAACAAAACATTTATTTCACACCAGGGTCTTTTAGTACACAAACGAAGTGTTCACGAAAAAATTGGCTTTCAATGTCCTTCTTGTCCGACGATATCTGTAACGAGAATGGTCCTAAAGAAGCATTTGGTCTTGAAACATGATTTGAACCCGAAAGCATTTACAAATTTGAATATTGAACAAGTGCAGAATTCCGACGCTTTTATGCATCTAGACTAGTAATAAACTAATGCAAAACGGCCTTCTAGTCTTATTTAATTTTTTAAATGCCATTTATCTCAAATATATCATGTATTGTCGTATTCGTCTAAGTCGACAAAACGACAATAATTTGGCGATTTTTGGCCATTTTCGAAAAGTAGGTCCGTCTAAGAGGATGAAACGGGACATTAAAATTGTAGTGAAAAAAAATTAATACCCATAATAATGTGGCGAAATTTGATTTTTTAGAGCAATTTAAGTGAATTTGTATTTGAAATCGTCTCGTTTTCTGGTGGACAACAAATTTTCTGTCTTCTTAGACGCATACCACAGTAGTTTTTTCGAACCCTTTGAAAACTCACATTTTGTCTGTCAAAAAACAACAAAAAATTAGTGTGGCAAGTTCGAATCACAGGTGACTACCACTCCCGCAAAGCTAAATAAATAGTCAATTTCTTCGCGATTTACGGTTTGTTTCTTGCTCATTTTATATTTTTGATAGTCTGCAAATACTGCAAGCATGCTTTTCGGTTTCAATCTTGATATAAAATGTGCAAGCAGAACACGGTGAAATTAAAAGAAATTGACTATTTATTCAATATTGAGTCGGAAATTCTGAAAACACGGCTTTTTTATTCAATTTTTAAATTTTTGTTTAAATTCTTTACAATTCAGATAACTAAAATGGAAATTGTTGTTGAAGAAGATCTTAGCTCTGATACTCCTAACATAAAATTAGAAATAATAGAAGGAAACGATGACAAATTCAAGGATTCAGGAATGGGATTTAATGAGTATGATAGAAAAATTTTATTAAAATTTCGACCCATTAAGATTTTTACCCCATATGGACTATAGTCCCAATATTTTCAGTAGACCTCCTCAGCATAGAATATTATTTTTAGCGTCCTTTTAAAGTTAACTTACTTTATCTACCACTTTTGGGCGCATATCCATTATGGTCCTCAGGCCCAAACAAAATTTTGCTTTTACCATTTTTGAACCTGAAGATAATAACGGATCTGAACCAAAAGATCAAAGACATACAATTTAACTGTGAATTTTAAGAAGCCACGGAAGATGAAAATGATCCCTTAGAAATAGCCGGAATAGAAACCGACGTTATAGAATGTATAGAAAACGATGAATTTGGGGATGTCCACAACAAACAATACCCTAGAATTGAAGATTCAGAGTTTTTTCTAAAAAATAAAACAGAAAAAAATGCAGACTACAAACATGTTTGTTCAATTTGTAAAAAACGATACAAACATCTTCCCCACCTCAAAGAGCATCATATTGCAGCTCATACAAAATTTAGGTTCAATTGCCCTATATGCAAAAAGCAGTTTGCGTCGGCTTCAAATTGCCGAGCCCATCTCAGAAATATGCATAAGTTTACATCAGAAGAATGTACAGGGTTGGCAGTGACATATTTTATTACAATAAAAACATTTTTAAAGTTTGATAAAATTTAATTTTTTCGTTTTGAATGCAGTTTTAAAATTCAATTTCGATGCGAAAAATACCTGCACCTTTTTAAACGGTGTTTACAATGATGTAAATATTTCGGGCATACCGACTTAATTTTGTCCGAATCAGCTGATTTTCTGGCTATGACTGTATTTTCACATAACTTGGGACATTTCCGGTCATTTGAAAATCTCGAATTTAGAAAAGGTTTGGAAAAAATTTCGAAAATTAAAAAAAAATTTGGCCTGAGGTGTTATTTTTTTTAGATTGGACTATCTATTGTACAATATTTGGAACAAACGGTGATGGCGACCTTAATTTTTTTTTCGAGCTACGTATATTTAAGCAGTATATCTAGACCTCAAGGAATTGTGTTTTTTGAAAGAATTCGGATTATTTTAGGATTTTGAGTATGAAATGAGAAATACTGAGCTGTGAATGGCTGAGAAAAGGCGAATAAATGAATATCCAGCATGATGATTGGCTAGGCAATTCGCCTACGCAAAAGAAGAACGAAAAGGCAAAATATTGATGTTTCTAGTTTATAAAAGAATCATAATTTTTTATTTTTTCAAAATAAGAAATAAAGAGAAAAGTCTAATTTAATATTATTATCTATATTTGAACTCACTTGGATTAAAACTATAGTCTGTAAACTTGATTTGTTTTTTCGCCAATTAATCTTAACCACTAAATCCTAAAAATAATAAAGAAATAATCCGAATTTTAAAAAACAAATTTCCGTATACAAGTCCCTTTATCTTTTAATATACTAAGCCCAAAATAAAATATACAGGTTGCCATCACCGTTTGTTCAGAATACTGTTGTCCATCGAAAATATAAAAACTACCTGAGCTTTTTAGTTTTCATTGAATGCAAAAAACCTTTATATTATATACCTTTTTATTTTATGTTTTATAATATATTTATACGAATGTGTTTTAGCTTTTGGGGTGTTCCCCGAGGAGATTCACGCTTAACCAATAAGAGCGCGACTTGGATTAGGTTTATTTAAGGGGCGTTTCAATCTCCCCGGGGATAACCCCAAAAGCTAAAACACGGTATATTATTTTTTTATATATATCTCATACAGTTCGGCTGTGGTGAAAAGTCAAATCTGTCGCGTCTATGAAAAAATACCTAAGAGATTCCACTTCCTGTTTTGAAAACAAGTGTTTATTTCTGTTTTTACAGATAAAAAGCTGTAAAATTCGACTTAGTTTGGGCAAATGTTGTGAAATTTAGACGCTCAGCCTACAGACTTAATCATGTTCGAATCAGCTTATTTTTGCCTTTTTCAATGATAACAATTCCAATTTCTAAATTTAAGACTTAATTATTATTTTAGCTTCAACGCGTAACACCCTATTTTTTTGTAATTTTACTCAAATTAAGTACAAAAAATTAAGTACAAAAAATGTCACTCACATTTAAGTACAAAATTAAGAACAAAAAATGCCAAAAAATTTTTGAGGAAAATTTGTACTTCGGAAAATTTGTGTCTTCGATGATTAAGCGGTTTCATCAGAACCGACTTTAAAAATGTTTACTGATAAATTTCCGGTATTACTGGAGATACTGTAAATATAAAATATGGTAGCTGAGTTTTGCTGTTTGATGCATAATTTATTCTGCATAAATTTTTTTTGAATTATCTTGCTCCCTTAAAAATGACATCGGGAAAAGGATAGAGGTAGCCTTAAATAATTTACCTTATTCGTACCAATAAAATATCGCTATCCAGCTTTAAATGTCTTTCATGTAAAAAGTTCAATGAATTTCTTGCAAATAAAATTTTCGGCTGTCAACCCAATAAATAGCAATGAAAATAAGTCGTACACTCAATGAATCTGACATTTTACATGCATCTGAAACCGAAACTTTAAAAAAAGAAATTAAATCTGAACCAGAAAATTATGAAGAAAATACAAAAACTGTCGATGAATCACGGTATAAATGGCCATGTCCAATTTGTGACAAACGGTTTATAACCACCGGCCATCGTTCAAGGCATAAAATATCTGCACATACAGATTATCGATATGAATGTCCCTTATGTGGTGCGAAATCTTCGTCTAGTACAAATTGCAAAGGTCACTTGAAAAGAATTCATAATTTAACTCCTGACGAATGTAAAAAAACAAAAATTACTCGAAAACTTCAAAAGTCAGACGATACTATAGATAACAATGTTCTCAATCTAGGGAATTTCTGGAAATGTGGAATAGCTCATAATAGACAACCATGTTTTGCAAAATTTGAAAATAAAATTGACATGCAAAATCATCAGGATACTGTTCATCCAAGATACAGGTTCGAATGCCCAATTTGTAGCAAACGATTTACTTTAAAAAATGACACAGCAGGAAGGGCTCATAATTTGGAATCATTTACCTTAATATATCGTTTTCATAAATTGATTTTACTTGTAAGTTAGTTTCGTGTATTAAGACATTTTCAAAAGTAATATGAATAAGCCTGCAGAAAATACAAAGTCTGAACTGAACAGAATCTAGAAAAGAAAAAAAAATAACAGTTAGTGTTGTTTAATCGGCTTTTTCCATTTTAGTGCCGTCTTTGGAGTAAAGTACGAAAATGTTCTCTTCTTTGTGATATTCCAAACTGGCCCGGCGGCCGCAAGTTTTTTATAAGAGTTCGCCTCAGGTTGATTCATTTCAACACCAATTTTTAAATTAGAGGTTAACAATATATCTATATTATCCTCTAGGAAAATATATCGTTTTTAATATACGATTTTTCTAGCAGAAGGACTTTAATGACGGCCTGTGAGACAGGACGGTCTGGAGGCTCCGGCCGTCCTATTAAGTCATTCTTACTGTAGTGACGATATCCTTTACTAAAAGTGCGTGGCGAATCAACAAGTGCTGTAGATACAATTAAATAACAAATAAACGACAAGTTCTTGTTTTGATTGATAATTTTTAATAAAAACTTCGTATGATTTGTATTTTAATTGTACTACACAACTATGATTCCGCCAACGCAACTTTTCATAGTAAAGGTATCTAGATTCACTACAGTAGATGACTTTTAATGGAACGGCCGAGCCTCCAAGGCCGTACCTATCAGCCATGGCGAAATTTTTCTGTCATCAAGGCGCGTCCTATTAAGTCTTCTCTGGAGAAATATCCGAATACTCAATAATTGAAACGAATGGTTTAGGTAATATACTTAATTATTTGTGATAAATAACAAACTTTGCAATTTCGGACATTCAGCTTTTTGTTGCAAACCGGTTTGTATCAATAGAAGTTTTTTTTAGCCTACGCAAATTTTCCATGCAAAAGTTAAGAGAAAAAAGTGGATCAAAATATGTGTCGGACAAAAGTAATACTCCGTAATTTACATGTGATTCAGATCATCCAAAAATTCATTATTATATCTGTCAACTTCTTGAGAAACGGTAGAGGTGGTATAAATTCTTCTGAACGGAAGAACAAAGTCTCGAAGATAATTCCAACACTAAATTGTAATTGATAAAGATTTCAACTACGCCCACAGCACTAAATCCTCAATAACTCCTCACCAAAAAGAACACTAAAAAGCTGACTCCTCCCTACACTATTACATCAATTTTTGTGAGTTCAGTTCCGGAGACAATTCAACATAACTAGAGCCCTTTTTCGAAAATCAGGAACCTTCATATCCCTCCAAACAGAAGTCTGATCAAAAATTCATAAAAAACGCTCTAGTTCTATTGTTAAATGTTTTGAGCTTTCATAAAGTAATAAACTGAAATTATTCTCGGAAATTGGGAGGAGTAAGCCTTTGAAAAAGCCTCTTAACTCTCGATTTTCAATTTCGTTTTAAAGTTTTTGTACGACAAACTTAAATTTTGAAAAAACGCTCTAATCATATTCTTCGTATTGATAGGCCTGAGCCAACACTAAAAAATAATAAATGACGGAGGAGAAAGCTTTTTAGTGTTTTCTGGTAAGTTTACTAATCCGTCATGAGTGCGGTAGGTGGATTGTATCAGATTACTGAAATCTGAAAATGTGACGACAGTTGTTCTTACGGGTAAAGAGTTTTTTGAATTCCACCTACCTATGTTTAGCCAGAAACCGCATCTTAAACAGCAAATCAGCGACAACATTCCTTTTAATTGATTCACCAAAAGCTTTAATCTTATCATGGATAATGTAAAAGGCTTTTTGGTGGAAATCAATTAGGAATGGTTGCGTGAGTATTAAGCTAATTTTGTTTATATTCAACAGAAATAATTAATGAAAAAAGTTAAAGTTTCAAAATCTACTTTTCGCTAAATTGTTACGTAGCAAATTCAAGCTTTCGTTAAACCTTTTCTGTCGACACACAAAATAGCTGTTTAGCCGAAACGTCAAATAAATGACCCTTTAGGTCGAAAAAATTATATCTATAGGATATATCATTTTGAATTTTCCATTGTATTGTTTTTTGATGATGGTAATTCAAAAAATAATGTAAACATATGATACACTGTGACCCCAAAAAGTTAAGGTTGTACAATTTATTAGCTCGCTAAAGGTTACCTATGAATGTAAACACTCAACTGAAACGTGCAATTGCTTCTGAACTCGATTATGATACACATCTTGAACCCACGCGATGCAACACATGCGGATGTTTTTGTATCGCAAGTGGGAACTTTTGCGCATAAAACAATGTCACAAGGAGAGTGTGTTTTCATGTCCAAAATGTGTATACCAAGGTACGGTGTCCGATGCCATTAAAAACATTTCTGATTAAAATATTTCAGAAAATAGAAACTGTAAAGACGTCAAATTAAAAGAGATCGATTTTTTCAACCAAATTAGGTTTAGCTCGATTTATGATTAGTTGCAAATTTTATGCTGATATCGTCATTATTTATCGTAGTACGTGTATTTGTTACAAATAAGTTTGATTTTCCTCATCGAAAACCGAAAGCTTGCAGAAGACTTGGCGCTATAGATCCATTTTTTTTAATTTTAGAGAGTGACTTCTAAAAAAATGCAGATTTGGACGCCGCCCCTTTGTAAGTCGAGGCAAATGTCATCTATCATGATGGGGTTCATAAAGTATGAAGACGTAAAAATTGCCCATTGATAACGCGTACGAGCTGAAAATTATTCATTTTCAGATGATGTTAAAAAGACCATTCATATTACTGTAGTTCATCTGAAACTTACACCAGACCCAATCCTCTTCGCTAATATCACGAACACTTCATTTTTTCCAAAGCTATGATTTATGGCAGCGGTAATCTTTCGACAGTCGAATTTTATTTGTAATTTCAAATTCATATGAGCCTGCAAATTTCTGAAATTTTTGTCAAAGAAATAATAAAGTTGAGTTAAAATTACAAAGAATTCGATGCAAAATATACCAAATTATAAATATACTTATAAACTCTCAGTTTTTTGTTGAAATAAAAAAATAGCCAAAAGTATTTTTCTTTATAATTAAAGCAAATATTTATTGATTTAAAACAATTTATTGAAAAAATAATACTCCCCTTTTTGTCCATATCTACTTTCTTATACTCATTTTGTTCAAAATTCGTAATACTCAATTTTTTATTCACTTTACTTGCTTTGCTCGCCCCAACAAAAGCGTTTTAAACTCTTGGCGAAATCTTTCGCATCGGTTTTATGTAAATCGCATACAATTCACAAAAATTCAAAGGTTTTGAAAGTACCGATTTTTTCTTAATTTCCATGCAATTTTAAATGTAAATAAATCGATGCGAAACATATCTCACCTGAGAACTACTGCCTTAAATATTTCAACATTTGTGTTACAGATGTCTCATAACGTATACCAACAAACAATCGGCTAATAGCTGACGAAAAATAGATGATATTTCACGAATAAAATTGCTGAAGTACACAATGGAATTTAATCGATTTAGATGTAAAACCGAAAATCTGGCTTCGCAGATGTTAAAATAACATAGATAGATCAGATGAACTTTTTTGTCTCAAACCATTAATTGACGTGAAAATCAAAATCCTGGAAAATACCCAAAGTAGTCCGAAAATGTAGTTAAAAATGAGACAAGTGATAATTTCGAATACACCACTTTTACACTTATACATTTGAACCGCCATGGATCCAAAAGTGATCGCCATAACGAAATTGACAGACGCGAAATGTTGAAGATGTTTGCATCTCAAGAAAAAAAAATGAGAGACCAAACGTACGGCTATACAAACTTTATAAAAAAATCATCCAGAGGTTTGAGCACTGAGAGTGATAATTGGAGCCAGTCAAAATACACCGCATATGTATCTAGATGGGTAAAAAACTAGAACAAAGGTCCGTTTCATTTAGACATCATGTATCATATTATGATACTGTAGTATGATTCATACTGTACTGACTTATACTTGCAAAGGAGTTTGAGATAAGTCTGGATCGCCATACGATCTCTGATATTTGGGTTCATGATATAACTTACTTTGTGCGTTCGGCTGCATAGCTGGTTTTCGATTTTCGTTATTTTACGGTTTTTTACAGAATTATCGGTTTCTTGGAAACGCTCTTACTTTTTGATGAACTAACGGAAAGAGATAGAATAATCACTCTCGACAAATCTCAAATGCCGAAATTTCGGACATTTTCGGAATTCCGGGATCAAAATAATTAGTTTTTCTCTTGAAAATCTATTTTATAAACAAATTTACCCAGGTGACCGCTACTACAATTATTTTTGAGAGGTGCGTCTAAGTTTTCTGAAATTGGCTTGCATTTTTAGCTCTCTACTCTATTTTCGATTTTTGAAGCATGTTAGTTAAAAAATTGTATATGTCAAATGACACGTTTTCACATATGACCGCGGACAGTACATCATTACTATCTTTAACAGGATGGCGAATTCGCTCTAAACTGATATTGGTAATGCCGATCCCGACTTATCTCAAATCGTTGCATGTATCCAATGAAACGAGCAAAGGAAATTAAATGAAAGAAATTACAATAGAGACATAAATCAGAAGAATTCGTAAGATAAATTTACCAAGAAGAACTGGAATTGTTTTTAAACCGACCTCATATAAGTGTGCCAAGATAACTGAAAATCAAAGAAGAAATAATATGAAGAGTATGTCTGGAAGGGGTATTAAACTGGAAGACTTTTTCAGTTCATAACTCTTAATCGACTTAAAATATGGAAGTGTTATATTTTCTTCTTAAATGAATTCAGCTCAAGCTTTGTGCGGCAATCTATTTATCGATTTTGAATAGCACCCACGAAATCATAGAGTATTTTGGAAATTGTATTAAGAAATGGCAATAGATATGGGCCCATAGCAATGGGTCATATCTTTTACGTGATTTACGATTTTTCAGATAAATTATCATTTTTTCAAAAACTATTAATTTTCAAAAAAAAATTCGTACAAAATACGCGCATAAAATTGGCGCAAACTATTACATGGATAATTAATCCTAAAGGTCGATTTTGCCGAAATCGTTGTGACACTAGTCATATCCATATGATGCCCGAGTAAGTTAAATCTTTCATTGCCTTTTAAATGAGGAATAAGGTTTAAGTTACTCGGCATCATGATCGAATATGGGCCATGTCTTACTTTAAAAAAAGCAAAAATATTTTTTTTGGAAACGGATTATTATTTATGGTCGTAATAACCTAATTTTACGATGAATTTAACTAAGGTCTTTTTTTTAAGTAGCACCACTTAAGGGTATCTGTTCTGAGAGAACCAGACTCGATAGCGAAAACGGTTTCGGCATCTAAATCTTAAGGTAANTGATTTCCGCCAACGCACTTTTCATAGTAAAGGATATCTAGATTCACTACAGTAGAATGACTTTAATAGGACGGCCCGAGCCTCCAAGGCCGTCCTATTCAAGCCATTGGCGAAATTTTCTGTCATCAAGGCCGTCCTATTAAAGTCCTTCTACTGTAGAAAAATCGAATATTCAATAATTGAAACCGGATGGTTATGGTAAATATACTATAATTATTTGTATAAATAACAAACTTTGCATTTTCGGACATTTCACTTTTTGTTGCACACGGTTTGTATTCAAACTAGTAGATTTTTTACGCCTACGCATTTTCCATAGCAAAAGTTAAGAGAAAAAAAGTGGATCAAAAATGTTGTCGACCAAAAATGTATACTCCGTAATTATACATGTGATTCAATCATCCAAAATATATCATATATTATATATGTCAATCTTCTTGATGAACTGGTAGAGGTGGTATTAAAATTTCTTTCTGAACGTGAAGAACAAGTCTCGAAGATAATTTCAACACTAATTGTAATATGATAAAATTCAAGCTACGCCCACGCACTAATCCTCAATAAGCCTTCCCAAAAAGAACACTAAAAAGCTGACTCCTCCTACAATTTACATCAATTTTTGTGAGTCAAGTTCCGGAGAAGCAATATCAACAATAATCTAGAGCCCTTTTTCGAAAATCATGGTAACCTTCATATCCCTCCAGAACGAAGTCTGATCAAAATTTCGAAAAAAACGCTCTAGTTTATTGTTAAACTAGTTTTGAGCTTTCATATAAAGTATAAACTGAAAATTTATCTCGGAAATTGGCGGAGGAGTAAGCCTTTGAAAAAGCCTCTTAATCTCGATTTCAGATTTCGTTTTTAAAAGTTTTTGTCCGACAAAATCTAAATTTTGAAAAAACGCTCTAGATTATTCTTCGTATTGATGGCCTGGAGCCTAACACTAAAAAATAAATGAAAACTGACGGAGGAGAAAGCTTTTTAGTGTTTTTTGGTAAGGTTTACTATACGTTCATGTGAGTGCGTAGGTTGGATTGTATCAGATTACTGAAATTCTGAAAATGATTGCGAACAGTTGTTCTTCACGGTAAAGAAGTTTTTGGAATTCCACCATTCCTAGTTTAGCCAGAAACCGCATCTTAAAACAGGCAAATCAGCGACAACCATTCCCTTTAATTGATTTCACCAAAAAGCCTTTTACTTTATCATGTGATAAAGTAAAAGGCTTTTTGGTGAAATCAATTTAAGGGAATGGTTGTCGCTGATTTGAAGTATATTTTGTTTTATTCTGAAATCAAAAATAACTTGAGTAAATGTTTCAAAAAATCTACTTTTCGCTAAATTGTTACTTGCAAAATATCAAGCTTTCGTTTAACCTTTTTCTGTCGACCACACAAAATATGGCTGTTTAGCCGAAACGTCAAAATAAATGACCTTTTGGTCGAAAAAAAATATAATATCATATAAGGATGATATCATTTGAATTTTCATTGTATTTTTTTTGATGATGGGGAATTCAAAAAAATAATGTAACAATATGAGTAAACCTGTGACCCAAAAAGTTTAAGGTTTACAATTAATAGCTCGCTATAGTTCATATGAACGTAAAACACTCAATCGAACGTGCACATGCTCTGAACTCGATTATCGTACACACTCTTGAACCCACGCACGAATGCAAACAATGCGGAATGTTTTTTGTATCGCATAGTGGACTTTATGCGCATAAAAACAATGTCCACAAGGAGAGTTGTTTTCAATGTCCAAAATGTGTATACCAAGGTACGGTGTCCGATGCCAATTAAAACATTTCTGATGAAAATTTTTCAGAAAATAGAAAACTGTAAAAGACGCAAAATTTAAAAAAGGAGATCGATTTTTTCAACCAAATTAAGTCTTAGCTCGATTATGATTAGTTCAAATTTTATGCTGATCGTCAATATATTTATCGTAGTACGTGTATTTGTTTACAAATAAGTTTTGATTTTTCCTCATCGAAAAACACGAAACGCTTGCAGGAAGACTTTGGCGCTATAGATCCAATTTTTTTTTAATTTTAGAGAGTGATTTCTAAAAAATCAGATTTTACCCCGGACACCCTATTTTAAGGTCAAACGAGGCAAAATGTTCGATCTCATATGATGGGGGTTCATAATATGTTATTGGAAGATGTTAAGAAATTGCCCATTGATAAAACGGTACGAAGCTGAAAAATTATTCATTTTTCAGATATGTTAAAAATAGACCATTCAATTATTTAGCTGTAGTTCTTCTGAAAACCATTACACCCAAAATCCTCTTTCCGTTAAATATCACGAACACTTTCATTTTTTCAAAGCTATGATTTATGGCAGCGGTATCTTTCGCATCGAATTTTCATTTGTAATTTTCAAATTTCATATTGAGCCTGCAAAATTTCTGAAATTTTTGTCATAGAAAATAATAAAGTTGGAGTTAAAACAATTACAAAGAAATTCGATGCAAAAAATAATTCACCATAATTTATAAATATAACTTATAAAACTCTCAGTTTTTGTTTGTTGAAATAAAAAAATAGCCCAAAAGTATTTTTCTTTATAATTAAAGCAAACTATTTTAATTGATTTAAAAAACAATTTATTTGAAAAAAAATACTAACTCCCTCTTTTTGCTCCCATATCTAGCTTTTCTTTAACTCATTTTGTTCAAAATTCGTAATAAACTCAATTTTTTATTCACTTATACTTGCTTTGCTCGCCCCAAACAAAAAAGCGTTTAAAACTCTTGGCGAAATCTTTCGCATCGGTTTTTTTTATGTTAAATCGCATACAAATTCACAAAAAAATTCAAAGGTTTTTTGAAAAGTACCGATTTTTTCTTAAGTTTCCATGCAATTTTAAAATGTAAATAAAATCGATGCGAAACATATCTCACCTGAGAAACTACTGCCTTTTAAATATTTCAACATTTGTGTTACAGATTGTTCATCGATACCGTTTTAACAACAATGGGTATAGCTGATCGAAAAGATAGATGATTATTTCCGAATAACTTGCTGAAGTTGACACAATGGATCTTTAATCGATTTAGATGTAAAACCGAATCTGGCTTCGCAGATGTTAAAATGAACATAGATAGATCAGATGAACTTTTTTGTCTCAAACCATTTAGGTGAAAATACAAATCCTGGAAAATACCCAAAGTAGTCTGAGAGGTGTAGTTAATCAATGAGCAGGTGATAATTTCGAATACCACTTTTACACTTATCCATTTGAACCGCACTGGATCCAAAAGTGATCACCATAACGAAATCTGACAGACGCGAATGTTGAAGTTGTTTGCATCTCAAGAAAATAAAAATGAGAGACCAAACGTAGGCTATACAAACTTTTATAAATATCATCCAGAGGGTTTGGCACTGAAGTGATAATTGGGCCGTCAAAATACACCGCATTATGTTCTAGATGGGTAAATTGAACAAGTCCGTTTCATTTACATCATGTATCATATTTATGATACTGTAGTATGATTCATACTGTACGACTTATACTTGCAAAGGAGTTTGAGATAGTCTGGATCGCCATCGATCTCTGATATTTGGGTTCATGATATAACTTACTTTGTGCGTTCGGCTGCATAGCTGTTTTTCGATTTTCGTTATTTTACGGGTTTTTCCAGATTTATCGGTTTCTTGGAAACGCTCTTACTTTTTGATGAACTAAAAGGAAGAGATTTAGAATAATCACTCTCGACAAATCTCAAATGCCGAATTTTCGGACATTTTCGGAATTCCGGTTTCAATAATATTATTTTCTCTTGAATCTAATTTTTTATAACAAATTACCCAGGTGACCGCTATACAATTATTTTTGAGAGGTGCGTAAGTTTTCTGAATTTTGGTTGCATTTTTAGCTCTCTACTCTATTTTCGATTTTTGAGAATGTTAGTTAAAAAATTGTATATGTCAAATGACACGTTTTCATATCCGCAGGATCATATTTACTATCTTTAACAGGATGGCGAATTCGCTCTAACTGTTATTGGTATGCCGATCCCGACTTATCTCAAATCTTGCATGTATCCAATGAAACGAGCAAAGGAAATTAATACGAAAGAAATTACAATAGAATGACATAAATCGGGAAGAATTCGTAAGATAAAATTTACCAGAGAGACTGGAATTGTTTTTAAACCGACCTTATTAAGTGTGCCAAGTATAACTGAAAATCAAAGAAGAAACTATATTTGGAAGAGTATTGTCTGGAAGGGGTATATTAATGAGCTTTTAGTGTTCTAATCTTCGACTTAATGGAAGTTTATTTTCTTCTTAAATGAATTCAGCTCGCTTTGTCGCGGCAATCTTTTTATCGGTTTTGAATAGCCCAACGTCATAGTTAAGTATTTTGGAAATTGTATAGTTATGGCTATGATATGGGCCCATAGCATGGGTCATATCTTTACGTGATTTACGATTTTCAGATAAATTATCATTTTTTCAAAAACTATTAATTTTCAAAAAAAAATTCGTCCAAAATACGCGCATAAAATTGGCGCAAACTATTATATGGATAATTAATCCTAAAGGTCGATTTTGCCGAAATCGTTGGTGGATTAGTCATATCCATATGATGCCCGAGTAAGTTAAATCTTTCATTGCCTTTTAAATAGGAATAAGGTTTAAGTTACTCGGCATCATGATCGTAATGGGCCATGTCTTACTTTAAAAGGCAAAAATATTTTTTTTGGAAACGGTTATTTTATTTTTGGTCGTAATAACCTAATTTTACGATGATTTTACTAAGGTCTTTTTTTTAGGGCACCACTTAAAGGGTATCTGTTCTGAGAGAACCAGACTCGATAGCGAAAACGGTTTTCGGCTCTAAATCTTAAGGTAACTATTTTTTTAGTGCCCCCCCTCTGGAGCGAAACCGTAGCAGGTATCAAGAACGGTTTTTTGGATGTGGTAGCAAAAATTACCTCAATTTTTTGTCGGTTTCAGATCCCGGTTTACGGTTATCAGCAAACACAGGTATATATTGCAGGATTGAAGAAGAAACTACATTATAAATAACTAATATACATTAGAGGTAAATTATTAACGAATTTTTGATTAATTACCCTGAAAGATCCTTTCTTAATTTTGGACATAGTATTTTGATCTAGGGTATTCGTTTATTTGTTTAGGTGATTAAAATATGTGTCTAATTTGTATGTTCTTATGTGGTTTTTTTATTTTTGGTGTGCGGTTTTTCAAAATTTCTTGGAGTTTGCCGTTCTTTATTTTTGAAAGTTTAGTGGGGGGGGAGGGGCTTTTCTTTTTTTTTTTTTTTTTCCCCCCCGGCCCCCCATTTCGACTGTTCGCGCGAATAATTTTATATTTGCACGGGTTGTTTGTTTATGTTTAGCCGAATCTAAAATGTTGTGTTATTTGTGCTGTACTTCGCCTCATACACTTTGTTCGAGATTCTACTTTCATACCTAAAGTCATTTCTTAGATTTCTGGACCTAATGACTCGTTTAGTCCGTCAAGTTATTGTTGAGAAAACGTCGACATGGTTGTACCTAACAGTCGCCATCATCGCATTATCAGCCTGGGAATTTTATATATACTATGATTTTATGTATTTGATTTATTTGTATTTTGCGGTTTTGGTGGTGGTGGACAGTGATGGTGTCGGTTCTTAGCTTTCTCTTGGAGATCCTATATCCCTTCGCGTTCTGGTTTCGTCCATACAATTTTTTGTTGGTTTTATTTATCCTTTTGCCATACGGTTTTTCATTCTGGGTTGTGTTTCCCAATTCATCTCCTTGCCCACAATCTTATAGAATTCTTGCTTGTATGTTAGCCCCTCGTTTCCCGTGGCATTGTTTGATTCAGGTTTTATTGCCCAATCTTAATTAATTTTTTATTTTAGTTTAATTTAGGTTTATCTTCC
>SCLH01000010.1:152699-183811 GCA_004367855.1 Oikopleura vanhoeffeni
GAAGATTCGCCATTATGATGAAAACTTAGAAAATTTGTAAATCCGACGCCTCTATCAAATCCCGTCACGATCCCTTCTCAAGATTTAGGGGGGTTTATATGCCAAGTTTCATACACAAATGAAATTAAACAGTTGTCCTTATACATATATGGCCATATAGGTCTTGTGAAAAACTGGTGGGTAGAGCTAAAAAAGCTACCTATTAAAAGTCTTCGCGGACTTTTTTAGTTGATAATTTTTAACTAAAGTCACAAGACGAGTAAAACAAGTAAAACCACTTTTGAACGGTATTTAACTGTGATTAAAATGATCAATAAAAATATTTTGTTCTGTAAACCCGTAAAGCATTTTCGTAAACGATTTTGAAAATGCACATGTCTCCAGCAGCAAAAAACTCGGCAGATATTATCCAATTGATTGAAACTTTCAAATAACACGGAAAAAGTTGCCGACTATTTAAATAGGACAGATTAAATGGACAAGAATAATTAATTTCGCTTAGTACATTCGTATAAATGAATTTGTAAAGTTAAAAAAACCCTTTATTGTTATGGAATTGTTTTAGATTAAGGGGCTACCACGGTTTTGACATTTTAGATCGGGGCTTCAGAACAAACGAAACAAGTTATAGAAATTCTGAAAGCCCAAAAGAAGATCTATCCTTTTGCTTCCGACTAAAAGTAAAAACAGAGTTTTTTTGAGCACCACAGCACCAGTGGAGTAGAGTTTCTAGAAACTGATTGGCTACAATGTCTTTTATCTCGGAAACGGCTTAATGGAATATGATTACACTTTGTAAGAATAACAATGATACTAGGTTGACAGTTATCGAGAATATTTAGCGAAATTTCGATCGGGACTTGTCTAGAATAATGAAACGTAATTTCATGATATTTTAGAAATTGTAGCTCAGTTTTCTCAAAAACGTCGATACAATTTTTTTTAAATTAGGTATTATAGAGAGAAACACATGTCTTCTCAATTTTAGATGAAAATTTGTTTTTAAACTCGTCCTATTTATAGAAAATTGCAGATTAATTTCAGCCGAAAGTCATTTTATGATTTCTAAGAAAAAAATTTCATCGTACTGAGCTGTAAGTACCATCAAATTAAAGCGCATGGTCTACTGAACAAAAAAAATCTGCTTTACGTCAGTTGAAATTTGATCCCTATTCTAGAATCAAGAAAATGTATAAAATTCCAAACTGAAACGAATTTTCTCGAAAACGATTCATACATTTTTTTAATTTATATAATACTGGAAACATGTCTCTCAATTTCCATGAGAGCTTTTTTTTAAACATCGTCCCTATTAATAGAAAAATTGCATTTTGTTAGCGGGAGTTCAATTTTTGGATTTTATAGAAAATTTATTTCATCCGATGTACCGAATTACCCTCAAATTGAAGCTACTGCAAAACTGAAGCAAAAAGGTGCTACTCACTCTTTACTTGTTTTAGAATTTTTATTAATTGAGGTTATTTATTTTTTCTCAAAAAATCTTAGAAAAATCTGAAAAAAACTTCGAAATTTGAGAAAAATTCGAAATTTTTTTTATATAGAGCAAATGCATTTTGTGGCCTTCTTGAGGCTATTGGTGCAGTTATTATGTCCTAACTGAATAAAAACCGTGAGTACCCCTTACGTCGAAAAGATCAGCGCATAAATGCTTACAAACGTCGGAGTACAATTTGTGTCTTTTGCACATGATTTTGCATGATCAAGGATAACGCGCGCGCTGCTTCATTATATAAGTAGCGCTATAGCGTGTTAATCGCATAAAAATAATTAGAAAGCCTATTTATTTTAATAACAGAGATGCACGTTTTGGAATACACTTTTCAGGTCAGTTTTTCACAGAGATCCTTTAATCACATTTATATTGAATCGTAGACGGCGATTACGGACCACGCCGATAACCGACAACGGCCCTTGCGACAACGGCTTCGATGTACAACGGCCCTATTCTGTAATACGCGAAAAATACGCGAAATTTAGGATAAACTCCAAAAATTAATTTTTCAGACCGATTTAACCAGATAATATTTTGTGGTGTTGAATTAATAAATAGAACTTCATAAATTGACATGTAAAACCGCCCTAAGTAATAAGGAAGTTGACCCCTCGGCAGATCCATTGAAAGTCGAATACATCGATAATGAGAAGGTGATGTCACTGAGTGTGGAATTCAATCAAATGTTTCCGGCGAGTCTATAAGTGTAGCGAAAAATTAGAAATGATCAGATTTAGATCAACACCGAAAATGTAAACCTCCGAGACATCGATTAGTCTGCCCAGTTGTAAAAAACGATACGTCACGGCAAATTGCGAGAGAACATCTCAGATGAGTCATCGATCGAACGATTTATAGCAGGTGAAATGGTTATCACACTCAACTTAAAACAACGGTAAAAATTCTTAATTTGTTGAAATTTAATTTTTCAAACTTTTATTTTGAAGTTAAATTACTGATGAACCAAACACTCGGTGAAGTAACAAACATTGAATGTGTGGTTAATCTTTGGCTGTTGTAACGTGCCCTAAAAGTCTCTCGCTCAAACTGGGTCATAACATTTACGCCCACAAATAACAAATTAAAGAGAAATGTTGACTAAGCTATAGGCTATAGCTTTTTATGATTTTGGAGAATCTCTCTTGTTTCAATGTATTTTATTTTTCTCCCTTTCTTTTAGCCAGAAATAGATGACGCTTTTCAGGGCTGCAAAAATATGGTACGAGTCAGGGACTTTTAGTTACGTTATGCAAAAAGTTTGCAATTACTGCTTAAATTTAATTTCCTCTTGAATGCAATTTCTGTCCTCTTAGACGCATACGACAGTAAATAAAGCTCCTAATAATTAAAGAAAACGGCGCACCTTCACACCTCGAGTGTTTTCTATTTAGGTGCGATATGTTTCTCAGTAAACTTATATTTGTTGAGCTTTCGATTTATTGCAATCATTTTCGAAAAAAAGTTTTTTAAGTCCGAGTTTGCATCGAGTAATTTGCAATAGTGGCTCGAAATAATTATAGAATTTCACACAAAAAGTCCATTAAGTTTATTTTTCAAGACTTTCATTCTAGTTATGACTGCAAAACTGTGGTAAGTTTTCATGGTCCCACTGGACTTCTCAATCACCAGGAACACTCTAAAACTATCGCTATCAATGCCCAATATGCCCGTACATTGGCACAAATCGAGGAACACTCAAAAGCACCTTGTTAATTACACAAACTTTCTACCGGAATCAAAAAAGATATAATTCGAACTGGTTCAGAGTTGAAATTCTGAACAATATATTCTCAAATAAAGTCAAAATTGAAGATTCCGATTCTGAAAGCACGTTGGAATAGAAACTAGTGTATAATTTTTGAATGTGGTTTATTTGTCTAAAATGGGAGTACTCTTTGTAATTTTTACGACACATAAAAAACAAACTTGTTAAACATAAATATTGTACATCCACTCACAGATTCGAGTGCCAATTTGTGAAGAAGTTCTCAGCGAAACACGGGGCTATGAATGGATAAGATAAATCTTTGTGTAAAATTTTGTCTATTTTGGTGTAAATTTGTGAATTTGACATCTAAAAATTTATGCAAAAATTTCAAGTTTCTTCGGTGTTAAAATGAACTCTTCAGTTCTCGAACCTAACATTTTGCACTATTCCTTTTGTATATTATGATGTCTATTGAATGCGAAAAATATTGTCCGATATCTCTTAATACAATTTGTAGTTCATTTAAGGAGGGGTTTCATCAAAATAGTTTTTTTCAAAAATAATTAAAGTACAGTGCATTATCAGAACGCTTTTTCTCCAAAAGTTAAGCCGAGGTACTTTAATAGTACACACCTTTCTGATAATGACCCCACTATAACAAACATTTGCAGTGAGTCCGTTTTCTGGTGCGTCTTATCAAAATAAAAGTACTGTTCGCCAAAAAAAGTACCTCTTTGACATAAAATACATCATAGACCCTGTTAGGTAGCTTTTTTATGCAACCACCCTTGTCATCATGATTACTGAATGTCATAACTTAATCTATGTTATAAGTTATGTTATCTATAAGTAATTTATAGAGATATCGTCAACGGTTTTTTCGATCATGTAGCCACGTAAATTTGTGACATGGAAAACTTTTGTTTTTTTCATCAAACGGTTCACCGGTAATAGACATTGGAATTACCGGTTTTCTGAGGCAAACATAGGAATTTTTGGAAAATATTTTTTTTTTCATTAATAAATGATTGAATTTTTGCTATTTCCACTCTCTGGTAATTCGGAACCACAAAAAGACCGATTTTTATCATAAGACATACATTTCATAAAAAATTGTATATTGAGATTCGAAACCTGAACTTTCGGTTTAAAATATCAAATACGGTGAACCGTTACTGTAAAATAAACAATTAGTTTTTCATGTACAAATTGACTGTACATATAAAAAAACGTTTGTCGATATCTTATGACTTCGAATAATCATGCAGACAAGGGTGGTTGCATCAAAAAAAATTCTCAGGGTTACGCACGGTGAATTTTCGACTTTTAAACTAAAACAAAAATGACTTCTAGAGCAGAATTTAAAACTAAGACAATTATCGAAAAAAATTCAAATATATTTCTCTTCATTTTTAAAAGTTCCGGTGATTGAAATGACAATAATTTATGTTTGATATCGAAAACTTCAATTTAATAAAAATAGAAATTTGAAACAGCATTATGTGACACCAGATGGCGAAATTTTTTTTTCAAAAAATGTATTTTTCATGGTTTTTCACCCGAAATGCTATTGATTGTTTTTCATCAATGTTTCTCTAGATTTCAGTTGTCCCGTGGCAACCCTAACTTTAGACTATGGTCAGATTCGTATGTAACATATCTAAGTAGGGATCCTGTTCCTTCGATTCGCGTTTGTGTTTACCTGCTGTGACCATTGAGGCACGCATGCAGTTCTTGACCAATAAGAGCTTCGACAAAAGTCCACCACGAACGCGAACGACGGAACGGGGATCCCTATTTTAGATACGTGTCATATCAACGCGTTTGTACCAGTAAGGATAAGTACTTTTTATTTTGATAGAACACTCCTGTAAACTCACTGTAGGTATTTTGTTGTTCCCTAACACCTTATCCCTAAAAGACACATTTCGACAACCCATGAGTCGAAGTCTATGCATTGGATATGGTAATAGTGCTCATCTTGAACAAGGTTGAGTGTCAAGAATGTAACAAACATTTATTTTCACACAGGGTCTTTTAGTACACAACGAAGTGTTCACGAAAAATTGGCTTCAATTCCTTCTTGTCCGACGATATCTGTAACGAGAATGGTCCTAAAAGCATTTGGTCTTGAACATGATTTAACCGAAAGCATTTACAAATTTGAATATGAACAAGTGCAGAATTCCGACGCTTTTATGCATCTGACTAGTAATAAACAATGCAAACGGCCTTCTGTCTTATTTATTTTTTAAATGCCATTTATTCAAATATATCATGTATTGTCGTATTCGGTCTAGTCGACCAAACACAATAATTTGGCGATTTTGGCCATTTTCGAAAGTAGGTCCGTTAAGGATGACGGACATTAAAATTGTAGTAGAAAAAAATACTTAATATGTGGCGAAATTTGATTTTTAGAGCATTTAAGTGAATTGTATTTGAAATCGTCTCGTTTTGCTGGTGGAAACAATTTTCTGTCTCTTAGACGATACCACGTATGTTTTTCGAACCCTTGAAACTCACATTTTGTCTGTCAAAAAACAACAAAAATTAGTGGGGCAAGTTCGATCACAGGTGACTACCACTCCCGCAAAGCTAAATAATAGTCAATTTCTTCGCGATTTACGTTGTTTCTGCTCATTTTATATTTTGATAGTCTGCAAATACTGCAAGCATGCTTTCGGTTTCAATCTGATATAAAATGTGCAAGCAGAAACGGTGAAATAAACGAATTGACTATTATTCATAATTGAGTCGGAAATTCTGAAACACTTTTTTTAAATTTTAAATTTTTGTTTAAATTCTTTACTATCAGAACTAAAATGGAAATTGTTGTTAGAGATCTTAGCTCTGATACTCCTAACATAAAATTAGAAAATAAGTAGAGGAAACGATGACAAATCAAGATTCAGGAATGGGATAATGAGTTGATAGAGAAAATTTATTAAAATTTCGACCATTAAGATTTTTACCCATATGGACTATAGTCCCAATATTTTCAGAGACTCCTCAGCATGATATTATTCTTAGCGTCTTTTTAAGTTATATATTATCTACACTTTTGGGCGCTATCCTTATGGTCCGGCCCAAACAAAATTTTGCTTTTACCATTTTTGAACTGAAGATAAAACGGATCTGACCAAAAGATCAAGAGTACATTTAACTGTGAATTTTAAGAAGCCACGGAAGATGAAATGATCCCTTAGAAAATAGCCCGGATAGAAACCACGTTATGACTGTATAGAAAACGATGAATTGGGGATGTCACACACAAACATACCTCGATTGAAGATTCAGAGTTTTTTCTAAAAATAAACAGAAAAAATGCAGACTACAAACAATGTTTGTTCAATTTGTAAAAAACGATACAACATCTTCCCCACCTCAAAGGCATCATATTGCAGCTCATACATTTAGTTCAATTGCCCCTATAGCAAAAGCAGTTTGCGTCGGCTTCAAATTGCCAGCCCATCTCCAGAATATGCATAAGTTTACATCAGAGAAATGTACAGGTGCAGTGACATATTTTATTACATAAAAACATTTTTAAGTTGATAATTTATTTTTTCGTTTGAATGCGTATTTAAAATTCAATTTCGATGCGAAAATACCTGCACCTTTTTAACGGTGTTTACATGATGTAAATATTCGGGGCTACGACTTAATTTTGCTCCGATCAGCTGTTTTCTGGCTATGACTGTATTTTCACTACTTGGACATTTCGGTCATTTGAAAATCTCGATTTAGAAAAGGTTGGAAAAATTTCGAAAATTAAAAAAATTTGCCTGAGCGTGTTATTTTTTTAGATTCGGACTATTATTGTACATATTTGGAACAAACGGTGTGGCGACCTTAATTATTTTTTTCGAGCTACGTATATTTAAGCAGTATATCTAGAACCTCAAGGAATTGTGTTTTTTGAAATCGGATTATTTTTGGATTTTGAGTATGAAATGAGAAATCTGAGCGTGATTGGCTGAGAAAAAAAAAAAAAAAAAAAAAAAAAAAAAAAAAAAAAAAAAAAAAAAAAAAAAAAAAACAAAACAAATAGGCGATAAATGAATATCTCCAGCATTGTGATTGGGTAGCAATCGCCCTACGCAAAAGAAAACGAAAGAGAAAAATTGAATGTTTCTAGTTTATAAAAGAAATCATAATTTATTATTTTTTCAAATAACGAATAAAGAGAAAGATCTAAATTTAATATTTATATCTAGATTTGAATCACTTGATTAGACTCTAGGTCTGTAAACTTGTATTTTGTGTTCGCCAATTATCTTAACACTTAAATCCTAAATAATAAAGAATAATCCGGATGTTAACAAACAAATTCGTACAGTCCTTTATCTTAGTATACATATACTAGCCCGAAAATTAAATTTACAGTTGCAATCACCGTTTGTCAGAATACTGTTGTCCTCGAAATAAACAATACTGAGCTTTTTAGTTTCATGAATGCAAAAACCTGTATTTATCTACCTGTTTTATTTTGTTTCTATATATTTATATACGAATGTGTTTTGTTTTGGGGTGTTCCCCGGAGGAGATTCCACGCTTAACCATAGGCGCGAATTGGTTAGTTATTTAGGGGGTTCATCTCCCGGCGATAACGCAAAAGCTAAACCATCGGTATTTATTTTTTATATTAATCTCATACGTTCGGCTGTTGGTGAAGAATCAAATCTGTCGCGTCTATAAAATACTCGAGATTCACTTCCCTGTTTTGAACAGTGTTTATTTCTGCTTGTTTACAGTAAAAAGCTGTAAAATTCGATTAGTTTGGGCAAGTTTGAAAGTTTTAGACGCTCAGCCTACGACTTACTCTGTTCGAATCAGTTATTTTGCTTTTTCACATGTAACAATCCTTTCAAATTTTGCTTAAATTATTTTATTAGCTTCAGCGTAACACCCTATTTTTTTTTTTACTTCAAATTAGTACAAACATTAGTACAAAATGTCACTCCTATTTAAGTACAAAAATTAAGAACAAACTGCCACAAAATTTTGAGGAAATTTGGTCTTCGGAAATTGTGTCTTCGATATTAACGTTTTCATCAGAACCGACTTTAAAATGTTGACTGATCAAAATTTCCGGATTACTGGAGATTACGTAAATATAAAATATGGTGAGACTGCAGTTTTGCTGTTTGATGCTAATTATTCTGCATAATTTTTTTTGATGTATCTTGCTCCCTAAATGAATCGGGAAAGGATCAGAGGTGCCTTAAATTTACTTTTCGTACCATAATATGCTATTCCTATTAAATGTCTTTCATGTAAAGTTCAATGTTTCTTGCAATAAATTTTCGGCTGTAACGCATAATAGCAATGAAATAATGTCCTCATTATCTGACATTTTACATGCTCTGAAGACCGAAACTTTAAAAAGAAGAACTTAAATCTGAACCAGAATTATTGAAGGAAATACAAAATGTCGAGTGATCACGGTATAAATGGCCATGTCAATTTGAACGGTTTATAACCACCGGGCCATCGTTCAGGCATAATATCGCATCAGATTATCGATATGAATGTCCTTATGTGGTGCGAAATTTCGTTTAGTCACAATTGCAAAGGTACCGTTGAAAAGGAAATTCCATAATTTTACTCCTGAGATGTAAAAAACAATTACTCGAAACTTCAAAGTCCAGACGATTACGATGATACAATGTTCTCAATCTAGGGATTTCTGGAAATGTGGAAATAGCTCATAATAGACACCATGTTTTTGCAAATTTGAAATAAATTGAAGCAAACATCGGATGTTATCCAGATTCCAGTAAATAGCCGGTCGATGCCCATTTGTAGCAAAACGATTACGTTTAAATGCACAGCGGAAGGGTCTTTTGGAATCATTTACCTTATATTTATCGTTTTTCATAGTTGTTTATGTAAGTAGTTTCGGTATTAAGGTTTTCTAAAAGTATAGCTCTTGAGGAATAAACAAGTCTGACTTGAACAGAATCTAGATGAAAACAAATAACAGTTGAGTTGTTTATCGGCTTTTTCCCATTTTTTAGTGCCAGTTTTGGAGTAAGTACGATGTTTCTTGCTTTTGTGATATTCAAACTGGCCGCGGCGGCCAGCAAAGTTTTTATAAAGTTGCCTCAGTGTTGATTCATTTCAACACGCAATTTTTAATTTAGAGGTATACAATATATCTTATTATCCTTAGGAAATATATCGTTATTTAATTACGATTTTTGTCTACCGTAGAAGGACTTTAAGACGGCCTTATGACGAGACGGTCTAGGAGGCTCCGGCCGTCTTTAAGTATTCTTCTGTGTGATCTGATATCCTTTCATGAAGAGCGTGAGCGGTAAGTACAAGTGCGTAGATACATTAAATACACAATTACGACATATGTTCTTTGTTTGATTAATTTTTAATAAAATTTATCGATTTTGTATTTTAATTTAACTACCAGCTGTGATTCCGCCAGACCTTTTCTGTAAAGGGTATCTTGATTCACTACAGTAGAATGACTTTATATGGACGGCCCCGAGCTCAAGGCCGTCATCTATTCAAGCCATTGGCCGAATTTCTTCATCAGGCGTCTCATTAAGTCCTTCTCCTGTAGAAAATATAATCACTATATTGAACCGGAAGTGTAAGTGGGGATGGTAATATACTATCAATATTTGTATAATAAAAACTTTTGCTATTTCGGACATTCACTTTTTGTTGCAACCACGGTTTGTATTCAACTAAGTAGTTTTTTACGCTACGATTTTCATAGCAAATTAAGGAAAAAGTGGATCAATTTGTGGACAAAATGTATATCCGTTTTATACATTGATTCAGTCATCCACGATATTCTATATAGACTGTCAATCTTGTTGATGAACTGTAAGTGGTATTAAATTTCTTCTGAACGTAGACAAGTTCGAGTAATTTACACTAATATGTAATTGATAGATTTCAGTCGCACCATATCTCATAGCTTCCACAAAAAGAACCGTAAGCTGACTCTCCTACACTTTACATCATTTTTGTGAGTCAAGTTCGGGAGCTATCAACATAATCTGAGCCTTTTTCGAAATCTGTAACTTATATCCCTCCAGAACGAAGTCTGATCAAAATTTTCGAAAAAGCGCTTAGTTATTGTCTAAATAGTTTTGAGAACTTTCATATAAAGTATAAACTGATATTCTCGGAATTGCGAGGAGTAAGCCTTTGAAAAGTCTTAATCGATTTGCAATTTCAGTTTTAAAGTTTTTGTGACAAATTTATTTGAAAAACGCTCTAGAGTTCATTTTGTTTGATGGCCTGGAGCCTACACTAAACAATATGAATGCGGAGGAGAAAGCTTTTTAGTGTTTTTCTTGGTAAGGTTTACTTACGTTTCATGTAGTGCGTAGAGTTGGATTGTATCAGATTACTTGAAATTCTGAAATGATGACGAACAGTTGTTCTTGCCGGTAAAGACGTTTTTTGGAATTCCACCTTACTATGTTTGCCGAAACGCATCTTACAACAGGGCAAATCAGCGAAACCTTCCTTTTATTGATTTCCCAAGCCTTTACTTTATCATGTGATAAGTAAAAGCTTTTGGGGAAATCATTTTAGGAATCGGTTGTCGTGATTTGAGGCTATATTTTGTTTATTCTGGAAATAAAATACTTGGTTAAATGTTTCAAAATCTACTTTCGCTAAAATTGTTACTAGCAAAATATCCAGCTTCGTTTAACCTTTTTCTGTCGACCACACAAAATGGCTGTTTAGCCGAACGTAATAAATGACTTTAGGTCGAAAGTAAATATACTATAGGATGATATCATTTTGAATTTTATGTATTTTTTTGATGTGTATGGTAATCAAAATAATGTGAAATTGAGTACCTTGACCCAAAGTTTAGTTTCAATTTCTAGCTGCTTAGTTAATTGATCTGTGTAACACTCAATCGAAAGTGCACATCTCTGAACTCGTTATCGTACACATCTTGACCCACGCCGATGCAACAATGCGGATGTTTTTGTTCGTCAAGTGGGAACTTTTGCGATTAACAATGTCCACGAAAGAGAGGTTTTCAATGTCGCAAAATGTGATTATACCAGGTACGGGTGTCGATGCCAATTAAACATTTTGATAAAATTTCGAAATAGAACTGTAAAGACGCAAATTTTAAAAGGAATCGATTTTTTACAAATTAGCGTTGTAGCTCGTTATGTTGTTCAATTTATGCTGTTCCGTCATTATCTGTACGTTGTGTTATTTGTTCAATAAGCTTTTGATTTTTCTATCGAAAACACGAACGCTTGCAGAAGCTTTGGCGCTATGAATCCTTTTTATTTTATTTTGAGAGTGATTTCTAAAGTGCGATTTGACCCGCACCTTTTGTGTCCGAGGGCATTTCCGATCTATATGATGGGGATACTATATGTAATTGGAGATCGTTAAGAATTCCCTTGATAACGGTACGAGCTGAAATATTATTCATTTGTCAAGATTGTAAAAGGACATTCTTATTAGTGTAGTTTCTTGACCTTACAGCCCCTCCTTCGTTAAATATCCGCACTTTCTTTTTTTCAAACTTGATTTATGGCGCGTTATTCTTTGCATCGAATTTTATTTGTAATTTCAAATTCTATATGAGCCTGCAATTTCTTGAAATTTTTGTTCAAGAAATATAGTTGAGTTAAACAATTCAAAGAATTCGATGCAAACTATTACATAATTATAATATACTTTACTCGTTTTTTGTGTTTGAAATAAAAATGCCAAAGCTATTTTTCTTTGAATTGATTAAGCAAACTATTTTATTGATTTAAAACAATTTATTGAAAAAATAGATCCCTTTTTGTCCTATCTGCTTTTCTTTACATTATTGTTCAATTCGTAATAAACTCAATTTTTATTCCTTTTACTTGCTTTGCTCGGCCCAACAAAGGTTTTAAACTCTTCGGCGAAATCTTTCGCATCGGTGTTTTTTATGTAAATCGCATACAATTCAAAAAATTAAAGTTTTTGAAAAGTACCAGATTTTTTCTTAAGTTTCCATGCAATTTTAAAATGTAATAAATCGATGCGAAACCATAATCCTCACCTGAGAACTACTGCCTTTTTAACATATTTCAACATTTGTGTTACAGATGTTCATCATAACGTTACCACAAACCAATCGGGCTAATAGCTGATCGAAAAGATAGATGTTATTTCCGAATAAAATTGCTGACAGTGGTGAACACAATGGAATCTGCTAATCGATTTAGATGTAAAACCAAAAATTCTGGCTTCTGCAGATGTTAAAATTGAAAACATAGATAGATCAGATGAACCTTTTTTTGTCTCAAACACATTAATTGAGCGTGAAAACTCAACAAATCCTGGAAAAATACCCAAAAGTAGTCCTGAAGAAGTTGTAGTTAAAATCAATGGAGACCAAGGTGATAATTTCGAAATAACACCACTTTTACACTTAGTACCATTTGAACCGCCATGGACTCCAAAAGTGATCGCCATAACGAAATCTGACAGACGCGAAATTGTTGAAGATTGTTTGCATCTCAAGAAAATAAAAAATGAGAGACCAAACGTAACGGCTATACAAAACTTTTATAAAAAATATCATCCAGAGGAGTTTGAGGCACATGAAAGATTGAATAATTGGAGCCAGTCAAAAATAACACCGAATTATGTATCTAGATGGGTAAAAAACTATGAACAAAAGGTCCGTTTTCATTTAGATACATCATGTATCATATTTATGATACTGTAGTATGATTCATACTGTACTGACTTATACTTGCAAACGGAGTTTGAGATAAGTCTGGATCGCCATATACGATCTCTGATATTTGGGTTCATGATATAACTTACTTTTGTGCGTTGCGCTGCATAGCTGGTTTTTTCGATTTTCGTTATTTTACCGGTTTTTTACAAGAATTTATCGGTTTCTTGGAAACCGCTCTTACGTTTTTGATGAACCTAACGGAAAAGAGAGTTAGAATAAATCAAAACTCTCGAACAAAATCTCAAAAATGCCGAAAATTTTCGGACATTTTCGGAATTTCCGGAATATTCCAAAATAAATTAGATTTTTTTCTTGAAAATCTATTTTTTATAAACAAATTTTACCCAGGTGACCGCTACTACCAATTATTTTTGAAAGGTGCGTCTAAGTTTTCTGAAATTTTGGCTTGCATTTTTAGCTCTCTAGCTCTATTTTTCGATTTTTGAAGCATGTTAGTTAAAAAAATTGTATATGGTCAAAATGACACGTTTTCACATAGACCCACGACAGTACATCATTTTACTATCTTTTAACAGGATGGGCGAAATTCGCTCTAAACTGATTATTGGTATATGCCGATCCCGACTTATCTCAAAATCCGTTTGCATGTATCCAAATGAAAACGGAGCAAAGGAAATTAAATCGAAAGAAATTACAATAGATGACATAAAATCAGAGGAAGAAATTCGTAAAGATAAAATTTACCAAGAAGAACTGGAATTGTTTTTAAACCGACCTCATATTAAAGTGTGCCAAGATATAACTGAAAATCAAAAAGAAGAAATAATTATGAAGAGTATTAGTCTGGAAGGGGGTTATTTAAACTGGAAAGACTTTTTCAGGTGTTCATAACTCTTAATCCGACTTAAAAATGGGAAAGTTATATTTTTCTTCTTTAAATGAACTTCAGCTCAAGCTTTGTCGCGGCAATCTCATTTTATCGAGTTTTGAATAGCACCAACCGAATCATAAGTATAATATTTTTGGAAATGGTATTAAGAATTATGGCACATATGATATGGGCCATATCATATGGGTCATATCTTTTACGCTGATTTTACGATTTTTCAAGATAAATTATCATTTTTTTCAAAAACTATTAATTTTCAAAAAAAAATTTTCGTACCAAAATACGCGCCATAAAATTTGGCGCAAACTATTACATATGGATAATTAATCCTAAGAGGTCGATTTTGGCCGAAAATCGATTGGTGGACACCTTAGTCATATCCATCATGATGCCCGAGTAAGTTAAATCTTTCATTTGCCTTTTAAAAGAATAGGGAATAAGAGGTTTAAGTTACTCGGGCATCATGATCGATATGGGCCATGTCTTACTTTAAAAAAAGGCAAAAAAAAAATATTTTTTTTGGAAAACTGATATTTATTTATGGTCGAAATAACCTGAATTTTACGATGAATTTAACTAAGGTCCTTTTTTAATAAGCACCACCTTAAGGGTATCTGTTCTGGAGAACCAGACTCGATACGAAAACGGTTTTCGCATTCAAATCTTAAGTAACTATTTTTAGTGCCCCCCCCTCTGGAGCGAAAACCGTAGAGGTATCAAGCAAACGATTTTTTGAAGGTACTAATAAAATTTACCTCAATTTTTTGTCGGTTTTCAATCCACGGTTTACGGTTATCAGCAAAAAAACACCGGGTAATATTCGGTTTGAAAACTCAGAACTACAACATTATCTGAACCTACAAAATATACTGTGGTAAATTTTAACCGAAAAAATTTTTGGCATGATTATTTTGACATCTCACACCACACTGTGGAGTAAAGAGCACTTGTTATTCTCGGCACCTGGATTTATCATAGAGACCTGCACTTTACTCAACTATGGGTCGTACATTCACAATAATTTTGTTTGCATTATTCTTTGACATCCGACCACCAACTGGCGAATTTTGTTTGTATATTGCAGTGACAACACTTATTTCTAAAATATGTATTTTTCCTTTGATTCATGAGAACTTTTTGAGCATGAACTCGATTCAGCAAGCTAATTGCGGTGCAATACTTTCAAGTATTTTCTAAGCGACGTATTCACTCTCAAAAATCTAGATGTACGACTCATTTTATTTGTGAGACGATTCAATTGATTTTTATGGGTAAAAAAGTTCAATCCCAAAAGTTTCACAACGTGAGTTGTTGGTGCAATTATCCTGTTAAAGGTTTGCAACATGAAAGTGAAGTTCCGTTACAGACTGTGAGACTTTAAAGGAATAAGTAAACCTTTTCCTTCTATTAAACATATACAAACAAAATTTTAATCTTCCAATAAATGTAACTTTCCAAAATGCTCAAAAATCATTCTTTGTAGCTATAAAATTGGCACCTTAAGTTTGGCTTAAACATATTCATTTTTTATATTTTTTTCTATATAATCTACCTATCGTTTCTGATAAGTGCCTTTTTCCTTCTCGTTTCCTGTCATTCAAAGTTTCTAAGACTAATTAAAAATTTTCATAAAAAACGTCTTATTTCAATCAGTTCCCAAATAATAAAACCAAAATGTGGTCGTAGAAAAGATCGCCACAAGTTCAACTTTCTATTCACAAATGATAACGAAAAAAAAAAATTTATGAGATATGTCCCGTGTACCATGGCAGCCCCTATATTATATCACTGGTAAAACAACACAATTGCGCAAATTGCGAATCTTACAGACAAGAACGCAATATTCGCTCTTGAACCCGTGCGATCAAAATAGTATACGCGTTGAACTTAATTTTTTTGCAATGTTGTAGTATTTCGAAAATAATGACACTAGTCGGAAACACTAATAACCTCGGCCGTATTACACACGACACACAAATAAGCCCAACAAATTAAAACAGTTGCTATAGTAGTATTACTAGAAGATTATTTCATTTATCAATTTTTTTCTGCATATTTATTCACCATTGATACAAACGATGTAACATTATTTTCAAACCATTTTCGGTGAACATTTAGACCCAGGTAAGAATATAGCATGCATCGTGCTCAATCAGTCCAGAATCAAAGTGCTCTTTACTCCAACAGGTGGTGATCGGATGCAAAAAAAATACTTGGCAAAAACAATTCTCGTGAAAATTTACCAATGTTAGTATAAGTGACAGGTCATCTATGATATCCTGTGCTCGAGATATCATAAAAATGTCTTTACTCCACCAGGTGGCTGTCGGTGGTCAAAAAATAATACCAAAAATTTTCTCGTAATCAATTTACCATATAGTCTCAATTGCAGGCTCTATATATAAGTCCAGCTTCCGAGTAATCAAAAGTGCTCTTACTCACTCAGGTGGTGTCGGATCGCAAATTAACTAGTGCCAACACATTTTCTCGTGAAGATTTACCCATATTGTTTAATACAGGTCTCTATGATAATTCCCAGTGCCGAGACAGTGAATGCGGTGTTCTTTACTTCCACAGGTAGGTGTCGATGTCAAATTTGATAATAATGCCAAAACTTTTTCGTTAAATTCCCCCCACCAGTATATTGTAGTTGCAGTATGTGTATTCTCTTCACAACGCAAATACCGGCTGTTTCTGCTGCTTCCGCGTAAAACCGGTGGAGTCTGAAACGACCAAAAAACTTTTGATGTTAAAATTTTTTTTGGCTATCACCATGCAAAAACGTTCTGATACCTCTCGGTTTTCTCCAGATGGCGAGCACCTAAAAACAGTTACCTAACCAATTTGACGGGAAATTTATTTTCTTTTTTTCGGGATTACCGTTCACCGTAATTCGCAAAAAACAACTGTTTTGCTTACATTTGAGCACAGTTCGGATGATGATTTCCGGTCACGTGATCAACCTAGGAAGCTAAAAAAAATTTCTACCGCATATTTTTTTCCAAGGTTCCACGTGCAGAAAACTTATCTAGCTATCTTGTTTAGTTCTCCCAGTCGAAATCACAATGGTGCTACCGAAAAAAAGCGACCTAAATTATAGCAAGATCTATCACACGTTCAAATCTCAATTTTAAACATTAAAACCTAAAAATCCCCATGAAATTATCCCGTAAAATTTTTTTAATTTTCTTATGTTTTAAAATTGTATCTAAGTTTATTTTGTACAGTTTAAACTTCTGGTTTAAAGTAAGAGAAATACCAGCCAATGACGGCGCAACCCTACCTATGATAATTATTAAATTTCCCCGATTTTTTTTATTTTTAATTAGGTCTCTTTCCCATGTACAGTAGATTAAAAATATATCCAGCCTATACAACCCCCTCAAGGAAAGTGTAGATATCCGAGATTTGATACGATCAAGTGGTTTCTTAAATTGCATTATCCATCGCATTACGATGAGTTTGAGAAGTTCAACTACTGGACCAAATGTGATTTGAATTCAGGAAAAGTTTCCGATTGGGTTAAGGCTTATAATAAAAGAATAACTAAACCCCCAAAACCTGCAGGACCAAAAAAACGAAAATTTAGCAATGGAAAAGTTCAACGTGGTGAGAATTCTAGAAAAATCATAAAAAAATGTTTTTTGCATTTTCAGCAATTTTAAATCATCAAACAATTTAGAAAATACTATTCAAATAACAATATCTGTCTAAAATTTGTCATATTTTCGAGGAACCTTAGCACAGAACGCACTATAATCTTCTCCTCGACAGGCTATTATGAATCATTAGTGTTTATTTTTCATCGGTTCACATTAAAAATTAACGAATAAAAAATCAAATTTTAACATTGACGCGAAAATCTTTAAAAAATCAAATTCACTGTTCAAATTTCAAGATTTAAATGTTAAGGTTTAAAGTTCCTTCGCAACTCAACTTTAAAAATTACAATTAAAAACAAATTTCAGTGATTGACTATGTGTTAAAAGTCCGTGACAATTCAGAAATCTCATCCAGGAAAATAGCTGCAGCAACTGGAATGTCTTATACCTCTTTCCCACAGCGCACACAAGATTGACATTGCCACAGTTTACGAAGACTCGAACTTCGAAGAAAATGTCTAAAGTTTCTTAAAATACTATTTACAGATATTTATGGCTAAACTGCTAAAAACAGGGATACATTCCTCTTTACTAGACTATAGGGAACCCACCGTGAGAGTGGATTTTGCTCTTAACTTGGCCAGATTGCACCGGTCTGGTGTAGTTTTCTGAAATTCAAATTTGTTCACCAGTTTCCCGTAGCGTGTGGTTTTTCATCCATTTGCTCATTTCCAAAATTTTTTTCGGAAAAAAATAATTTTTAGGAATTGCCATTTAGCAGAAAAAATTATATCTCGCAAACCTAGAACTCCTCTCAAATTGAATGGTGAAACTCGGCGCATCGCCGCAAAAAATATTTTTTCATGAAGCTCGGTCATCATATTCTCAAATTTTAATTGTCATCAGTTCATCGATTGGCCACGCCATGGCGATCACAATGTACTGATTACAAATAATATATTATTTTTTATTGCGTGGCGTCTGAAGAACAGTTGAAGGTCGAGTTTCAGCGGTAGATTTAATAAAATAATACTCATATTTAGGCTATTAGATTCAATTTATAGTATTTGTTTAAGAAGAACAGTCGACGGAATATATGAAGATTTTAGAACAACTAAGAGAACGAAGAGCTCATGAAAATTGCCTAATGCGTCGAACTTATCACTACGTCCAATAGAGAATTTTGTTTATTTTATTCGTCAGTTCTCGTGAATCCAGTGATTTATTGATCACTTCTATTCTTGTGACGTAGCGATAAATTTCGACGCAAGCAGCATTTTAGATATCTCTTTCCAGAGGTGGTATTATTAAGGAGCTATTTGAGGATGACGTCTTTCTCGATTTGGAAACCCTATGAACCATATATTGGCAGATAATATTTATGCTGGTTGCTTATTGATTTTGTTTTTTTGATTTCACGACTGGTTGACCGGTAATGGCGGAATTTCCGGTAGGTCCATTTTTCAAAATTGTTCCAATCAGGCTCGAAATATCGGGTACAGGAGTCTTGAATCTGATATCTAGAACATCGATGACGTCATGATGAATTATTTTTGGGTCACTTTAGATGATGTCATAACAATCTTCACAACTTGTACTAACCGGTAATTAACTTACTAAACAACGCAAAATAAGATCAAATACTCGACACGCGGAGTGTCGGCATCTGATACTAATTAGCCTATGACAACCGTATGCGTCCAATTTGGGTCAAATAAGAGAATTCGTCAAAAAAAGGATAAGAAAACCGTCACAAAATAAATCTGTCTGGTAGTCATAATGACGTTCATAGATGTGATCTGATACTAGATTCAAATATCCTTGTGCCCGTATTAGTCTAAGGCCGAATTTTGGCCCCGATTGGAAAACTTTGAAAAACGACCACCCGGCAATCGCGCATTTCTCCAACCCGGTCTAACAATTTCAAGAAAACAAATCTACAAGCACATGCGGAATAAATTCTCTATCCATCTAATCTAGTATCTGGGTTCTTCTAAAGTCGAGAGCCGTATCTTCAAGCTCCGAAACAAAGAACCCACCAGACGATATACTCTACAAATCTTCACAATTTCGTTAATTGTACACAAAACAAGTTAAACGTGAAATTTGATATTACGATTTTTTAAGTATGAAGTTTCTGAGAAAATTAGTAGAAACTTATCAATCTGATTCTTTCGTGTGTAGATCATAAGATTGATTCACTTACGCTCAACCAGAATATATGTAGTGGCTTCCAAATGCGGTTACAAAAGCCTTACTTCTCCATTTCTTTACAGGAGATTTTTTTTCTATCTTCGGCATGCGGGCATTGATATAATACGAAATCTTTTAACCACCGGTAGGCGCTAACTATGGCAAGCAAGTGTCCAATCTGAATACTCGATTGTTCGACTTTAAAATTCCTTAATCCTCGGTATTTCTTGTCACGTCCTATGGTGTAAAAAATCGCATTAGGGCGAATTTTCGAATGATACGAAGTTATCATAAGCTTACTCCTACGTATTTATACTGGGATTTTTTTTGTTCATCTTCAAACGAATGCAATGCTAGCTCGAAGGAGTCTCAATCGACTATTTTTGATTTTTTGTGTTGTGCTCTTATTAAGGGTGTATCCTGCTCCTACATTTTCTGCCTTTTATGTCATAAAAAGCACCAAATCAATTGTTTATGTTTTAACGCATTAAATACAACCCAAATGACAATCTAAAATTTTCGAAAATATTTTGGTTTTTGCATTTTTTTCTAAGTTACATTTCTCAAAAATTATTCTCAAAATAACGTTTGTTGTCAATTTGACTAGTAAAACTTCAAGAATATCGGGATCCTACGCTAACAGCCCAACTTTCTCTGACTGAACTCTGTCTAGGTTGTTTGCGTGACACAGCTGATTTTCGTCGAAGAGCTGTCTTCTCCTGTATGCCCTGACGAACTTTCCGATCCATATTAATCGTAATTGCGCACCATATTCTTTTTACTCCTTTCATTTTCGCTGGAACGCATATTTGCTAATTATATATTATCACGTGCTCTACCTTGGAAAAAATTGATCCACATTTTTGAATTTCTCTCTCTGTTTTGGTGCTCGCTAAAAGATAGTAGATATATTGACTCATCTTACTCTTCTAGAACGCCGCTACCCGATCAACACAAGAATTCACTGTATTGCTTATATTGAGCTAGTTATTTGCTACATATGAATTGAGGCTACTAAACACTTTCATTTTGTGCACGAGAGCTTCAACGATTTCATTCTACTCGACAGACTTCTAGACTAGATCAGATCAGCACAGCGACTTCATGAGCCTCCTGTTCCCGATTTAGCAAATAATCCAAGAACCGGTTTTGGGACCGGTTTTTTAAGTATTCTTACTGTCAACAGCGTACTGCAGTATTCCGAACACACATAAGCGCTGACCAATCACAAAGCTTTTAGCCGCCTCAATTCACCTATTCACTACGGTTATGTCAGCAGGAGAGGTATCCATAATACAGCCTCGAGTCTCGAACCGTCTCCCTACCATGACTCCGACCTCAGCGTACCTCAGCACCGAGCAGGTAAATTGTCCTGGCTGTTATCTTCTAAAACTGCTAGTACCTCCGGCGATGTAAAGATTCAATCGTCTTCTGTTGGCTTTAGGTGGCTCTTGTGTTGCGGTTATGTGATAATGGAGTCCGCACTTAGGTTCATACAAAAAAGTTTTGGCAAAATTTCTTTTTTCGCAAGTTGAAGGTAGTTCTACAAACTGGCTAATCTTGGAACTTATTTCGGCCCTTTTCGGTAAGTTTTATCGAGGATATGTTCAAATTAGGAGCAGGGTACCCTTAAATGGTGTGATTTTTCACAAAAAATAAAGAAGATTCCTAATAATTATTATATAATGAGACAGAAACAATCACAACTAGAACTTACAAATTAAGGGCCATAATTACCTTGTAGTCTAAACACTTCTCGCCCTTTACTTAGCGTAAAGTGATTGATCTCCGACGCGACAGTCTTAGTACTTCGACTATCTCGGAAGTATCTAGCGTTGCATTCGGACCTCATGTTCTTAACAAACGGATCGGGATCCCGAGTCGTGATGTAGAAATTTACTTTAAGTCGGTACCAGGCGGCGATGGGGATAATTGGAAGAATTTCAACTTAGTTGGTGATTCGGGATTTGAACAGGATCGAGTGTGTTAAACCTTTTATTCCGCTTAAACTATTATGTAGTATTAAGAATAATTTTCGAAAAACATACAGATATCAAAGAAGCATGTTCTGGCGATCATAACGTTGCGGTAGGTTGAAATATTTGTAAATTCCATGCGCTGATAGATTACTCTTTAGTTTAACTTTATATAATCTTTTTAAAGGCGGTTGTGCTAGTGAGTCTTTTGGCGAGATTTCATGCGTGCTGCTTCGTTACCGGTTAGACAATGTAACAGTCTGCACATTTTTGAAAGCATTAGGAAATCATCTTTGATCTCGCGATTGAGACAAGTTTAGCACCACTCCCACCACCATCGAAAACCGCGTTTTAACCGCTCACCCCCTATTGATTTATCTGAAGGCCAAAAACAATTCCGGGCCTCTAAACGGTGCCAGGACTATACATTGTCCATGACTACTATTCGGAATTTGTCTAATTGTCAATTCATTCAATCAATATTGTTCACTGAATTTTATACGATTAGCCGTTCGAAGTTCTTTTCTTTTCCTACTTTTTTTCAAGGGATCGTTTCGCACCCTTTCTTAAAACCGGCATAATGTGTAGTAATATACTAAATTAAATAGATATCTAAATTCTATAGGACAGCCATCTATCTCTAGTCATAGTATCTATGTGCCGATTCTTACTTGCTCCACTTACTGCGCCACATTGCTATCTCTATTATTCTTGCATGATATCTCTCTATTACGGCACGAGGATTATTATTTTTAAGTCTCATGATTTTTTTACCGAACTTCTATGTATGCACGTGCTATATAAAATATTTCCTCTCTCTCTCGTGATAATGAATTAGCTAACCTATAGGCAGGTTCTATAACCACTATATTGGACAACCACATCTCGGCTCTCAGTGTCCTGAAAGTACAAGAGTGGTACTGAGTCTTGAGTTTTTTAGCTGTGTTCAGTATATCTTTGCCCAATTTTGCTGGATATCATTTTGTACGCGCGACGATGATGATAATGGTTTTGAAGCAGCACTCGAGACCTATTATATTTCAAATCTGAGCCAGATCGCTGAATATGCTTGTGTTTCCTTGTAAATGAGCCGGACTATGTCATTGTAAAAAAGTATAGGGTTCTTCAGCAAAATAAAAGAGTGACGTGAACCTCTTTCCTATTTCTCTCGTCAGTGTTATCGAAGTATCTCAGACTTCGTACATTTACGATAATATTGTCTAGTGTTATGTCACTTATTCCTTCTATTCCTTATGAGCTCGATATCTCTTCGTGGTCATTCGAAATACTAATTAAATTGATGAAAGTCTATTTCTCTTCGTTACCTGTTTCCGTTTCTGCAGAAATAATATCTATTCAATCAACAGCATATTATTAATAACATAAGTTTTCCCGACTCGATTTGCTGAACATTTGTATTGACTAATTATTCTCTAAAAAAAAGTTCGACCAAAGAATGACAAATTGAAAATGTTATGATTTTAAACAGCATGTCAGAACGTATGCACATGCATGATACAAATTCTTATATCGACTGCCGCCCATATTTTCTTTCTTTCTTTTTTATTCACAAAGAAGATCATTACCGGAGGACAAAAACAAACTCAATCATCATCGGGTTGCAGAATAGGCCTGATCGCCACCTATTTTATTAATGTTTTCGGATATTGTCTTTGAACCTTTCACGATCCTATATTCTCTCGTAATAATACATGATTCATTCTCTGTACTCTAAAAGCCAGATAAAAAAAATTGAATCTTTTTATCAGCGCTTCACAACACTACCTTATTATCTATTATATCGTTACACGCTTAACGTATGCATCTGCGCACTAACACGTAATACCAACTAACCTTTAATTCTTAAGATCTACTCGAATTTGAGCCAAGTTCTGCACATTTCGCTCGTCTTCCCCTTTAATAATAAGGGTGTTCTTAACGACGCGTAAAGAAGCGTGACAACTAACAGCTCTAGATATCACGTACGCTGTCTTTCTGCAGATGATCTTTACAAGATTTGTCTGTATTTTGAAAGCTTTTATAACCTCTGCCTGTTAATATTTGCGCTTCCCCACTTTTCTCTTCTTTGATTATCAGACTTATTGTTCTCCAATTTTCGCTCTGGTCGTTGAGTCATCTGGAATCTCCGCTTTATTAACTGTTCTACAGCTCGAGATACACCCTACTCTGCACAGCATGTCACATTGGTACGCTTTTACGGAGTCTTACCCACGACCTCGTTTTGGCTCCTTTTTCAGGGTGAACAACTTTGTCTCCTAAACTTTTCTGCCTCGGGGTTACCTTCGTATCTCTCTCTACAAAGTTTCAGCCTCGAACTCGCCACGTCCGTCATTGACCGAAGTTTTGTCGAGGATGTGGTCTTTTAGCCCACATCTTGGATTCCCAGTTCTTTCTTTGTTCGCTTTTATATTATTTTCCGCGGAAAATTTGTCCCATAATTTTTGAGGGATCTAACTTAGTTCTCCTGAAGAGTTAACTACTTACTCTCATTCTGCGTTATTGACAATTTTTGGAAATTTCAGCGTCTTAACCCAGGTACCCGGTTTTCGGTTCCTTTTTCGAGAAAAATTTTGGGAACACTTTAGTATCCCCTGAACAGTTCACGTCTTAAGCTCAAACGCCGCTTAAAGTGTCCATCTTTGGATTTTTCACGGTGGGTTCCTACTGAGACATCACAATTGCTACTTGCCAGTTGTAACCTGTGCCTTCACAATGCTTCTACTTAATAATATGTCATTTATAAATTTCAAGGTACCTAAACTTGCTATCACCTGAAAACAATGAGAAAGAGTCTGTTCATATTCTTTGCTTAATTTGATTCGGCTGAGACAGAACCTCTACATTTAAAATTGCTATTAGTCTGCCCAGGTTGTAAGGGATCATCCCTGGCCAGTTTCTATCCCATCCATTTTCTTGACCTCTCTTTGCTAAACCTACGCAAAAGGGATGGAAAACCCACGCAAAAGCATCCCTTTTTACAACCCTGGTTGACTATTTGCAATTAGAGTTTTCTTTGCTATCAATTATGTGGTCTCTGTCTAAGCGGGACAAATGGGATTTTTCGATCTTTTGACTGATTAATATATATTACTGTCTTGTTGCGTCTAGAGACAAACCGACAAAATTTGCTGATTTTTGTTCATTTTTCGAAACGAAGGTGGCTCTAGAGAGAACCGGGCGTTAAAATGTAGTGAGAAAACCTAAATAGCATTATGTAGCGAAATTTTTTTCGATGTTTTAAGTAACATGTGACGAGAGTGGACAAAACTGGGCGTTATAATCAGCATGTCCCAGTATATCGACTTATAGAAATATGGGTTATTCTTGAACTTGCCTGGGGTTAATTAACTATATGGAGATGGAACAATATGTTGTCCGTCACGTGATCTAATATTGCTATTTTTTCGTATTTTCAGTAGTTAATTATTTTAAACAAATGCCGCATCGGTGCGTTTGTGGGTCAACGCCACCTTTTATATGATCAACATACTGTTATGTATACCTTTTTTATAATTCGAATTTATATTCTTTGGCCTCCATAACTCGATTTTATCGAGAAAACAACTTAAAAGTAAGAAAGGGATTCCCCTTTGGTCCCGGAAAAATATTTTATTATCAAAATAACCCGCCTTGGCTGCACTTTAGTTTCATCAGTTTTGGCACACATTTTGAAGTTCACCGAGAGTGGTAGATTTTCCCCATGGCAATGCCGAGTGGTCCATGATGTATCGAAAAATTGTAGTTCGCTTTAAAAATCCGATCGAAGATGTCCTTTTTCTTGGAACTCTTCTTTTTTAACAAAAAATTAACAGGTGCTAACTTACCTCCAATTTTTAGAAAGTTGCCGCTAATTATTCCCATTTCTGCATTTTAAGCACGCTAGCACTATTTTCGATGATTTATGTGATTTAGGTTTTAGGTCAGACGATGTTGTATGTTGGTACCGGCGACGTGATTACCCCATTTTTTTATTTTCGTCATATGTTAGAAACACTTTTATGAGCATGACTCTCTCTTTGCTTTCTCTATTTCAAATATTGGGAAAATTTTTTCGGATTTTCGACAAAGAAATTCCCTCGAATTCCACAGAAGAATACTAAATCCTCGATTCATGGAAATGGACTCTACTTATCATGATTTAATCTATAAGCATGGTCATTCTGAAGAGATCTTTAAGCAAGTATGCAACAAACGAAATCCCGTTTCCGCAAATTCCGGCTACTGTTTTAGCTTTTCATTCTACTTTTTAAAAAATATTATTGAGATTTTCTATATCATTCTAATAATTTGATTGGCTGAGGCACATTTCCATGATAGAGTCGATGAGTTTCAAATGCAAATATAAGAATTCTTGGAAAATCCCAAATCTCAAACCTAATTTGAACTTAAAAATAGCTAAGAAGCACATGCTCTATAAAAAGTGTTTCCGATCATATGAGAAAATAAAGAAAATGTTGTTTCACTGGTATGCGCAAAAGACCAATATAACATGTCTGACCCAACCTACAATACTCTTAAGGGTGGTGTGGGTGCTTCCAGCAATTGCTGGAGAAAAATAAGCCTTTTAAACTCAAATATCTTTTGTAGAATTGAGGAACGTTTATTTTTCAATTGTATCATTGTAGTGCGTAACTTGAGGAGTCAAAATTATTCATTTTCGAAATTTATCACATCACACCTTTAATGCATTTAACATACTCTAATGCTGCTTCGTACTCTTCCATGTGAGTATTCCGTTTACGTATCTCAAATAAATAATGCCGATTACTTATTGATCAGAAAATTCTTACAATCTCGTCATCCAATAATTTATTTAACATTTATTTAATTCGCCGACACTTATTTTTGAAATTGCTTGCCTTAGTCTAGAATATAGGCAAATGGAAATTCTTAGAAAACGGACTATTTTTTTTTGGCTCACGAACATGGCATGCAATTTTGATTTCTCTTTTGTCAGATAATTTCGTGATCTCTTAAGAAATATTCAACGAACAATTATTTCTGTCAGATTTCTCGAATCCACTATTTAGCAGTGTACGCGCGCTATATCAAAATCTTACATTTAATATTGAAAACTTTCATTTAAATGTGTAACTTAGTGTAACTTTTTCTGTGATTTATTCTTCGGATTGAGACTAGTCCATGTCTAGATTGTAAATAATAAATTATTTTTGCAAGCAATCGATTTTATGAATTATTAAGCTGTTTACCACTTCAAGTCCCCCCCGTTAAGCCCTCTGACCACTTAACCCCCCCTTTTTTGGCATATTTGAATTTTCCCGTGACCTGTGACCACATTCAACCCCCCAAAAATTTTTTGCGTTTTGACATATATATTCACACGTCACGTGTCTTATTTTTTGCGAAATAAATTTATCATGACTATTTCAACTTATTTTGAATATTCGCTACTGATTTTATTCGACTTGGGTAATGCGAAACGTCTTAAACATTTGAAGTTTGACCTGGATTGCTTTTTGACGTATTGTAGGTATTTTCCAATTACTTTTACTTTCCTTTTTTCAAAAGTACTCAATCACGTGAAGACCCTCTTAAAATAATCGTAACGAATTTTTAGACTTTATTGATTACAGTATGGCCTCTGTTAATATAATATGCTTTTCTATAGCCAATTCCGAAATACTGACTTACTTAACATGGAGGCGAAAGAAAGAAGAACGTCCAGGACTTCTGTATGACGAGAAATAATTTTTACTAGGAGTTTAGAGTCATCTTGCTAGAGAATTTAGTGGGACACATATAATTTTTTAGACAGAGCGACTAGAAAATCTTTGAAGCTTTATATGAGGTAGTGTTCAATACAAATTAAGGGTTTAATTTACCTTGCTTATATAGTGACTTTTGTGTGTAATGGGAGGTAAGTTTTGCAATTTGTTTTTCTTTATTTTTCCCCCCCTCATTAAACAATGGCCTTTTAATTCGTTGAAAATTTTTTTTTTTTTACTTGCATAGTGCAAATTGTTAATATTTTTAGCTATTGACAATGTATGTTGATAATTAACTTCTACTATGCTCGATTTAGACAGTATGGCGGACGCGTCGCCATATCCGAGTCTGGAGTACAATTCATGTCTTAGCTCTACGTTTATTCAGAAAGTCAAAAGCAAATTTGATGAATAACGCTGGCGTAGAAATTATACATCATTTACAATTTTTTACCGGTCAACTCGTAGTGGCAGTCTCGACCCCACACGTATTTGTTTTCCGTCATCTCTTTTTATTTCCATATCTTATCATTATTCGGACTTTATTTCATTGTTTAGTTTAATGAATTAGATATAGATTCTCAATTTATTAAAAAAATTAAGTATGATAGCTAGAATAAACATTTCTCAGATTTTTTTCTCAGCCTCAAACGCTTTTGTGACCAATTATTACCCCCCCTGGCCTGTGACCACTTAAATCTCCCCCTGGCTTATGACTCACTTAAGCCCCTGCTAGACATTAGCCCCCCGACGTCTAAACCCCTTCTTGGCAAAGTTTAGGAGGGGGCGTTAAGTGGTTAAAACCACTGGTATTCGGTATAATAACTTTTTTTTGTTGCAATCAATCTCGTGTGCCTTATGGTCGGATACAAGAAAAATAATACGAATTTGGACGGGAGTCGAATAACATGCACCACATCCCGTTTCTAGAGCTTTCTAGTGATTTTTTTAACATGGAACAAAACGACAAAAAGTTTTTGTCTCTTAGACGCACATGCAGTAGCTCAGCTCCGGTGATGAATTTAAAGAAGATACGATTAAACATATTCTCCTCTAAATATATTCGAGAGGTTTTCAAAAGAAACTAACTTGAGGTATGTGCACGAGTTAGGTTATATTTGGCTGTTTTGGATACCACTTTTTCCTGAGGCTTTTGTAAGATGTTAAATATCGGGTTTTAGGCCAAAGTTGATATAAAAGGCGACTATGTTGGCCAGTGATATGTCGTTAACTGTAGTTTTTCTGCATCAAAATTACAACACAATCCTCTTTCGGTAATACACGAGCTCTTTACTTTTCAAGCTAATTATTTATCGCCGCGATTTTTCGCATCGGATTTTAACATCGTTTAATTTTGTGGAAAGCAAGAACCCAAAGTACTTCTCTTTCTATTTGAGCAGCTGTTTTTATTTGTTTTAGATCAAGTTATTGAAACTTAGACTTTAAATAACATCCCTCTTGTTGCTCCCATCTATATAGCTTTATTTAACTCATTTTTTTTCATAATTCGTATAAACTCAATTTGTATTCATTTTACTCTCTGCCGCTGTAACACGCAAATAGTGTTTAAAACTTTCTGCGAAATTTTTTCGCATCGATTTCTTTTTTAATTTAAATCGACATAAAAACGGCCAAAAAAGAATTCAAAGTTTTTTTTGAAAGTACCTATTTTGTTTATTTTATCGTCCAATTCTAAAATTACAAAAAATGATACGCCAACACTTCTCACCTGAGAAGTGACTGACTGTCGTGTTTTTTCAGTCGAAAGCCGTTTTGTTGCATGAATCGAATTGTGACAAATGATTATAAATAGAAGTTGTATGATGTCATTTGCAAAGCTCATGTTTCAACTCACTTATGCCCTAAGTCCAGCCTGTACATTAATCGTGTTCACCGGTACCGGCGATCTGATTTATAACGGTATACTATTCAGAGCCTAAAATGTTTTTTGCGAGAAGTGTCTTTCTCGTTCTTGGTATTTCGTTTTTCGCTTAATTCTGAATTATCGTAATTGTGACGAATATATTTTCGGCATACCTGATTGCTTGAAGTAGCCGAGTCGCTGGCACTATCGTCTGAAATTCGATATCGCCTTTCTTTCTCATCTGCCTAGATACAAGAAGTGTTTTCGACTAAGTCCAGGCTTCTGGAAGTCTTACGTTAACAAAGAAGCAGTTTTTCCTTTGATGCATTTACGAATTGGGTATCCTCGTTTTTTTATTGCTCGGTACCTCCCGAACGTTCCTTTCGATTATGCCGTATTTTTCCGTCCTACCGGTTATTCTGCCGGTAGTTACCGGTATTATTTTGTTATATCCCTCTTTTTTTATCCGTTTTATCGGTTGGATTTATCGTTTTATCTTTTTTTTCTCCGGTCCACCTTGTTAGAGTTGGAGAGCTATTTTACCGGTATTTTTGCCGGTTTTTTCGTGCGGGATCTTGATCCGATCCGATTCTCATTTTTGGGCCGATTTTTTATCAGATTCTTACCGTCAGTTTTACCGGTTTTATCACGGTTCGTAGTCCGTACTTTTTGCTAGTATTTGTCGTAACCGTTCTGGTTAGATCTGCGATCTTTGTTTTTACGGTATCGTTCATTCTTTACGGTCTACGCGCTGTTGAGGTACCTGGTAGTTTTGCGCACTCAGGATTGTTTTAAGGCTGACTCATTCATCTCCATAATGCGTCTTTAGCGTCTATTTCCGTTAAACCGCTGGTATCAAATCTCTTATATCCAGAAATTTCAATCGACGTCGTTGCTGCCTGATTTAAGATTTTTGCTGCCTCATCTAGAATTGGCAAAATTTGTCATGGGTATATCTTGAATCACAATCAAATATACTAAATTGATGAGCAACCGCTCATTGTCCTCATTCTAAATGAAATTTCAACCTTCTGAGGTTGTTTCTGATAATAAATGGCTCTTATATTTTGTGAAAAAAGGGTTTCTTCGTTCTCTAACGCTATTAATACGAAGCTGCGGTCGTGCATTTTCAGTCGACCTGATCTCGCACTATGCACGTGCATCGATTAACTAGGCTGTCCGTTTACAGCCTTTCCATTCTAATAACGCAGTTTTATAATGAGACCATTCCTTAATGCGCCCCGTTCAACTGGTTCGAAGGCTCGACGGCCCAAAGGTCATTTACTGTTCGTACAGCTAAAACGTGGAAATCTCGACCTTGAGATGCGTTCCGTTTCAAAAAATTTTGCTAGGGCTGGAGTGTAGATCGTCCACCTGGCTATAATATTATTACAAATTTTTCTTATGGTTCACAGGTGGTGGTATCTGGTTCTTCACCTTCTCAGTTTTCCGTTAATTTTTGTCGCTTTAGCGTCTCATTAATGAGTTTTTATCAATGTCGGTTTCAGCGAATTTGTTTGCTAATTCATTTCGCCTACTCATCCTATTCCGGATGCCTAACAGTTGGGTATCTTCCGGTATCGTTATGGTTAACATTCCACCGAAGGGGAATGTAAAATAAGAGGGTTTCCTTTGGTTATCTGCGATACGCTAGCCTCAATATTTCGAATCCATTCGATTTTCCTTGCATATTCCTCGTGGTATGCATTTAAATTTAATACCGTGTAATCTGTGGTAGGGTTGTTAAAACCTTTACATCGATCACCGTTTATTTTCACCATTTTGTAACGAGCGTTTCTGCTGGCAACCCTAGTGAGGGTTTGTCGTTGTTAAAAGAAAAAAGTTGATAGTCGAGCGTCCAATTATCCGTGGAGCGTGTGTCCGTAGACCAATTCACGACACCCGTTCAACAAACTGACAAAC
>SCLH01000010.1:183832-198963 GCA_004367855.1 Oikopleura vanhoeffeni
GCTAAAATCGAGTCTACGAGTTAAGGCTATAATATTAATTTAATTCATATTTTTTAATTTGTTAAGAAGAAACAGTCGACGGAATAATGAAAATTTTAGAAACTACTTAAGAGAAAACAAAGAGCTCATGAGAAAATGATGCCAATGCGTCGAACTTTATCACTACGTCACAAATAGAGAAATTTTGTTATTTTATTCGTCAGTTCTCGTGAATCCAGTGATTTATTTGATCACTTTCTATTCTTGTGACGTAGCGATAAATTTCGACGCAAAAGTGTTTGATTCTGAAGGGTCAGAAGTTCTGACTCAGAACCCTTCAGAATCAAACAAAAAGCAGCATTTTAGATATCATTTATTTTTTAGGAGCTATTTGAGGATGACGTCTTTCTCGATTTTGGAAACCATATATTGGGAGATAGAGAATTTGATTCTGCGTGTGCTTATTGATTTTGTTTTTTGAATTCCAGATTGGTTGACCGGTAATGGCGAATTTCCGGTAGGTCCGTTTTTCAAAGTTGTTCCAATCAGACTCAAACTCGGGCACCAGGAGTTCGAATCTGATATCAGATAACATCGATGACGTCATGATGTGTTATTTTTGGGTCACTTTAGATGATGTCATAGAAAATCTTCACAACTTGTACAAACACGGTAACTTAATAAAAAAACGCAAAATAAGATCAAATTCGACACGGGGAGTTCGAATCTGATACTAGAATTAGCTAATGACAACAGTATGCGTCAATTTGGGTCAACAAAAATAATTCTGTCTGGGGTAGTCATAATGACGTCATAGATGTGATCTTATATCAGATTCGAATTCCTCGTGCCCGTATTAGTCTACATGCCGAATTTTGGCTTGATTGAAACAACTTTGAAAAACGGACCAACCGGAAATCCGCCATTACCGGTCAACCGGTCTGAAATTCCAAAAACGTTGATAATTAAGATTTTTTCAAATGTAGTTTCTGAAAAACTTAGTATAAAAAAGTTATCCAATTATTTCTTTAGTTGTGTAAGATCATGAGATTATTCAACTTACGCTCAAAAAATCATAATACGTAGGCCTCCCAAAAGCAGTAAAAAAGCCTACTTCTCATTCATTTCACAGGAGATTTTTTTCTACTTTGGCATGCGGGCTTGATATATATCGAAAATCCTTTAACACCAGTAGGCGTAACTTTGGAGCCAGTGTCCAATCAGAATACTCGATTGTCGACTTAATTCAAGAATCCCGCTATTTCATTGGTCACTTACGCTTACTGGTGTAAAAGACGCAGTAGGGAAAATTTTCGATATGAATACAAAAGCCTATCAAATAAGCCTACTCCTACCATTTATATGCGAATTTTTTTTGTTCATTCTTCAAACGAATGAAAATGCCTAGCTCGAAGGACTCTAATCGTCTAATTTTTTGAATTTGTGTTTTGTGCTCCCTTAATTAAAAGGGTTGTGAATTTCAAAAAAAAAATTGAAAGATTCTACAAATATTTTTGAAAAAAACAATAGCAAGTAAAATTAAATTATCTAAGGGCAATTATACCTTGGTAGGTCTAAACACTTCTACTCTAATTAGGTAAAAGTGTCTTGACCTACCAAAGTATTATTATCGATATCGTCTGGAAGGATAGATTTTGCAGTTCGGACCAGGGGTCGGCACAATCATACCGGATCAGAAGTATTGGACCAGACTGGATAATATCGTTGTTTTTATTCCGATACCGTATAGTAAAAATACCAGTTGAAGTTGATAACATCTGATCCGGTATAGTAAAAATATTGGTACCAGTTGATCCGGTATGGTAGAAATATCGGTAGTAGTTGATCCGGTATAATGAAAATCTTGGTAGTAGTTGATCCAATACGCTACGATCTAATAAATAAAGATATATAAAAATCGATACATATTGGTCAATCGATACGTATCAAAAAACGGATACGTATTGAAAAACGATCCGTATCAAAAAAAAACCGATACGTATCAAAAACAGATACGTTTTGAAAAACCGATACGTATCGGAAAATTGATTCGTATGGAAAAAACCAATACGTANGTGGCTCTAAGAGGAAAAACGGGCGTTAAAATTGTAGTGAGAAAAAAATAATACGCATAATGTAGCGAAATTTGATTTTTCGATTTTTTTTAAGTAAATGTGACGAAGTGGACAAAACTGGGCGTTATAATCAGCATGCCCACCATTAATATCGACTTATAGAAATAATGGGTGTATTCATCTGAAACTTCCTGAGGGTTAATAATATATGGAAAGATGGGATAAAATTTGGTCGTCACGTGATCTAAATATTGCTATTTTTCGTATTTTCAGTATTTAATTATTTTAAAACAAATGCCGCATCGGTGGTTTTTGGGTCAACGCCACTTATTAATGAAATCAACATACTGTATGTATACTTTTTTCATAATTCGAAATTATGATTCTTTGGCCTCCAAACCTCGATTTTTCGAGAAAAAAACTTAAAAGTAAGAAAAGGGGATCCCCATTTGGTCCGGAAAAAATAATTTTATTATCAAATTAACCGCCTTGGTGAATTTAGTTATCATCAGTTTTGACCAACATTTGAAGTTCAACCCAGAGTGGTAGATTTTTCCCCATTTTGCAAAATGGCCGAGTGGCCATGGGGATGTATCGAAAAAGTAGATTTCTTAAAAAAATCCGAAAAAATTCCATTTTTTCTTGAAAATCTTCTTTTTTTAACAAAAAAATTAACCAGGTGACTAATTACTCCCAAAATTTTTAAAAGTTGCGCCTAATTATTTCGTACATTTGTCTTGCATTTTTAGCACTCTAGCACTATTTTCGATTATTTAGGTGATTTTAGGTTTAGGTCAGACGATTTTGTATGTTGGATACCGGCGAAACCGTGATATAAACCCCATTTTTTTATTTTCGTCATATGTTCAGAAAACACTTTTATAGAGCATGTGCTCTTTGCTTTTTCTATTTCAAATTATTTTGAGAATTTTTAAGGGATTTTCGAAAAAAATCCCTCGAATTCCAACAGAAGAATATAAAATTCGATTTCGTGAGAAGGACTCTATATCATGATTAAATCATAAGCATGGTATTCTGAAGAGTATTTTAAGCAAAGTATGCAACAAAAAATCAGTTTTCGAAAATTCTGCTATGATTTTAGCTTTTATTCAACTTTTAAAAATAATATGTTACTTTTATATCATTTCTAATAATTTGATCTGGCTGAGGGCACATTTCCATGATAGAGATCGATGAAGGTTCTCAAATGCAAAATATAAGAAATTCTTGAAAAATCCTCAAAATAATTTGAACTTAAAATAGCTAAGAGCACATGCTCTATAAAAAGTGTTTTCCGATCATATGAAGAAACTAAAAAAATGGGTTTTTATCACGGTTTCGCCAAAAACCAACATACAAAATCGTCTGACCCAAACCTAAAATCACCTTAAGGGGATTGTGGGTGCTTCCAGCAATGTGCTGAGAAGGAAAAATAAGCACCTTTTTATAAAACTTCAAATATCTTTGTGAGTAATTGACGGTGAACTCGTTTATATTTTTCCAATTGGAATATGTAGTCCGTAACCTTGAGAAATCAAAAATTGATTCATTTTCGAAAATATCTATCACATCAACTTTAAAATGCATAAACCTAATGCTGCCTTTTACTCTCATTGAGCTATCTCGTGATATTACGTATCCAAAAATCAAATAATGCGATATTTATTTGATCAGAAAAATTCTCTACAAATCTCATCCAAAAATAATTATTATAAATTTATCTTAATTCGCCGAAATTATATTTTGAAATTGCTTGCTATAGTAAATATAGGCAAAATGAAAATTCTTTAGAAAACGGACTATTTTTTCACGAACACTGCACTGCGATTTGTTTTCTCTTTTCAGATAACTTCGTGAATCTCTAAGCTAAATATCTCAACGAGAACACAAATTATTTCTGTCAGATTTCTCGCAATCACTATTATGCAGTTTTAACTGCGCGCTATTAATCAAAAATCTAACAATTATAATATTGAAATACTTTCATTATAAATGTGTAACTTAAAGGTAACTTTTCCTGTGATACTAATATCTTCGTAATTTGAGACTATCCTATGTCTAGAATTGTAAATAAATATATTTTTGCAAGCAAATCCGATTATTCTAGAATTAGTTACAGGCTGTCTTACCCACCTAAAGCCCCCCCCAGTTAAAGCCCCCCTGACCACTTAAAACCCCCCTTTTTGGGCATACTTGATTATTCCCGAATGACCTGTGACCAACTTAAACCCCCCCCCAAAAATTTTTTGAGTTTTAACATAAATCATTTCCAAAACACGTCACGTGATCTTATTTTTGAGAAATAAAGATTTATCTATGACAATTTCAAACCTTATTTTTGAATTATTTGTCACGTGATTTTATTCGTACTCTTGGTGTAATGAGAAAAAAGTCTTAAAAACATTTGAAGTTGACCTGGACTCTTTTGACGTAATTAGAGTATTTTTTCAAATTACACGTACTATTCCTTTTTTCAAAAGTATCAAATCACGTGAAGACCCCTTAAATAATCGTAACGAATTTTTAAGACTTTTATTAATTACGCAGTAATGGCCCTCCGGTTAAAATAAAGCATTTCTATAAAGCAAAACTTCCGAAATACTGATTACATAAGAATGCGTAGGCGAAAGAAAGAAGAAAGTAAAGCTTTATGACGAGAAATATTTTTACTAGAAAGTTTAAGAGTCCATTTTGCTAGAGAATAGTGGGAAACATATAAATATTTTTAGACAGAGCGATAGAAATCATTTGAAGTTTTATTGAGGTAGTTTCAAATATACAATTAAGGTTTAATTTCATCTTATTATTGCACTTTTGTGTGTAACTGGAGGTAATTTTTTGCAAAATTGTAGTTTTCTTATCCTCATTAAATGCTTTTTAATTCGTTTAAAATTTTTTTTTTTTTTAATTGTATAGCAAATTGGCTTAATATTATTTTAAGCATTGAAAAATGTATGTGATAATTAAACTTGCTAATATGGCTCGATTTATAAGTATGGCGACGCGTCGCCATAATCGAAGTCTGGTACAGATTCATGTCTTAAGTCTACGAGTTCTTAATTCCAGAAAGTCAAAAGCAAATTTTTGATTGAAATAACTGAGCTAGAAAAATTAATAAATCATTTACAATTTTTTTCTCAGCGTCAAATCCGTAGGTGGCAGTCTAACCCCACACTATTGTTTTTCCGTTCTCATCCTTTTTTATCATATCTTAACATTCATTCGACTTTTTCATGTTAGTTTTGAAATAAGAATATAGAATTCAATTTTATTAAAAAAATTAAGTCAGATATCTAGATTAAACTTCTCAGATTTTTTTCTCAGCCCAAAACGCTTTGACCACTATAACCCCCCCTGGCCTGTGACCACTTAAATCCCCCCCTGGCCTATGACCACTCTAAAGCCCCCTGGCCTAAGACCACTTAAAGCCCCCCTGACAGTTAAAACCCCCTTTTTGGCCAAAGTCTAGAGGGTGCTTTAAGTGGTAAACCACTGTATTCGATAGTAATAAACTTTTTTTGCTTGCAATCAATTTCTCGTGTGCTTGATGGTCGGATACGCAAGAAAAATAATACCGAATTTGAGACCGTAGTCGAAAATAATCTGCACCACAATCCCCTTTCTAGAGCATTTCTAGTGATTTTTTTAAATGGACAAAACGACAAAAATGTTTTTGTCCTCTTAGACGCACATGACAGTAGCTAGAATCCGAGTGATGAAATTTTAAAAAGAAGATACGAATTAAACAATATTCATCAACATCATAAAATAAATTCGAGAAGGTTTTCAAAAAAAATAACCTTGAGGTATGATGACGAGTTAGGTTTATCATTTTGGCGTGTTTTGGATACCACTTACTTCATGAGGCTTTTGTAAGATGTTACATATCGGGTTTTAGGCCCAAAGTTGATATAAAAGGCACTATGTTGGCCAGTAAATATGTCAGTTTGAAATGCTGTAGTTCTTCTGCATCAAATTACACCCACAATCCTCTTTCCGGTAAATAACACGAGCTCTTTCACTTTTTCAAAGCTATTATTTATCGCAGCGGTATTTTTCGCATCGGATTTTTAACCATCAGTTTATTTTGTGGAGAAAGCAAGTAACCCAAAAGTAACTTCTCTTTATGATTGAAGCCAGCTGTTTTAATTTGTTTATAGATCAATTTATTTGAAAATATAGATTAAATAACAAATCCCTCTTTTTGCTCCCATATATATAGCTTTTATTTAACTCATTTTGTTCATAATTCGTAATAAACTCAATTTTGTATTCATTTTTACTTGCTCTGCACGCTGTAAACGAAAAATAGTTTTAAAACTTTCTGCGAAATTTTTCGCATCGATTTTTTTTTAATTTTAAATCGCATAAAAATTGCCAAAAAAATTCAAAGTTTTTTTGAAAGGTACCTATTTTTTTTAGTTTTTATTCAATTTTAAAATTACAAAAAATTGATACGAAACACTTCTCACCTGAGAAAGTACTGACGTCGTTTTTTTTCAGTCGAACCTTTTTGTTGCATTGAATGAATTGAAAAACTAGATATAACATGAAGTTGTATGATGGCTCATTTGCAAGCTAATGTTTCAAACTAATTATGCCCTAAAGTCCTAACCTGTACCATTAATCGGTGTCCACTCGGTAAACCGGAATCTATTTTATTAACGGGTATACAATTGCAGACTAAAATGTTTTGCAGAGATGCTTATCGTTTTGCGTATTCGTTTCTATCCGCTAATTCCCGATTATCGTTAATCTGTTGGACAGAATCTATTTTACGCACTACCTGGAATCTTCTGAGAGCCGAGTCGCTGGCACTATCGTCTGAAAAATCGAATATCGCCTTCTTTCCATCTCTAGAATACAAGAAAGTAGTCTTTCGGACTAATTCCAGGCTCTCCTGGACGTCCTTAGCGTTACAAAAAAGAGTTCCTTGATGAATTTCGAATTGGGGTATCCTCGAGTTTTTTAATTGCCTGCGATACCTCCGAAATCGTTCTGTTCCGATTAAGCCCGTATTTTTTCGGCCTTACCGGTTGTTATCTGGCCGTAGTTAACGCGGGTATTTATCTTTTAGGTTTTATAAACCCTCTTTTATAATCCGTTTTATCGGTTGATTTTCCCGGTTATTATTTTTTCTTTCTACCGTCCAACCCTTGTTAGAGTAGGAGAGCTATTTAACCGGTATTTGCCCGGTTTTCGTGGCTGGATCTTGATCCCGATCCCGATTCTCATTTTGTGGCCTTTTGATTCAATTAAATACGGTCAGTTCCCGGTTTTATCACCGTTCGTAGCCCGGTACTTTTTTCGCGACGTATTTGTCGTAAACCGGTATACTGAGTTAGAACGCGGATTCTTTATTTTACCGGTATCCGTTCATTCTTAATACGGTCTACCGGCTGGTTGGGTACCTGTAGTTTTTTGCCGCAGACTGTTCAGGCATTTTATAAGGGCGCATACAGTTCATCCCCATAAATGCGTCTTTAGCGCTATTATACGCGTTAAAACGCGGTATACAAACACTCTTATTATCCAGAAAATCTTCAATAGACAGCTCGTCGCCTGGCCTTAATGTAAGATTTTGCTAGCTCATCTAGAAGCTTGGCCAAAAATTTTTCATGTGGTATATCTTGAATCACAATCAAAATATACAATTAATGAATGAAGGAACGTAATTTCCCATTTAAATGCAATTTCAACCCTTCTGAGGGTTTGTTCGATAAATTAAATGGCTCCTTATATGTTTTGAAAAAAGGGTTCATCGTTCCTCTTAACGCTAATATACGAGACATCGACGGTCCGTCATAATTCCATGTCGACGCATCGGCGCAAACTTGCACGTGCATCGATTAAATACATAGGCTGTTCTCCGTTTACAGCCTTCCATCTAATAACCAGTTTATAATGAAACCAGTCCTTTAATCAGGCCCCGGTTCACTGTTATCGAAGGCTCGACGGCCAAAGGTCATCGTCGTTCTAACGCTAAACGTAGGACATCTCGAACTTGAGAATGCTTCCGTTTCAAAAAAAATTTTGCTAGGGTGGACGTTGATCGCCCACCTGTATAAATTTTACAAAAATTTTTCTTAATGGTTTCACAGGTGGTGGTATCTGGTTCTTCACCTTCCTCAGTTTTTACCGTTAACTTTTCTGTCGCCTTAGCGTCTCCATTATAGAGTATTTTATCAAATGCGGTTTCAGCGAATTTATTTGCTAAAATCATTTCGCCTAACTCATCCATATTTCCCGGGATGCCTAAAGTTGGGTCATCTTCCGGTTCATCGTTATGGTTACATTCCCACCGAAAGGGGACAATGGTAAAAATAAAGGGGTTTCCTTTGGGTGTATCTGCGATTACGCTAGCCTCAATATTTCGAATCCAACTTCGAATTTTACTTGCATTTCCTCGTGGTATAGCATTTAAATTTAATACCGTTAATCTGTGGTAGGGTTTGTTAAAACCCTTAAATCGATCACCGTTATTTTCATCCATTACGAGCTTTTTTGTGCTGGCAACCCTAGTAGGGTTTTGTCGTTGTTAAAGAAAAAAAGTGATAGTCGAGCGGTTCAATTATCCGTGAGGCGTGTGATCGTAAGACCAATTCACGNTTAATAAAATGCACTACCCTGCAATGATTATATCAAAAGGCGATAGTTTTTAGGACCTTGGTTATGTTTATTCTAGACTAGAATTTCTAGTACAGTCCCCCAAGCAATTGGGGGGGGGTACCAGAATACGATGTCAAGGTCAGGGGCCGCCGGCAGACTTCCCAATCCGAATTTTGGTTTGACTTGAGTCTTCTGGAGTGCCACACTAAAAGCCCGTAATCGTCTCTCTGGTTGACGAACACGAAAGTCCATATATTTACGAGTTTGAACCGGCGACATGTCATGATCATCTAAGTAAACACACGAATTGTCTATCAGACTATTGGCTTGTCCTACTGCAATATCAATGTTTGCTGTCATTTTTATAAATCAGTTTATTTATTTTTTAATATTTAAAGTTAAATATTATGTATCCAAAATTGTTGCATGGATAGAAACTTATTCTTAACTCGGGTAGGACCGCAGTTTAACATTACTGCCCGTATGGCTCTGTATAGCCGGATCATAAATTTCTAATTATTTACCGGTTTTCATTTAAAGACCTACTCAATTAAGTCTCCGGTGTGAAAATTATCTCGCTAATGGTTAAAACAAATTGTTCAAAGCTCAAAATTAACTATGTTATTTCACAAAGATCAAAACATATAAGGATAAGGGGTAGAGCAGCAATGGGCAGTGATTAAATCGATTAAACTTGGATACTAGTTAGTTGTTTATTTTATTGTGCTATATCGAGTGAACCAGAATAAATGTTACAGCTCATTAAAAATCATTGTTGATATATTAAGGAAAAAATGAGTTCGAACTTTATTTTGAATCGCAAAATTCACCAACATAAAAAAATTTACTTATTTCGTCCAAAATTATTTTTGATTTGTTAAATCTGAAATAACAAACAAATAAAATAAATAGCACTTTGACTTTCATGCATGTCTACACTTTTCGACCGCTGTTTGGACAAAATCATAATTTATCTTGTCATTGTCTTTTTGACTTTATAGAAATAATTATGAAATTTCCCCAAATCAATGCCAAAAATTGTTTTTAGTGGTTTTTGAAAAATTCTATCATTAAAAACATAGACGCCGAATCACTTGCGAACTGTCCTGCTGGTATCGTATTTGTTTTCCGTATTTCAAGAACCGATGGAAGGGCAAGCGGATATCTTTCTGAAATACTTGATGAATTCACAACACTTGCTTGTGACAGAACGGTTTGTGCCATTTGGCAACGCAATTTTTTAATATTAATTTTATTATGGGCGAAAACATCTTTTAATANCTCGCGATGGTCGCTATACAGCCACAAATATGAACTACCCTGGTCCAAGTAGTGTATCTCAAGAGAAAAAACCAAGTAAATATATTAAAACTATTTCCAAAATAAATTCATAATCATACAAAGCTGATAAAAATTTTCGAGCGATTGACTTTTTATTTAAGAAACAATATTGTTAACAATGTAGTCGATTTCTATAAAAATTAATTTCAGGCATAAGTTCGAAAAATTCGGGGTCAATGCCAGATTTGGGTGATATTGTAAAGCAAAAGAACGTCAAGCGAACTAGTTCTAAAAATTCGATTAAATTAGTTAATTTGAAAAAACTTCTTTTAAAAATGTTAATTTAATTTAAATGAATTGAAAAACTAGAAATAGCATGAAGTTGTATGATGACTCATTCGCAAGCTATTGTTTCATACTAACTAATGCCCTAAAGTCTAGACCGAAGATCTATTATATAGATTACCGGACCTCAGAGTACAAATCCTAAATATTTGAAAAATGCGAAATCTGAGCATTCAATTGGTTGATCCTTTCTCACCCGACCAATGAAATCGGCCTATTTCGCAATCAACGGTTTTGATTGGGTGCTAATATCTTGCGTTGTTTGTATCATTCAAATATTTAGGATTTGTACTCTGAGGTCCGGTAGTCCATATGGTTCGACAAACATTAGTTTGAAACACTAGCTTCTGAATGAGCTATCATAGAACTTCATGCTATTTCTAGTTTTTCAATTCATTAAATCCTACAAAAAGGTTCGACTAAAAAAAAAGACTTCATTTCTAGAACTAAACAGATACTAAAAAACCATCTCCTTGATCGGCTGGAGGAGGAGGTGGTGACCAGTCTTGATCCTTTTCATTACAATCCATTGGAATTGGGTCCTCGTCCGTTTCCTCGTCTGTGACGTCACTGAGGTCTTTTTCCTCCTATTTTTTTTCAGCCATCGGCTGTCCTGCTGTAGTGGCCACTTTTGGTTGGACTGCCTCGTCCGCAGCCTCAAATTGAGATGAAAAGTTCCGCACAAAGTTCGGGTTAGGCAAGCCTTGACCTAAGGCTTGCGCCTCGAGGCAGGATTTCAATGAATTTGATAACAATTGAGCATATTGACTAAAAATTAAATTAAAACAAAAATCTGGACAAAAATGTCTAATGAGGTTATTTTTCCGAGAAAGTTCAAAACTGCATATTTTCAGCATTTGAAATCAATAAAGTAACTTTTTTTTATTCGACATCCGGTTAAAAATCAAAAAATTTTGGTCTTGGAGTTTTTATTAGCTGTTGGATGCAGAAATTTGTTTGCGAATATCTTGTTCTGTTCTCAAATGAAAGCGACAAAACTGATTGGGTTTTCTAAAAAAAAAAATACCTACGTGGTATTTTTAGAGTCCTTACTACCCTCGAAAGTACTNATGGAATTTATAATCGATTTAGATGTAAAAACCGAAAATCTGGCTTCTGCAGATGTTAAAATTGAAAACATAGATAGATCAGATGAACCTTTTTTTGTCTCAAACACATTCATTGAGCGTGAAAACACAACAAATCCTGAAGACCTACCCAAAAGTAGTCCTGACGAAGTTGTAGTTAAAATCAATGGAGACCAAGGTGAAAATTTCGAAATAACACCACTTTTACAATCAGTACCATGGAGTCCAAAAATGATCGTTATAACAAAATCTGAGAGACGCGAAATTGTTGAAGATTGTTTGCATCTCAAGAAAATAAAAAATGAGAGATCAAACGTAACGGCTATACAAAACTTTTATAAAAAATATCATCCAGAAGAGTTTGAGGCACATGAAAGATTGAATAATTGGAGCCATTCGAAAATAACAGCGGATGATGTACCTAGATGGGTCCGACGGTATATAGAAAAAGAAAAGAAATTAAAGGAAATTACAATCGAGCAAATAAAATCAGAGGAAGAAATTCATAAAGACAAAATTTACCAAGAAGAACTGGAATTGTTTTTAAAACGACCTCAAATTAAAGTGTGCCAAGATATCACCGAAAATCAAAAAGAAGAAATAATTATTAAGAGTATAAGTCTTGAAGGGGGTTATTTAGACTGGAAGGACTTTTTGAAGTGTTCATAAGTTTTTATCCGACTGAAAAAATGAGAAAAATAAATACTGTCGAATGAGTCGATAAAGACTTTTTATATCGATTACGGGGGCTCCTGACATTTAAGCTAGTTTTTTTAGCCAAATTTTATATAATTTGGCTTATGAAACGACTCATCCGATAAAAGTTTAGATTTCTGAAAAAAAAGAAAAACATTTACCACTACAAATCCGGTTAAGATTCAGAGCAAAAAAAAACGTTTTGTCGCTATCTAGTCTGGTTCTCTCAGAAACAGAAACCGCTTAAATTGAAACTACTTAAAAAAAGGACTTTAAACCCAACCCAGCTGTAAAAGGGATGAGCTTTGCGTAGGGGTTTTATCCATCCCCTTTTGCGTAGGTTTAAGAAAAGATAGCGAAAAAATGGAATGGGGATAGAAAATCCGGTTCGGGGATCATCCCTTTTACAACCTCACCTGCTTTTATGTTTTTTTAAAACACAGAGGCCAAAAAATATTGGGGAAGTATCATTGTTNATCGTTATAACAAAATCTGAGAGACGCGAAATTGTTGAAGATTGTTTGCATCTCAAGAAAATAAAAAATGAGAGATCAAACGTAACGGCTATACAAAACTTTTATAAAAAATATCATCCAGAAGAGTTTGAGGCACATGAAAGATTGAATAATTGGAGCCATTCGAAAATAACAGCGGATGATGTACCTAGATGGGTCCGACGGTATATAGAAAAAGAAAAGAAATTAAAGGAAATTACAATCGAGCAAATAAAATCAGAGGAAGAAATTCATAAAGATAAAATTTACCAAGAAGAACTGGAATTGTTTTTAAAACGACCTCAAATTAAAGTGTGCCAAGATATCACCGAAAATCAAAAAGAAGAAATAATTATTAAGAGTATAAGTCTTGAAGGGGGTTATTTAGACTGGAAGGACTTTTTGAAGTGTTCATAAGTTTTTATCCGACTGAAAAAATGAGAAAAATAAATACTGTCGAATGAGTCGATAAAGACTTCGAATATTAAGAGAAAACAAGAAAAATTTTAAGATTTTTTGCCATTTTTGAAAAGTAGGTCCTTTTATATCGATTACGGGGGCTCCTGGCACATTTAAGCTAGTTTTTTTAGCCAAAATTTTTATATAATTTGGCTTATGAAAACGACTCATCCGATAAAGTTTTTAGATTTCTGAAACTAAGCAAAAATATTTGGTGAATAATAAAATAAAAAATTGGTCCGAATCATAGATTACTGAAATTGTTTATTTAACAGTTTTTGTTACAAAATTGGAAACAATGGTCTGATTCGGACCATTTTTTCGTAATTTATTTTTCTCTGAATAGTTGTGCTCAGTTTGAGCTATCCAAGTACTTAATTGGATGAGTAGTTTTCAAAAGCCTAATTATATAAAAATTGTATCTTAAAAACAAGCAAATATGTGCCAGGAGCCCCCGTTATCGATATGGACAAAACGACAGCCTTAAAAATTTATTAAAGTAAAATTTCCTAGAGAAATTTTTCTTGCTATGTTACTGGCGGGATAATAAGTTTTAATAAGTGAAAAAACCCTAATTTTTTATTTTTGTATTTGGATCCGACACCACTCGCATTTTCGATAAGCCTCACTGCTATTTAATTTAAAATTATTTTAGGATTTTTATGGGATTTTCCAAAAAATCCCTCGAATTCCAACAGAAGGTTATAAAATTCGATTTCGTGAGAAGAACTCTAAATCATGATAAAATCATAAGCATGGTATTCTATAAAGTAATTTAACCCAAGTATGCCACAATTTTTTTTTAAATTTGCATACAAAACCGAAAAACATGATTTTTGTGAAATGACCAACAGATGCAAAAATCTAAATCCCTCAGTTTTTCAAAATCCTGCTATGAGTTCAGCTTTTTTTTAATTTTCGAATATAATATGTTACTTTTATGTCATTTCTGATAATTTGATCTGGCTGGGTATACATTTCCATGGTAGGGATCGATGAAGGTTCCCAAATGAAAAATATAAGTAATTATTGGAAAATCCGCAAATAATTTGAAACTGAAATAGCAGGGATCTTATCGCATATGCGAGTGGTGTCGGATCCAGATACAAAAATTAAAAATCTGGGTTTTTATCACGTTTTCGCCGGTTATGAAGAATTAAAATCCTATGACCTACAACGAAAATCACCTTACAAATGACTGAAATCCATTTTTTGCCACGAAAAGTTATATCTTTCTACTTTTAATTGAACTGAGCTTTTTCGACGCAACCTCAATCTCATTTTATCGAGTTTCAAATAGCACCAAACAAACCCTTTAGGTAAAAACTAAAGTCGTTTTTTAGATACAGTCATCGCTCCCCAACTGGAACACAGCGCCCTAACTGGAACACTTTTTTGGGGTCAGTTAATGTGTCCCTATCTGGAACAGTAAAGAAAGGTGTTTTTGAACTTATGTAAGATATGTTATTATTTTTGAAAGGCCCCAAAAAGCAGGATTGGCAATCCTGGATTGCAGATTTTTTTTCCAACGAACCTTTTTGTTTAATTCCAAGAATTGCTCCCAATTATTATGGCGTTTGAAACATATTAAAGAGGAATATGAGATGGGAATTGTTTTGATTATTATATTTTTGAATTCTAGATATGGCACTTGATTATATTTCAAAAAACCTAACGTGATAAAAATATCAATGATAACTCATATTAGCATATAAAATGAGTTCTAAAAACTAGCGAGATATTCTTGGTTAAATTTATAAGAAAAGCAGCAGATTAAACAGTTTATGAGAGAATCCCGCCAAATTTACCAAAAGTTTTTTAAGAAAAATTCACAATTTTGACGCATTAAACACTGGTTTGAGCGGTTTAGAAATTCGAAGCAAAAAAAAAATTAAAGCAAACTTCAATAACAAGTTTAAAAAAAAATGATACAAAACTGCTGGGTGTATTTGACTTGTGTAACATAAATTATCTTATAAACAAACCTTTTTTCATTCACTTTCGAATTTAACCACAAAATAAAGCAATTTTAATCGATTAAATTGCAGATGCAATGTGTCTTTCTTTAACCTTAAGGGGGTACTGGTCGCAAATAGATTTCGCTT
>SCLH01000011.1:3600-16003 GCA_004367855.1 Oikopleura vanhoeffeni
AACTTAACGGCACACTAGTGCGCAATATGCCCCTATTATATCAGTTGATAAGTGATAAAAATTTTTTTGTACTTCGGCAAGTCAAGTAATTATATAAATTAACTGGGAAACGCTTACATGATTTCGAGTATATCAATTGCAAATATTGCATCAACATCAAATAGCAAAGCATGTTCATATCTTGAATGATTCCCATTAGTTGTAACGTCTTCCATCGAATCCGCCTGGGACATGATACTGTTAATTTGATGAAATTCAATATAATAGATAACATTGAACATATCTTAAATCCCCAAAGAGGAGACTATTTTAGTAAATCAAGCTAAAATTTTGGCTTGATTTACTAAAATAGTCTCCTCTTCCGGGATTTAAGATATGTAAGTAATAAGAGGTCTTGTTTAATTTTTNTGAGCACAGAACCAATATATCCCTTTATCAAACTTTGGCTTAAGGGCCTCGGTGCATTTTGACAGATACGGATATGGGCGCTTGATGAAAAACTCTTTACAGTGTTCATATATTCTTCTCAATATACCACCAAAGTGATATTTCATAGCAATACTCCAGGCAACTTTTGACACTACAGAATTTCCGAGTTATTGCTTTTTAAGAAAACTTTGAGTTCGAATTAAACTTTTGGAATTCGACAAATTATGAGAAATTTTTGAAAAAAAGTACCGAACATTATAAAAAAATGCCCTATTTTTGTTCAAATTTTTTTTAACAGTATTTTTCAAATTAACATAAAAAACTCTTCAGAATTGCCTTTTAAATTTTTGGCTTAGGTGACCCCATATTTTTCATATGCTATTTGAAAAATCATCTGACATTTTTTTGGGATTTTTGTTCCAACTATTTGTAAATATTTTGAAAATTGTCCTTGTTTCTTGTTCAAAATTTTTCAAACAAATTTTTCTGAAATCCTCAGCTTAAAATATAAGGAATGGCTAGTTTCACTATATTGAAATGTGTTTTTGTTTTATTTCTTCGCTCTTGTTAATACTCTACATCATACTTATTTAAATGAAACTACAGATCGGCAGACATTCTTCAAAGCCTTCATTATCCGGAATTAAAAAAACTATCACACCCAAACTTTAAATTTTGGATTTTGATGTGGAAATCGTATAAAATAAAGGCGACAACGTATTCAAGGGCTTCTAAGTGATGATAAAAACAAGAAACTTTACTGTTATTTAGACACCATGGAAGCAAACGCGCGTTTTTTGAGTGTTTTTCGAAAGAATTATAATGTAAACATAATGATTGAAGAAAATCAATTAAATCAAAGTGATGCTCAAAAGTTGGTCAACCTTTTGTTGCGAAAAAGTTCTTTATCCGAAAATTTGAAGTGCCAAAAAGTTTCTCATCAAGAGAAAAAAAAATTGAAAAAGTGCAAATCTGTCAAAATGCACCGAGGCCCTTAAGCCCAGAAATATCTTAAAACAGCATTTTTTAACCAAAGTTCTAAAAGGATATGGCCAATATCATATTGGATCAATCATACCAAAAAGAGCAAAGAAGGTATCGTAGAATTGTTTTTTTCGAACACATTTCAGAGAATTTTACTGCAGTTTATAAAAATAATTGGATTTGGTTCGAATATAACGGGGGGAAATTTTTTTAGGATTTTTGCTGTATGTTTTGCTTCCGTAAAATTTTTTTCGGAACTAAAAATCAAATACAAATGTAAAATGAGCGACTTGTAAGGAAAGTATATGCATGTATAAAGTATGTGCATGTATAACATTTGAGTTAAAATCGTATTGTTATCCAGTGACAGATATTTTTTGTAGTGAAATTTCAAATTTTTTATTGAGTATCCAAAAAACATCAATTTATTATAAAATGAATAATTCTCCAAGTATTTGATATAAAAGGATGATTAATGTCTTCAGAGTACCATTTCTTGTGCAAATATTTTGAAAATAAAGTTATAATATTATCGAAAAAATGCAAATAAAGATTGACTGCGATCGAAAAAGAGGACAGACCTCTTCATACTCATTTACTTTCCGATAATTATAAAACTTTATTAAAAAAGATTTTGGTGAACATTCAGTCAGGTAAGAGCAGAACTAGTGAGAAATCATAATACAATCTTGGAAAATTATTTTAACAAAACAGCATGTAAATAACTTTGACAAGAACTTGGAGTTAAACAGAATGTGGTGACTTAATTTGACATTTTAAAGCAAACCGTATGGTTGAGGCACTTATCGATTCGTGCGCCAGTTTTGAGTATAGCTCAGTCAAAAAAGAGAGCACTTTTTGCAATAATTTGATGCAAAAATCAAATTTATTACATTTTTATTTTAGGGTATTGCTGTACACTGTGATCGCATTGACCCAACATAGAGCGTATACGCGTTTCCGCGCCAAAAAAAAAAGCTTGTACGTTTTTGAGGGCCGCAGTCAACAAAACTCACTTGAGGCAAATGTTGCCGAAAAAATACAAGTGAGAAATGACTGCACAATTTTAAAGTCATTAAAGTCATAAAGTCATTTAAAATCATAAAGTCATTAAAATCATTAAAGTCATAAAGTTATTTACTCCTGCGCAAATAATTCCAGGTGCTCACATGCTTTGAATTAATCAACTTTATTTTGTAAATAAATGACACTACTTTTAACTTAGAAATAAATACCGTTAGTTTTGAAAATGAATATAACAACTTATATTTTTTAATTTCTATACCTAGTAGTACTTTGAGCTCCACATACAACATGTCGGAAAATTTATAAAAAGTGATAAACTCAGAAAGTACTGAAAATTACGTTGATAGCCTTCTTAATTAAAAAATAATTTCAGTCTTACTTTTTAATTTAATATGCTCTTAAGCTCATAAATGCACATCCGAGTAGTCATTCCTTATATTTGTTATTATGTTTGATCAGAGTTGATGTAAAACTGTTTTTCGCTCACAAACAAACTTTATTTGCCAATGCGGCGATAAATAATTCCCGACCATAGAAAAATATTATTAATTTTTTGCAGTTAATTTTTGAAAAATAAATCAGCATTCGTGATCGGCGCACAAGGTCACATAGGATGTATAATCTTAAATGCTTCGAGAATAAAAACAATGATTTGAAAAATATATATTAAAAAATGCTGTTTTTTTTAATTTATGTTATTTCATTTTAATTAAAAAATTGTTATGTTATTATATGTTTTGCTGGAATATTTTTTTTGTTGCAACAATCCCTGCCCTTTAATATAAATAATTCAGTGATAAATAACCGAAAAAAGTGATGTCAATTTCGAAAACAAATAAAAGTACTGTTATTGTATTTTCTTGTCAACGAAGACTAAAATTCGAAGTTTAAAATCAAAGTGGATTCCGTATTTTTTCGCTCAAAAACATTACAAAATTAACCGTTAAGAAAAATATTATCTCCCATTTGTATCAAAATCCACTGGCGGGAAAAATATCTGATGGCCATTTATCGAATTAATTTCGATCTTCAGTGATTTTTAGTGATTATCTGCACTATAAAACGACGGACAGAACTGGCAGATTTCGAAAAATATGAATAAAGCTGCAAAAATCAAGTGAAAACTAAACCTCATGAGTCATGACTTCAGGGCTTGGTTAGGCTCCAAAAAATCACTTTTTATCGATTTTCGGGGTCAACCTGGAACATTTTTTCTTCTTTTTTCTATTTTTTTGGAATCACGATAAAAAATGCAACAAAATGGCTACTTCAATTTTTCTGATACCTTACTGGTTAAGAAAATCGTTTTTTTCCCGGAATTAACCCTACTCATGACTAACATTTTCTATGCATTTTTTTAATTAATAATCATAATTATGGATAATCTTTTTCAAAAAGTAATTTTTGCAATGTTTTTAAACTCAATCTCAGTTCAATAATTGAATTTTACTTTTCCTTGACTAGAATTCCCAAACGAACTTATCTACGCTCATATTTTTATTTTGAGTTACTACCTTTAGTTATTTTATTCCTACTGTTTATTTAAACCTCCACAATTATTAATTGTTTGCTTTCGCGAAAAAACACCAACAGCTCAGTTTTCGAGCCAAAAGTGAAAAACGTGCAAAGTTGTCCGCATCTGAAAAATGACCATCGGTTTATAAACGCCCGCTTAAAATCGGTTACCCTATATCGGGCAGCTGAAATTTGTTATTACATGACGCCAACCTAATTTCTTTTTTTTTATTAATATGCCAACACAAACATGAGTTTTTTCTCTTTTAATAATCTCACCAAGTCTTAAATTCACAGCCATAAATGTCAAGTTCATCAATAGAATCAAAAAAGAAAAAATTTTCATAGAAAACCGAGCTGTAGCCATAAACTTTTAACAAGCTACCAAATAAAGTCAACTGAGTTTTTAAATGACCGAGTTTAAAGTGGCGTTGATAGCGCAGTAAATTCCGCGATGTTGCCGCGCAAGTCTGATAGCCAACTGAGTTTTTAAATGATCGAGTTTAAAGTGGCGTTAATAGCGCAGTAAAGTCCGCAATATTTCCGCGCAAGTCTGATTATGTGTGGTAGTGAGTGTAGTATAACTCCGCGGGACCCTCGATCAATTAAAGTTGGATATTTAGCAAGTACAGTAGTAGGCCAGATATTTTACAGATAATTCAATTCAAATTTTATTTTCTCAGAATTATCTTTTCTGGGATTATCGTAATTTTTGTTAATAAAAAATTAGGAAATAAAATAATTTTTCCAACATTTAATTGAACATTGACCAAAACGGTGTACTAATAACAAAGGGTAGTCGTGAAACTCCAAATTTTTTGTATTGTACAAATGGTGCACGAAATGACTCCAAAATTTTTCATACAGAAGAAAATAAGACATATTATCAATATAACAAATTAGCGGTCCAGAAAAACGACGTTAATCTTCGATGTATGTAAATCAATGATTCACCTTAATTGAAGCCAGATGCGGTTTAATGAACCCCGAGTAAATCACTGCTTTGCTCTCGCACAAAAACTCCCCTCGCCTCGCTTCCCCTCGCCCTCACATTTATTTTCGAGCGAAAAGTAAAAACCGAGTACAGTTGCCCGCATCCGCAAAAAAGGTGTCAACGTTTTAGCGCCCACCTCCAGGTCCTGCCCTCATGGGACAAATTGAAGAAGCCAAAAATTTGTGAGAAAAGAAGAATTTAGATTAGAAAATGTTTCAACTATCGAAATAAACTATAAAAAAGGCAAGGCTACGCCTCGCCTTTTTTATATTATTGTGCAATAACTTGTAAAATTATAATTTTTTGTTATAAGTATTTCTTAAACATCAATCCTAATACAGAATGGAACATTATCGCTCCAAATCTAACTTTTTTGCTGAAGCTGACCTCAAAAATCATAACGTTCGAACATACAAACACGTCCGTGCGTCACAAGTTTAAATGCTTATTTCTCAATCAGCGGTGTCAATCAGGTTTTAGCAAAAATTTAAAATTGGGAGCAGAAGTTTGACATGCAGCATGTGTTCGCTTTTTGCGACTTATTGAAATAAAATCGGATGAGTGGTTCGATAAAATCAGTAATGGTTGTGACACCCGTTTTTCAAATATAATTTACTGAAGTTTTTTTAAAAGAAAGATCTAATGTTTTTCAGCGGCTGAAGTTCAGACTGTGATTGACTGCACAAACAAGTATCCTTTAAATTCATGTTTGGGCTCTCAGAATCAGACAAGTCACAATTTTGTAAAGTTAATACGAACTCATTCAATCTGCAAGTGGCCGTTAGACTGTTCGATCTCATTCCGGTTTTGCACATTTTGGCATGAAAAATATTCAAAAATTTCCGATAAAATTCTTTTCATGAAAAAAAAATTAACTTAACGGCACACTAGTGCGCAATATGCCCCTATTATATCAGTTGATAAGTGATAAAAATTTTTTTGTACTTCGGCAAGTCAAGTAATTATATAAATTAACTGGGAAACGCTTACATGATTTCGAGTATATCAATTGCAAATATTGCATCAACATCAAATAGCAAAGCATGTTCATATCTTGAATGATTCCCATTAGTTGTAACGTCTTCCATCGAATCCGCCTGGGACATGATACTGTTAATTTGATGAAATTCAATATAATAGATAACATTGAACATATCTTAAATCCCCAAAGAGGAGACTATTTTAGTAAATCAAGCTAAAATTTTGGCTTGATTTACTAAAATAGTCTCCTCTTCCGGGATTTAAGATATGTAAGTAATAAGAGGTCTTGTTTAACTTTTGTGAGCACAGAACCAATATATCCCTTTATCAAACTTTGGCTTAAGGGCCTCGGTGCATTTTGACAGATTTGCACTTTTTCAATTTTTTTTTCTCTTGATGAGAAACTTTTTGGCACTTCAAATTTTCGGATAAAGACTTTTCGAACAAAAGTTGACANGTTGAACAGTGATAAAAATTTTTTTGTACTTCGGCAAGTCAAGTAATTATATAGAATTAACTGGGAAACGCTTACATGATTTTCGAGTATATCAATTGCAAATAATTGCATCAACATCAAATAGCAAAGCATGTTCATCATCTTGAATGATTCCATTAGTTGTAACGTCTTCCATCGAATCCGCCTGGGACATGATCCTGTTAATTGATAATCATTGAATAATATTATAATCATTATAATATAATAGATAACATAACATATCATATAAAAAGATAACATGAACATATCTAATCCCAAAAGGAGACTATTTTAGTAAATCAAGTTAAAATTTGGCTGATTTACTAAATAGTCTCCTCTTCCGGGATTAAGATATGTAAGTAATAAGAGTCTTGTTTAACTTTTGTGAGCACGAAGAACAATATATCCTTTAATCAAACTTTGGCTTAAGGGCCTCGGTGCATTTTGACAGATACGGATATGGGCTCTTGATGAAAAACTCTTTACAGTGGTTCATATATTCTTCTCAATATACCACCAAAGTGATATTTCATAGCAATACTCCAGGACCTTTTGACACTACAGAATTTCCGAGTTATTGCTTTTTAAGGAAACTTTGAGTTCGAATTAACTTTTCGAATTCGACAAATTATGAGAATTTTGAAAAAAAGTACCGAACATTATAAAAAAATGCCCTATTTTGTTCAAATTTTTTTTTAACAGTATTTTTCAAATTAAACATAAAAAACTCTTCAGAATCTGCCTTTTAAATTTTTGGCTTAGTGACCCATATTTTTCATATGCTATTGTGAAAATCATCTGACATTTTTTGGGATTTTTGTTCCAACTATTTGTAAATATTTGAAAATTGTCCTTATTTCTTGTTCAAAATTTTTCAAACAAAATTTTTCTGAAATCCTCAGCTTAAAATATAAGGAATGGCTAGTTTCACTAATATTGAAAATGTGTTTTTGTTTTATTTCTTCGCTCTTGTTAATACTTTTACATCATATCTTATTTAAATGAAACTACAGATCGGCAGACATTCTTCAAAGCCTTCCATTATCCGGAACTTAAAAAAACTTATCACACCCAAAACTTTAACATTTTGGATTTTGATGTGGAAAATCGTACATAAAAATAAAGGCGACACAGCGTATCCAGAGGCTTCTAAGTGATGAATAAAAACAAGAAACTTTACTGTTATTTAAGACACCAATGGAAGCAAAACGCGCGTTTTTTGAGTGTTTTTTCGAAAGAAGATTTATAAATGTAAAAATAATTGATTGAAGAAAATCAGATTAAACAAAGTGCGCTCAAAAAGTGTCAACTTTTGTTCGAAAAGTCTTTTCCGAAAATTTGAAGTGCCCAAAAGTTTCTCATCAAGAGAAAAAAAAATTGAAAAAGTGCAAAATCTGTCAAAATGCACCGAGGCCCTAAGCCGCAGAAATAATCTTAAAACAGCATTTTTTAAGCGCAAAGTTCTAAAAGGATACCATCGATGGCGCAAAAGACACTACGGGAGTTAAAACCCCCCTCTTTTTGGGCATATTTGTTTCACCCTGTGACCACTTAAAACCCCCCCCCCAAAAATTCTAAGACTTTTTCTAAAGACTTTTTCTAAAATTCAAAGACTTTTTCTAAAGACTTTTTCTAAAATTCTAAAACTTTTTTTCCATTACACTATAGGCTATAGTCTATAGCCCGAAAATGATCACGTGACCGTAAATTCAAGAAATAAGGTCGGAAAAATCGTACTGTTTTTTTTCAAAAATAGCTTTAATCACTTTTTCAAAAAAATGAAAAAGTTCTTTAGAAGTTTTTAAAACTTTTTTCCATTACACCAAAGTACAAAAACGATCATGTGACCTTCAAATTAGGAAATAAGGTTTTGGTTCAAGTAAACAAATAGTGATCAAATTTTTTGGCCAATAAACCCTGGATTTTTTTGACGTAATTTGAGTATTTTTTCAAATTACTGTTCTCTGCCTTTTTTTCAAAAGTACTCAAATCACCTGGAAGACCCCTTAAGAAAATCGTAACGAATTTCTAAGACTTTTATCGCATTACAGTATAGCCTCCGGTTTAAATAGAGCATTTCTCACAGTCAAAACTTCCGAAATAATGATGACATAAGAATGCGTAGGCAAAAGAAAGAAGAGAGTAAAGCTTTGTTATCAAGAGAAATAATTGTCACTAGTAAATTTAAGAGTCATTTTGCTAGAGAATTTTGTAGGAAACATATAATTATTTTTAGACAGAGCGATAGAAAATCATTTGAAATTTTATATGAGGTAGTTTCAAATATAAATTAAGGTTAAATTTTATCTGATTATTGCACTTTTGTGTGTAACTGGAGGTAATTTTCGCAACTTTTTGTTTTCTTATCTTCATTAAATGCCTTTTAATTCGTTTAAATTTTTTTTTTTAATTTTATGACAAATTGGCTGAATATTATTTTAGGCTATTGAAAAATGGATGTTGATAATGAACCTTTGCTAATATGGCTCGATTTATAAGTATGGCGACGCGTCACCATAATCGAGTCTTGGTACAAATTCATGTCTAATGTCTACGAGTTAAAATTCCAGAAAGTCAAAAGCAAATTTTTGATTAAAATTACCTGAGCTAGAAAAAATATTTATCATTTACAATTTTTTCTCGGTCAAGTCCGTAGGTGGCAGTCTAGACCCCACACTATTTGTTTTCTCGTCATCTCTCTTATTATCCATATCTTATTGTTAATTCGGACTTTTTTCATGTTAGTTTAATAAAATTAAGATACAGATTCAACTTTATTAAAAAAATAAAGTTAGATATCTAGAATTAAACATTCTCAGAATTTTTTCTCAGCTCAAAACGCTTTTGACCACTTATAACCCCCCCTGGCCTGTGACCACTTAAAGCCCCCCTGACCAATTAAAACCCCCCCCCTTTTTGGCCAAAGTTCTAGGGGGGCTTTAAGTGGTCAACCGCTGTATAGTATGAGCAAGGCAAATGTATGTCTATCGATCAAAGCTTGTAATAATTCAAAATTTACAGCTAGGCAAAAACATGTAAATGTTTCTCCCAATAATCTTAAAAAATAATAATCAGGTTTCTTTGTTCCGATTACCTGATAAACCCTGCTTATTACTAAGCTTACCACTTTTTGATGATCTTCTCCTAGCTGCCGGTTGGCGCCATAATGGGGACTTAACAATAAAAGTATGTATTTCGGGACTGAGGTAAAAAGTGGATTATGTAAGAAAAAAATTGCATCATCCGCTTGGCCATTGTTTCCTCCCTATAAGACTCAGGAATAGCCCTACCGCAGGTAAGGGTGTACTTCCGTAGCGACCTAAAAAGTGACACCATGTTGCTTAACTCCAAAGGGTCTTCCTGTCCAAAATAGATGCTACAAGCTTGTAATACTGATTATAACCTCCTGAAAAAAGCAATGCCAGGCTTTTGGCCTAAAGCTAAAATCTAAATAACAAAATTGAAAAAATTTTCCAAAACAACCAAATTAAATCAATTTTGGAACTTTATGGAAAATTTCGGCTCAAAGCTTTAAAACTTAATATTTCAACACAATTAATATGCCATAAATAAACGTGTTATAATCAAGGATGGCAGTCCTAAAACTACCTTTTCAAGATCCATCTTGTGGCTCAAAGTCTTATATGAGAGTTTCTGAAGCAAGGAGTCATTTTTTAGATACAACAATTTTCGTTAAATAAAATAATATTCCAGAACTAAAACACCATATGAAAAAAGGTGCAGATTTGTCCTTGAACTTTCGCAAGGCAATAATGCCAAAATCACAATTGATAGGCATTCTTTGTGGTGAAACATATAGAGCAAAAATGCCACAACGCATGATTTAGATTCTGAAATAATTCTCATAGAAATCGAAATAAAATATATTTGTTTCAATAACCCGAAAGACGTTATTTTGACCAAAAAACCGATGAAAAAACTTAAGAAAAAAGAGCGAATTGAAAATCCTGATAAACATTTTATTATCGTTTTGAAATATACGACCCCAAAATGCGAAAAAGTTTTAAAAAAAATAATTTGAATGATAAAAAATATAAGCCAAAATATAAAATAAATTTTAGTTTGAAAAATACCCAATGTGTTTTAGCTTTTGGGTTGATCTCCGAGGAAATTCACGCTTAACCAATCAGAGCGCGACTTGGTTAGTTAATTTAAGGGGCGTTTCAATCTCCCCGGGAAACACCCCAAAAGCTAAAACACATTCGGTATAAGGCGTAATAACTTTCTGTCGCCGAAATTAAAAACCAAGATCGACACTGTAGATAAAAACTGCAGTGTCTATAGTTTTTTTGTGACTGTTTAGAACGGTACATTAGTGAATCCAAACGCCAACTCGAAGTTCGAATTCAAGAACATCAGCAAGAATCAATAGAAACTGCAGTTGTTCAACACAGTTTAACGTGTCCAATATACCAAAACTTATTTAAAACTGCATCAGGAGATTCACCTACTTACAATGACCGCATAAAGTTTCTACAAGACAGATTTACATTACTCTTTTCTCATCTGACAAATACCCAACATAGAAAAAGAATGGAAGCAGAAGCAGTTAAACTTTTTTGTCAAAACTAAATGACCAGGTCAATCATTAAGCAGTTCATATATTATAATACAAAGTGGGCCCTTATGCATACTTATTAAGGTGCCCGCTTTGTCAAAATACTTGCATGTATTATCAAAACAAAATTTCTAGAATATACTTATTTTTGTTGCTTTCAAATTTTGTGCACAACTGTTTTGTACTGTTTAACGGGCACTAATGATGACTACATGGTAGTCGAAATATATATGTTACAATAAATATTCATCATATTTGAAACAAATCTATCAGGAAGTATAAAACAATAGTTTATTGCCAAATTCAGTCTTAGATGTGACTTGCGCGCAAATTGGCTATAAATTATAGACAACTAATTGGGCAATTTGATTAAAAGCGACAATTAATTGTTGACATGTTTTATTTCTTCTCATGATTTTCCGAGAAAATAAAGTCTTTCATGGGATAAAAATGAATCGTAAATTCTTCTGCGGAATGAATTACTTTGAACGCGTAACATTTTACAGAAAGTTCTTCCTATATACTTAATAAGTTTCAATAAACTTTGCCTTTTATTTTGGTCTGGATCTCGGTGAAAATTGATCACTAATAAGTTATTTTGTTTTTGATCATCTGTCATTATTCGGGCATTTCAGTTAGCAAGCGATTTCAATGTTCTAGAAAAAAATATCCAGAAATAATTTGGTGTTTTTTTTAATTGCAAAGGATTCCCGAGGTGCTGGATGGTCAGATGTAATTGAAAAATACCGAATTTGCGACCGTGGTCGAAAATAACTACTGCACCCACAATTCCCTTAAGGGTATGGTGGTTCCTTCATTTTTAGCAGTGATTATGTCCTTAAAATGCACTTAATCAATTGTTTATGTTTGAACGCATAAAACAACCAAAATGACAAGAAAAATTTTTTGAAAATTTTGCGTTTTTTCGATTTTTTTCTAAGTATTTTTCTCAAAATTATTTTCAAAAATAACGTTTGTTTCAATTTGACCACTAAAACTTGAAAATTTTGGGTTGACGTAAGCCAACCTTCTTTTCAGTGTTTCCCAAGCGTTCCTTTGAGCCTTTTTTCAAAAAAATCAAAGCACTTTTTTCTCGGAAATTTTTTCACGTGATCTTGAAAAATTCATATTTTTTGTTTAGGGCCGAAATTTGACAAAAACTCACCTACAAAAATTTTGAAATTTAACCTAGGAAGAGATAGATTTTCCGATGAAAAAAGTCCAAAAACCGGTATTTTGGACCGGTTTTTTACGTATTCTAGAATAAGTATAGCACTTATCGACAAAAGCTCGCCTATAAAGTTTTGTATACTAATTATACAGTTTATGTTTAAATTGGAGTTTATTACAAAATAAAACGTGGGATGAGATAGATTTTCCGTTTTGGCTTTGGTGGCTCTTGTGCCGCTTATGTGTGAAG
>SCLH01000011.1:17400-49521 GCA_004367855.1 Oikopleura vanhoeffeni
GTTTATTACAAAATAAAACGTGGGATGAGATAGATTTTCCGTTTTGGCTTTGGTGGCTCTTGTGCCGCTTATGTGTGAAGGAGTGTGGTCCTACAAAAAAGTGTTGGCGAATATTGTTCGCAAGTTGAAGGCTAGTTCTACGAGCTGGCTAATCTGAATAATATCCTTGAAGCCGTGTTTCGCTAATATTTTATCAAATTATTGTATATGTCAAATTAGGAACCACCATACCCTTCAAATACAACAACACAATCAGTATTTGAATAACGACCACTTTTGTTTCGAAAATGTATGTTTCAGCTGCTGAAACGTTCAATTTTGAAATAATTTTGTCATAATTTTTTTTTAATTTACAAGATATATGATGGAAAATATTTTAAAGCATATATCCCCCAATTTTATTTTAATTCCAACCGTAAACAGTCCAATAAATTCACAAAACATTTCAAAGTTTTTTTCCAAATGAGAATAAAAACAAAATCAATATGTTTGTTAAGGTGTTATTGACTCCGAGACATCCGTCATGGTACAAATCCAAGGTTCAGCTTTCACTGACCCTGAAAAAATTTTGATACTTAATAATGTTAATTTTCGCTGGAATATTGTCGGCTTTACAGTTGATCAACCTTGAAGGTTAAACTTGTGAAACGTTTTCAAATTATAGATATGTTATTGACAAACTCAAAAATATTTATTTGCGGAGCTCAAAACTAACCAAGATTCGCAAATACAAAATTTGCAAAAAATGTTGATTTCTCGTGAAGTTCTATTCTCAATGGTTAATAATCAAAAAGTACACAGAATCACCCGGCTTTTGCTAGTAACAATATTTACAAAACCAACTTTATAAATACGGCCCAAACTTATTCTAAGTCAGTTTTCAAAATGAAGCTTTTAATAAGTAAGTATTATTTTTATTATGATACGAAAATAGAGGTAGAGTAGGCTGTTATTAGTTTTTAAGTATGAGAAATATGTTTTGGCTTTTGAAAAATGGAAAATACCTTTTTGAAATTAAATTTTGAAATATTTTTTGAAGCTATACAAGCTTAACCTTTGTGAGCACAGAGCCACAATTGTGGCTCTAGCATACCAAAAATCATTCAAAAACAGCAAAAAACGAGATCGTAGAATCTTTTCTTTCAAACACATCATAAAAAATTTTGATTCGGTTCCGAAAAAATAATTGAAATTTTTTTCGAATGTTTGGTTCAAGAATGACGGGATGTTGATTTATAAGGATTTTTCGCCTATGTACCTTCCTGAAAAATTATTTCAGAACTAGACATAAAATACAGTTTGAGATCAGCCAGTTTTTAGGAAAGCGTTTTGTGCATGCATAACAGTTTAAATAAAAATTTATTGGTATCTAGGGGCAGATATTTTTCTTCGGAAGTGAAATTTCTAAATTTCAACTTCAAGTATCCTTTAAAAAATTAAATTATATAAAGTGTAGTTAAGCTATCAAAAGCTGTCAACAGTTGTACTTCATTACAATATTAACTTGAAAATAATGAAAAAAAGTGTAATAATCTGCTTTTATAGGGAAAAATAAACATTCTTAATCGAAAATCATGATTTTCCATCAAAATTTTTTACTTATTTATAAATTACTTTTGATTTGTGAGATATAAATCAAAGCGGACCAAACGATGACGTAGACCAGATACTTGTGCATCGTTTTCGACGGAAAGGTCACTTGTGAAGACAACTGTGACCGTGTATCACGTGATATGGTATACCTTGCTTTTCTCACTATATTTTGTAGAACTAAAAATTGAAATTCTAGAATATAAATTTTGGATGCGAAATATTACCTCTCAACTTCCTTATGCAGAAAAAATTCAAATTCCAACTGCCTTAAGCTTCTGTAAACAACATTCAAAGTAGAGCGACAATTGTGGCTCTGGTGCTTTGGCGGAATTTTTTTTATATACTCACAGGCGTTAAGAATTTTAAAACAAATCCTTGTTTCTCATTGATCAATTACCATCTGACAAAAGTCACCTCTTTTTGCATTTTTAATAAGTTTAAATAATTTTTCCATTATTTAATTTTAAACATTTTTTCAGCGTATTATTTTTATTATGATACGAAAATAGAGGTAGAGTAGGCTGTTATTAGTTTTCAAGTATGAGGAATACGTTTTGGCTTTTGAAAAATGGAAAATACCTTTTTGAAATTAAATTTTGAAATATTATTTTGAAGCTATACAAGCTTAAGAATTTTAAAACAAATCTTTGTTTCTGATTGATCAATTACCATCTGACAAAAGTCACCTCTATTTTTTGCATTTTTAATAAGTTTAAATAAATTTTTCCATTATTTATTAAACATTTTTTCAGCGTTTTTGGCGTCCGCCGCCCTTGGCGCGACCCCACAAGAATGCAGAACATTTTGTGATAATGATTACGATTACGGAATTATCGAAGATGTGACCGAATGCTACAGTCGATGCGGTACCACAGCAGTAGATGATAACAAGCTGCTTCAAGCACCATGTCAAAAGTAAGAATTAAGTTTTTGAAGTACATGGCAAAAACAGATATTGATTAATAGGGTGATGGTTATCCGTCGAAAAATCATAAATTTTGATTTTTGAAATACAAAGACAATGTTTTCTTAACCCCCTCACACCCTTTGACTATCTGAAGGCAAACAAAAATTCGGAGGTCAAAACGGCGCAGAAATAACATCGTCACAGACCAACAATTCAAATATGTCATACAGTTTGCAATTTCATTTTCAAAAATATTGTTGAAAATTTTATACGATAAGCAGTTCGAAAGATATTTTTCTTTCTGTTTTTTAGGATTTCAGCCAAAATTTCTTAAAAAATTAATTGTGTGAAAACGATACATAATATCGAAATTCAGAGAAAGCCAGTTTTGAGGAAAGTATTTGAGAATTCTTTTGATACAAGTTTATTTTTTCTGCAGTCTCTATACGAAGAATTATTTTTTCACATGTGATTTTTAAAAACAAAAACTTTTTTCAAAAGATTATTTTCCGAAAGAATTAAACGGCAATTTGACCCGAAAAAAGCAGACCAAGATACATTGATCACGTGTAGAACATGAGGTGGTACTGATTTTGAGTTATCAGCTATTTAGCAATATTTTTCACATTTTGCTGCATAGATTTTGGTCCGCGACGATATGAATAATTGTTTTGTGAGCGATCGAGATATCATATTTCAAATCTGAGATCAGTTATGAATAGCTAAAGTTTCACTTGTAAATTTTAAACTTATATGTCATTGTAAAAAATCAATGTATTTCCAAGAAATACCAGGTGCTTGAACCGATCTTTTTTTCGCGCAGTTATCGAGTTCACAGACTTCGAAATTTCAAAATGTTATGTGTTATTCACTTAATTCTATCTGAGATAGACTATCTCTGATGTCAATCAGTAAAAAATAAGTTAATTGATATCTTATCCAGTTTTCCCGTGATAAGCGCTCAAAGTAGTGCCTCCAGATAGGATTTTGAGTGTGAGGCGAAGTTCTCGTTTTTGGGTGTGAGGAGGTTAGGAATTGGCTCGGCCCTCTTTTTCGGCTTCAAATTTAACTTCATAACTCAAACTTTCATTAGTTCATTTGAAAAAATAAGATAATTTAAACCATACAACATTACTTTTGATCCGTAAATGCCATTGATACAAAAATATTCAAAAGAAATGTCGAATTTCTGTTCGTTTCATATAAAAATTTGACACCAAAATCAATGGAAAAAATTAATTTTTAATCATCTTATGTTGATTCAAATTTAGATTTTCGGCCTTAAATACACCATTTTTGCATTTCAATTGGTATTCGAAAAAAATTAAAATAAAGGCGTATAATTGTGTTGTATGTGGTGCTCACGTCAAAAAGTGTAAATTTTTCGACAAAATAAATTTGCTATTCTGAACTTAAAAACATAAGTTTATTTAAATAATGGTTTCATTATTTTAATGAAAATTAACCGAAAATAATTTATTTTTTCAAGCTACGAATACGATGCCTTCAACCTCTGTTGCCCAAAAGGTCTTGACATTGATCACTACTGGCCAATGACTCGACCAGATGCCAGAGGAGAACGACCAATTGCCCCAGGGCAAATGTGTCCAACCGGATGCGCCGTTGCCCAAGATGTCGATCAATTTGCTTGTGCATTTTTTGAACGTGTCAACATGCTCCAACAAATGTTAGACGAACTTGATACTTTCATCGATGCCGATCTTAACCAAATTATCGAATTTAAAGTAAGTTTTTCGAATTTTATTCACTGACAAAAATGACAATCCCAACAAAATTAAGTGAAAAAAATACAAAATGAGTGTCAAATCAGGCTTTTTATTTTATTTTTCATCAAGATCATTTTTTTAAAATCATTTCATAATGAGTGATGATGTTCGTTAGTTACAGCGTGAATCTTTTCGAATTTTCCTCTTTTCAACCCATACGGCTAGGAAGCCAAAATCTTCAGCAAATTATAGTCAATTTTGGCTGTCTAGCCGTCTTGGTAAAAAATAGGAAAATTCGAAAAAACTCACGCTGTAAATTGTGCGATAAACTCTTCTAAAATAACGGCAATCTCGAAAACAACAGAAAAATATAGACTTCCCGCCAGATAACTCATTTGTCGTTCAACTTAGGATAAATATAAATTGGTTGCATTTATTATTATGCGATAATTTCAGTCTTTTAAACATGCTATCGGTGTTTTAAACATAATTTTAGTGTTTAAAACATGTTTTCATGATTCACTTATTATTTCAAAAACGACAACTAAAGAAAAACAAACTTAATTTTCCATCAGTTTTTCCAAAGTCAGTAAAGAAGGTCGAAAATAGAAAGAGAATGGGTTAATGTTGATAATTTTTTGATTTGAAACATTTCATAAATTGAACATATAAAAAAGATTTATTTAACCCTTATTAATTTTTAAAACGATAATGATCTATTTATAGGGTCAATTTGTCCGACGTTACCGAGAAGTTGAGCAAAAGAGCGTCCGAAGTGCCGCTAAAATTGTTCTTATCAATCAAAAAATGACAAAGGTCATCCAACTTCTTCAAGATAACAACAGACTCATTGCCAACCTTGAAAAAGAAGCCAACAGCCTCGAGAAACTTTCCGCCGGAATCGCAGAACAAACCCAAAAACTTCACGATTTCTGCAAAATTGGAAAGCAATGCGCCAAACAATGCTTTTTCGGACCTGAATTATTTGGTGGCATCAAGAAAAATTGCGCCGAATATTACATGGACGATTTCTGGAGCTCAGCCGCAGCACGCGACTTGGAATATTACAATCTTCCACAATCTGGTATCTATTTGATTCAGCCAAGTGCAGAACTCACACCTAAATATGCTTATTGTGATCAGAAAACCGATGGTGGTGGATGGACTCTTCTCCAACATAACGGTTTGTTTTTAAAAACTTATAATAAGCTTTACCGGCAATTTTGACCAACCTTCACGGAAAGTCTATTAAATCGTCTCGGGGAGGAAATAATCGCGCATTTTTTCATTCTACGGAAATTTAAAATTATAATTAGCAAATTAAGGATTTTGCGATTTAGCGCCACTTACGCAGGATTCCACAATTCGCTTTCGATAAAATTGAACAAAACACAAAAAAGTGTGTGTTCTTATACCGATAAGCGATTTTGATTTGTATGAATTTTACCTTAGCAGAATCCGGCTGGGAAGTCGAACTTAAAGAAAATATTCGTCAAATTTTAGATTAACGCTCAAAATCTTTAAAAATGCTGATTTTATTTCACTAGGCTTAGCAATCATTTGAAAACGTTGGACCGCCACTTGTGCTCAAAATCGGATAATACCATATCGAAAAAACAATTGGGCTTTTTTTTCGTACTGAAATTCAGTAACTTAAACCCGTACATCTCAAAACTAAGTGTATTATCAGAAATTGAAACATATTTTTAATCAGATGATATTATAACTTTCAAATATTTCAAATTTCTTGCGTTATTTTATCGCACAGACGGTCTAAAACACAAATTTGCTAAAGTTAAAACCAACTGAATTAAGAAAAAGTTATTAATTATTTTTAACTTTAGGTATTTCTCGGGCGGAACTTTGGGATAGATATCAAAATGACACCGAAAAGTACCATACCAACTGGTCCCAAAATTGGGACAATTACAAACACGGATTCGGTAACGTTATGTGCAATGGAGAAGCCGATATGTGGATTGGATTAGACTACATGCATCATCTGACTCATCCAGGAGAGGTTCCTTATTTTTTCGAGGGTTTTGAATCATGGATTTTGACGTTCAAAGTAATGAATTTTTGTGAAATTCAGAATTTCGAATTTATTTCAAAAAAAAATAACAAAGAACATTTTTAACTTTAGGAAATTTTAATGATCATAGAATAATGCATTTGATATTAACAAAAATGAAAAAATACTAGCTTATTAGAAAACATATAGGTGACCTAGCTCGTAACTGGCACATATGCTTTTTTTTAATTGTGAGTCATTAAGAAACTTTCAAAAAATCATGACACTGCAGAGTTTTTGTTTCAATTTTCGGTTTCTTCCCGGGCGATAAATTATAAGTTAATTCGATAATTAATAACCTCGCTCAGGAAAGAATGGCCGAAAACCACAAGTTGCCCGTATCGACATCAACGATTGGGAGAAAAAACAATTCTGGGGTTACTACAACACTTTTGTCATTCAAAGCGAGGCCCGAAATTACCAAATGATTTCCCGAAACTACGAGGGAGTTGGATCATACTCTATTGGTGATGCTTTTGCTGGTGTATCTTTCGGTGGTAAAGAGGTATACATGGCCTACACTAAACAAGACAAAATGGAATTTTCGACCAAGGGAGAATGGAAAGACGGCAAAGTTGGAGGCAAATGGATGCACGATAATGATAAATTATGCAAACCAGAAGGCATGGAAAAAGTTTACGGCAAAATGGTTAATATTGAAATTTATAAATTAAAAAAAAATTATATTCGTTATCATTCTGATTTTTAAAATATCCTAAATAGCTTGAATTTTAATAGAAATTAAATTTGTGAACGGTTTCCCTGAAGGACAAGTTTTTACACTTTACCTCGAATATACTTTTGATTTATTTACAATACTGACCTTTGAAACCATATCCTGTGATTTGGCATACGCGAATCAAAAAAATAATGGTTTACTAGATTAGGGTCGTATCATATTCTGAGATAAAATTATAGCAAGTGCTTATAATATAAGGATGTCTATGACAAACAAAGCGTTGCCTTTCGTCAGGAAATACGAAATTAATTTTTGCCATCTTTGTTCTTTTATTTCAAATTTTTCTCTAAAATTTTTAACAACCCTCCTTTGTTTCATTGAAAATAATGAACAGTTTTTGTCGTTTCAAGTCATTTTGGTGTGCTGAAGGTGATTTTTAATATTTTTATAGTAAGCTTTCTCCATCTCCGAAGAATTATCTTTTTAACGCTTATATTTAGATAACAACATAAATTTCATTCAATTTTTTCATAAATTTGGTGAAAATTTTAAAATTCAGGTTCCAAAATGGTCTAAAGATGATCAAGCAGCTGAATGTGACGAAGTTCTTAATTTCGATTTTGATCACTGGACTAAAAACATGGCCATTTGGGGATCATGTGCTCAACAAGACGGTGCCGGTTTCTGGTACAATAGATGTTCAGCCGGAAACTTAAACGGACAAGTTTACCACAAGGGTTGGTATGAATTGAAAACAATCACTATTGAACGAGAACAAGACACAAAAACAATGATGAGAGAACAACACGATAATGGACTTATCTGGACTACACTTAACTCGGTAAATAGATTAATTTTGTATGCTCAATTTAGTGGTTCAGTTTACTTTTGAAGTATTATTGTGAGAAATAAAAGTCTCATTTTGAAAAAATGCAAATGATCAATACTATAGCAAAAATACTTCAAATAATTATCAAAATATAAGGTTTCACGTATAATCAACAAGGTATATTTTTTAACAACTAGATTTCGACAAAAAAGTTTAATATCGACAAAACGACTCGTTTTCACATAGACAAAACGACACAAATTCGACTGACCTTATACACACACAACAGTAGCTGAAAAAATGATCCAAAAAGAGTAGGATTGCTTTGAATTCAAATTAATTCCGAATAAAGACTGTTATCGGTAGGATGTACGGAGTTAAAAAATTTCAGCAATTTTCTCCAAATAACTTTTTGTATCCCAAATATCTCAGACAAAAAATCAGTTGAATTTATTTATTTAATTTTTGCAATAAAATCAAATTTTGACGCTGAATTCTAACAACTTGCATTATAAAAATTCAGCCTAAAATAAGTCTTGAAAAGCAATTTTCATCATTTTGATTTCCAACTAATCAGAGCCGGACTAGCAGGTCAAAATTTGAGATTATTTTAAATTAAGTATAAAATATACCAAATAATAAATGCTATGATATATATCTCAAATGCATATTGTGAATTATTTGTCAGTATGCTTACAGACTCGTTACTGGTTTATGTTAAAAAATCAAGAACTGACGTATCAGTTATGTCACAAAACTTATGTGGTTTGACTGGTTGGTAAGTATGTTCTGTGACATCACATATGTTAAATTATATGATTGTTAAATAATTTGAACATTTTTACTGCATAAATTTAACATTTGATTTCAGGGTAAAGATTACTCCTTCATGATGTCGGAAATCCGAATTCGACCAAAGGATTTCCAACAACGAGCTGGTGGAGTGAAAACTGGCGATCCAATTATTTTTAAAGTTCCCGACTTGAGTATGAGAAACGGAGGAGAACCAGAAAAACAAAAAATGAATGATTAATAATGTTTTATCATCGAATGTTCACCTTGGAATTTTAATAAAATTTTAATGTCCTACCTCTAGTTTTGTTGATGCAATATTAGTTCCATATCCCTTTAACAAATAAATGTTAATCTATAAATGTACGGGTTGTTGAGCTAATCCTAACACTCCTGGAACCCTTCCTAACCGCTCTTGGGCCACTCCTCAACCCGCACATTCCTAGAGTACCAATAATGTGTTTAAGGGATATAGACTATAATATATAGTCTATATTATATAAGTTATTGATAAGATTTAAAAAATAACTTTCTAGTTATTGAATAAAATTTAGGAGCGTCTCATTTGAAGCGACAATAGATAAATCGAGAGTAATTTTTTCCCATTTCTTAACCATTGAAAAGTATATTTAGAATAAAAATTGAATTTACAAAATATTTATTTTGCATATTTTTAGAAAAACACAAGATGAACGATTTGTTATTTTCAATAAAATGTCTTTTTATGGCATTGATTTATTTCATTTTTGTCGTTGTCATAATTTGGTCGATGAAACTTAAATTCGGCATGGACAAACAGACGAAATCCGCATAAATACGAAGAGTTAGTCTGAGCAGGTTACAAAAACATTTGACTGAAACTCAATAAACGACTTGATAAAGCGATTCCAAAGCATTGAATATATTACTTGAAAAGTCGAAATCTCCAATGTCATTTTCATGTTCAAAAGTTATTTTATTTTTTCAGTTTCGAAATTGATTATTTATACTTTTTAAAGAAGTTTATGATAGAATAATCTTATTTTCAAAATAAAATAATGAAAAAAATTAACTCAATTTAACAATTATAATCTTATTCACATAAATTTAAACCACAATGCGTTACGACTCGTAACTAACGTCAATCGCTGTTACCTGTAGGCAGTTTCTTTCCCAATTCAGTTTGCTGTTTGAATTAGTCCTCTCAAAGTCAACATTATGATTTCACTGATTCACATAAAAACATCCCTTTTTGTTTATGATAAAAAATGTCAAACAAAACTTTGTATGCCCATCGTCGCTAATTTTTTAATATTTTCTAGGCAATAATTAATAATCAAAATTAAAAAAAATGGTCGAAAATGCTTAACCGTTTGAAAATCATCTATTGTTGGTTTTGAATTTCTTGCAAAAATTATCTTTCTTTGTTTGATAAATTTAACCAATACATACAATTCCCGGGAAAATCGGTCCTGACAAATCAATTGCGACAAATAAAAATTGTGTAATTCGACTTTGAAGTCTTAAAATAGTCTTACACTAATATTAACAGAAATAAGGCCTCTTATTGTTGTGATGATATTGACATGCTGCTTTTATGTTTAACGCGGTGCGCGCTATATGTCTGATTAAGAGAAGTTACCACAAAATGATGAAAATAAAACCCTCACATTTGATATACATTTTTGTGCTCAATATTTTCTGACTAAACAAAAAAATTCATTATAATATAAGACAGTTAAGTATAAGCAATAATTTTTATTTTCTTTTGAAAATTTTAACAAGCAATAAAAGTAAATTTATAACAAAAAAAAAGTTATTTCGAACTTCATGAAAGTCAAGTTTTCATTTTTACGAATGACTCAAACTAAACCCGTCTAAAGAAATCTTAACATATTGTGGTCGACGATGTTTCTGATTAATTTTAAAAGTCTGAATTAACTTAGAAATTAACTCCGCGAGTTATTTCCTGCTGGAGAAATTTAAGGATTGAGAATATCGTTTTCGTAAAGTGTTTTACCAGCTTATCACGATTTTAAATATAAATTAACATATTTCAAAATCATAAATAGTGTTTACGAAACAATACTTTATTTTTACGATCCAACATTCCGAACAAAATTTATCAGGCTTCAAAAAGAAGTCGAAAACTCCCCAGCAATTGCTGTGTTAGCACCCAGAACTCTTTAAAAGTTCTCCGTTTATAAAAAATTTGAGCTGGTAGATTTTAGCCGTTCCGCATTAAGTTAAAATACGCATTCAAAAAGTCTACTTCACATTTTTGAGTTTATACAGTTTGTACCTGTTTAATCTTGAAAATGATCATAAATCTAAACTGATCGAAAAAATGTGGTATTATTGGAATTTAGTTAAGGAATAGTTTTTCTTCGCCCCTCAATAGGCACCTAAGTGAAAAAAATAACACAAACGCATTATTTTAACTATCTTCACTTGATTACCTAGGATAATGTGTTGCAGGCGTTTAGATTACAAATCAACGAGAATGAATTATGGAAGTTCTCAAATAAGAAGATAATCAGCGAAAAAAACATGCCTAGAATGCGACGCGGTCAAAATACTAAGTTTTAAATGAAAAAATAAATTAAACTGGAGAAAAATCTGAACCAAAATCTACGGATAAGTAATATAAAAGCAAAACAATTTGCAAAACGGCAATATTTCACCCAGTAAGGTTACCCACTTTTGTTTCCGTCTACATTGACGATCCATTGATCAGTGTGAGGCCTGAGTCGCCTCGTCGGACCTTATTTAAATACATTTCCTATATCCCTTTATCACTTTTTGGTTAGAATGCGTAGCCACTACTCTTTTCATCGTGTGATTTCACCGTTCACTACGCATTCTAACCAAAAAGTGATAAAGGGATATGGGTTTAGGGCTCCAAGTTGACAGATCGTGACTATTAAAAGTACACATACAATGCGGGATACAAGCATCCAATCAAAACTCTGAATTGCAGAATCAGTGAACTTCATAGGTTAGATTCGGGCAGATCCAACCTATCGAATGCTCGAATTCCGCATTTTTCAAACAGTCACGATCTGTTGGCTAAGGACCCTTGATCCATATATCGTTTTAATCCTTGAATGTAACTGTGATCCTGAAAAAGTATATAGCCGGCGTTGTATTTTGAAACAAAGCCAGATATTAGTTTAATATTGAGTAACACAAAGAAAATTTTCATTATAGTCGTAATTTTTTTTTCTTTTATTTTTGAGCATGATGAACTGAATTCAAAAATATTCGACCACCAATTATGTTATAAATATTTAATCAAATATAGTTAGACGGTTTCTAAATCTTATTTGTATGACCATAAATAATTTTTTACGTCATTATTTTTAGAATTCATGAATTCTTAAAAAATTAGGCTTTAAAGCTCTCAAGCTCAAGAAAGGTATAAGGAATTAAAAAGATAGTATTAAATACGATCAATATAAATAGGGTTGATTCCGGGAATGACCTCAAAAACTAACTCTGGAACTAGTGGGCAGAAAATTCTGAAATTCTCAGGGTCAACTCAAAATGACCTAGAAAGATCAAAAAAATTAGTCAAAATGTTCCAACTCGAACCAAAATGACCCCGAAATGACCTATAGTGACCCCAATTGGTAACTCCTAAACCGCTTACTGGATTATTTCAAAACTCGGGCTTATAATAGAAAAAAACTTGAAAAGTTCAAAAAAAATAGTCAAAATGTTCCAACTCGACCCAAAATGACCTNAATTTCCAGATTTTTTTCATTTTTGAAAATTTGGACTTCTGAAAAAATTTTTGTTGCGTGTTTCCCATGAGTGGAGATGGTGATCCCATGTCCAAAAAATGTTTAAAGCTTCAGAAAAAAAAATAAAAAAATAATTTTTTCGGTGGGAAGGGGGTTGTAGACGTTGGTTCGCGAGAAGAAAATCATGTTTTGTCGATTTTCGAGGTCAAGCTGGAACATTTTTCTTATTTTTTTTATTTTTTTGGAATCACGATAAAAAATGCAACAAAATGGCTACTTCAATTTTTCTGATACCGTACTGGTTAAGAAAATCGTTTTTTTCCCGGAATTAACCCTAAATATAAGTCAACATAAATTATAATATTTTATTCAAAAAGTTATTCCTAGAAATGAAAAAAAACATTAGTCAATATTTTTATTTGGCACAGAATGCAAAAGGTTCAGAATAAGCCTAAGACATTTATGACGGGATTTTGCTGACCTGAATTTAAATCCAATTTTTAATTATTTATCTGAAATAAGATATAATATTTTTAAGAACTGAATTGTTTTGGTGTTGACTCTGACACTATGAACTTAAAATTGCGTCCAAATTTATGGTTTTTAGTTGTATGGATTAAATATTTATCTCAGCAACAAAAAATTCATTCATTTCTATTCATATCTCTTATGGGGCCTCCTGAAGATTATTTTCCACTTGGGCCTTTTTATAACATCAGAATGGTAAATTATCTTCAGGATACCCCGCAATTTACACACAGGGAGAGACCCAAAGTCGTCGAAAAAATTTTTCCAAAAAATCGGCTATATGAGGTACTTTCCACGATATCGGAACTTTCGGCGATAAAGAGACAGGTATTTTGTTTAAAATGACGTCCTAGTTTGAAACTTTCTCAATATATATTGAATAACCAGGCTTCCAAAAGGAATAGGGATAGAAGGATAAACAAGGGGGATAGGGATAGGAGAAATTCAGAGCCATAGAGGGGAAAGTCCCATCCCCCTTTTATCCCGTTTTATCCCCATCCCCCTTTTTATCCCGTTTTTATCCCTTTTTCGTCCCTATCCCGTTCTATCCCTATCCCTCTTTTCTATCCCTATCCCCTTTTTCCATTTTCATAAATATAAACACTCTTCAGAAGTTTTACTGTCCTTTTAAGGGTAAAATTAAGTCCAAAAAAATTTGGCGGTATTTTAAAAACGGGATAAAAAGGGATAAGGCTATCCCGGACCCGGGATAAAAGGGGATAATCTATCCCTTTATCCCTTTCCCGTTTTTATCCCGTTTGAGGAGATAAAACGGGATAGGGATGGAAAAATCGGCGGGGATGCATCCTTTCTGGAAGCCTGTGAATAACTCACTCGACCAAAGGCAATCAAATGAAAGTTTTAAAAGTCGATTTGATAAATATGATGTTGAAATGAGACGTAATTCATGACGCACTTGCAGTGCTCAATTATAAAAACTCTCAAAGATGTGGGCACTGGCAGGCATTAAGCTAAAAATCGTGAAATTGCTTAATTGTTTTCGGCGATATATCAGGGGGCCATTTTCTGTAAATAAGCGTTGAGAAGTTTATATTTATGCTGTTTTGCGTAGATTTAACACCACATAGCATCAAAATGATGAGGTCTGCTCAACAGTTTCTGAATGTTAACCAATTTTAAAAACGTCAGAAATACGTGAAATTTTTTTTTGATATTCCATGGGCCAAATATTATTTTGTTCTTTATATTTTATCAAAACTAACTTAAAAAACGTGATTCAACTGAGAAGTGGTTGTTCACCGAATGCGTTAAACTCATACAGTTTTTGAATTGCCCGTGGGAATTTGTCAAATGTCATCAAAATTTATATTGAAGTTTTATCAATTTATTTCAAGTTTCCGAAATGTTTAGTATTTTTATTTTGGTAGTTTATGTACAAGGAGCATGCCCTGTCCCCAAACTGGAAGCAGATTGTTTGGACGAATGTTATAGGAATCTTATAAGCTGTGGAAAGGAATTTTCAATAATATGAAGTAATTAAAACTAGAATTTTAGTTTGTATAAAAAGATTAATTCATATTCTATTTTTAATTTGTTTTTATGTCAACAGTATTTTTAATGTTTAATTATGTTATTTACAAGAACAAAAACATTTTCAATTCAAAAAAATGCTTGATTTTTAAGCTTCCTCTTGAAAATTCCAAAATTAATCAAAGATGTTCCGAATTTGACTATCCCTGTTTAAAATCATGTTCGGATATCAAAGATAACTGTGACGATGATTGTCCGTGTCAATTAAACTGTCCTACTGGTTGTCCTTGTAAAGAAGGGTGAATATTTGACTGTCAATAGTGTCATGGCCCATGATTCATGGGCTTTTAGTATTGATTTATTTTTGATTTTCATTAAAATTTTTAAAGTTTACTACTCGGCGCTTAGATCCTTAAATTTAACGGTACAAATTTTTTAACCTGTACGCACCAAAAATTTCTTACCCCGGTACGCACCACTCGTACATAATTGTATGAGCACTTTTCAAAAAATCATAAAAGCAGTACCACTTATCCGATTTAAAAAGTTAACAGCTGATGCACATAGTAAAACACATTATCTTCAACCTATTTTTATTTAATAACAATATCCTCGATTTTAAAGTGGTCAAACACCACACTATTGCGGCCCCGGGAGAGAAATTTTCGATATTTTCGTCTATATTTCAAAACCCAGACAAATTCAAATTATACATTTTAATCACATATCAAGTATTGAAGTATTCTTGACACACATATTTAAAAAAAAATTACGAGTAGTATTATTCGAGATTTTTTTGTTAATTTTTATTTTCGAATTTTTTTATTTTTTCTCTAGCTTTTACATGTCATAATTATCCGCAAAATACAAGATTATATAGAGATATTTGAAAATGATAGAGAGAAATCGAAAGGATGATTTGCCACAGACGCCGACATGTGGGCAGAGCGTCCATATCCCGTAGTGCCCGAATATCAAGGGCCCGGTGTTCATTCAAAACAAGATAAAAATCAAAAAATATCAAAAAAATAAATAATTAGAGGTAAAGCTGTGATTGATTAACTTCAAGAGAAATATATACAAGAAATATTAATCGTTAGTGGGGTTAAAATCATACCCAACAAATATATGTTTTTTTAGATATTAAAAGTTAATTTTAGGTTTTTTTCGAACACAAATAACCACCGTAAAAGCGCTCGCATCGGCAAAATTAAAGTCGATTAAAAAAGGTTCGAATAGCCGAACAATTTTTATCAGTGATGGATTCGTAAATCATAATAACAACTCGATAAATTTTTATTAAGTTTTATGAGACAAGTGCTCGAAAAAAAACGTTTCTCATTTTCAAGCGCTATAACTCCATAAAAATATATCTCGCAGCACTTAATAGAATTATTTCGGAATTCTCGACAATTTCAGTTCCCCTGATATTACCGATACGAACAATATTTGCACACTTAAATCTAGAAGGGTTTGTTTGAGTCGTTTCCTAACTCAAAGAGGAGCACTCAAAATATATTTTGTTTGTCTTTCGACAATAACTCAGAGGGTGATTAATTCATTCCAGTTTTAATCGATATTCGAAAATTTCAGACAATTGTATTAATATGGGGAATCTCAAAAATAAATCCAGCGGTTAAAATTCTACAGACCACTTACGTGGGCTCGAAAAAGGTAAACTCTCGTACAATAGTGTACGATGAGTGCGTACAGGTTAAAGGTTGTTTTTTTACTTTTTTCTATATTTATGAAAGAAACAAAATGCAGTATCGAGTGAAAATTTTCAAAACTTACTTTTTATTTTTTTCATAGTTTTATTTTAATTATGTTTTTTGGGATATCAAGAAAGGGACCAATTTCAAAATATTTGTGATTTTTATATTTTGGAAGTATAGGTTCGACAACAAGGCAAACTCCAGTCACAAAATAATTATTAATAAATCGAATTATACAAAATATTTACGATAACTTTTGATAAAAGGATTTCATAAAAATTTGAATTAATGAACATAATAAATCAATTTTGAATTCACAGTGTAGCGAAATAAGCAAAATTATAGGAATCTTTCATAGCTGGTAAAAATTGAATTAGCTTTCAATCTAATAAGAATTAACAAAATTGCAAAATATCGATTTGATTTTTTATCCTTGTGTTAGATTATTGTGATGAAGTTACACCACCTGGAATTCAACATGATATTGAAATTGCTGACCTGGAAAAGCTTGGCTACAGGTATTCAATTTTATTATTTGAATGAAAATAGTTAATGATTGACAAAAAATTCTAGAGTTTTGTTCATGAATTGTATGATTAAATGGTTTTATTGTGATGATAAATCAAAATTTTTGACTCATTACCTTCTGATTGCAATTCACAAATTTTATTTCGAACGAAGGTTTTGACCGACATTTTGGTTCAATGAAACTCGCTAAAAACTTAATTATTATAGCAATCGAAGAATGGGGATCCCTAGTAATTTGATTTGGTCAAAGTGAATTCTTATTAATTGATTCCTGCTTTAAGGGAGTGGGTGTCGCTGGTTTGAGCCTCTTCCTAGGTCATTTCCCGCCAAACTAGCAAAGGTGATATTCCAAAAACATTTGTGACTAACAGAACCAACTTTCGCGGTAATTTTGAATTTCACAGTAATCTGGTACAATCCCAACTACGCCGACACCTACGCTTTTAAAAATCTTCTTAAAAAGACACGCAGTTTGTACCTACTCCTTCAATTTTCATCATTTTTTATTATTTTTTTCTGTGAGGCTCCGGATAAGCCAAACAAATAATGCAAAATTGCTTTTGTTTTAAAATTTTGCTTTTGGCGACCAAAAAAGGCAAAAAACGTTAACAAAAATTATTGATTTATTTATGATTTAAATTAAACATGCGCTAATTTGTTTAATTTTAACGCTATCGAGTTAAAAATTGCACCAAAATCCTTAAAAGTGTTTGTATTTACGGAAAAAAATATTTTGAATTATTTTTTCTGGTTTCTCAATTTTGTCAAAAATTTAGGCTCAAAATTAAGAGTTGACATGGCCCCTAAGAGACGCTGAATAAAAATTAAAAAAAACTCTCTAGTTCATTGTCAAACAAGTCTTGTGCTTTCAGATGCAGGATGAGTCGAAACTGTATCTCTCAAACTGGTGGAGGAGATAACTTTTGCCTGAGCCTCCCAAACTGACCATTGTTAACAATTTGGCTTAAAATGAAACGTTGACATGGCCCCCAAGAGACGCCGAAGCAAAATTTGAAAAAAAAAACTTTAGTTTGTTGTCAAACAAGTCTTGTGCTTTCAGATGCAGTTTGAGTTGAAACTGTATCTCTCAAACAGGTGGAAGAGATAGCTTTTGCCTGAGCCTCCCAAACTGACCATTTCAAAATTATAATTTTTGTTTTTTTTTGCGTTTTTGTCCGATGATAGTAAAATGTTAAAACAAAAACGCTTTTGCATTATTTGTTAGGCTTCTCCGGAGCCTGACACAGAAACATAATAAAAAATGATGAAAATTAAAGGAGTAGGTACGCCCACTGCTGTCTTTTAGAAGCTTTTAAAGCGTAGGTGTGCGGCGTAGGTGAGATTGTATCAGATTACTGTAAGTTCAAAATTACCGCGAAGGTTGGTTTTGTTAGTTAAATGTTTTTGGAATATCACCTTCTGCTAGTTTGGCGGGAAATGACTTGGAAGAGGCTCAATCAGCGACACTCACTCTCTTAAGGGATTGTGAGTGTAGTGGTTATTCTCGACCACGGTCTCAAATTAGGTATTATTTTTCTTTGTATGCGACCATCCAGCACACGAGAAATTGATTGCAAGCAAAAAAAATTATTACTATCGAAAAACTAGTTCTACAGAATATAACTAGTTTTGTAGAATGTCGGATTTGCTTGCAAAAACAATTAATTTATAAAGAATTCTAGACATAAGATATCTCACCTTACAAAGAATAATAATTGCAGCAAAAATAACATAAATGAAAAGTGTTCCAGTATTATAATTGTTAAGATTTTTGCCTCTTTTTCAATATTTTCAATTTTAAGCCTAATCAATGTAATGATGGCGCGCGTAAATCTGCATGAAAAAGTGATTGCGAGACATCTGACAAGAGATATTTAAATTTTTTCAGTTGGATATTTAGCTTAGAGATTCACAAAGATTATTTGAAAAAGGGTGAAAAATCGCATGTTGCGTTCGTGAGAAATAGTCCGTTTTCTAAAAAAATTAACATTTTGCCTATATTTAACTATAGCCAGGAATTTTTAAAAATAATTTTCGGCGAATTAAGATGAACTTATAAAATATTCTCTGTTGCGATTGTAGCGAATTTTCTTTGACCAATATATCGGCATTATGTAATTTTTGGATACGTGGATATCACGAAATAGATCCATGGAGAGTAAAAGCAGGAATAAGGTTTTATGCATTTAACGGCTCATGTTAAAATATTTTTTAGTAATTTATCACTTTAATACATTTCAAGGTTACGAAGTAAAATGTGCTATTGAAAACATAGATGTCCACTAAATTCTCACAAAATATATTTGAGTTTAAAAAAAAGCTTATTTCTCCTAAGCACATTGCTGGAAGCACCCACAATCCCCTTAAGGGGGTGCCATAAGTCCGGAAGATTTGTAGATTTTTTGGAGAGATATATAAGAAAAAATGTTGAAATTTATTTTCTATCTCCAATAAAAGAGTTCATTCATGCAACCGTTTTTAATTTTATTTTCTCGACATAACTAAGTATCTGTGGAAATATAAAACAATACTTTGCATTCCAACGCCATTTTCAACTTAACCCGACTTAAGAATTATTTTCTAAGACAAGATTAATAAACTTCAGTTTTTTTCGGGTGTAATGCGCTGAAAAGTGGGTGAATCATTCGACACATAAAAATTTCTTTGATATCTAACTTTTCTTCTAGATAATTGTCAAAAATGGCGACAAATAGAGAAAAAACACTTTTTTTAATAATAAAAATTGACCTTCAATTGCGGTTTGGTTTCAGAAATGTCCTGACTATCAAAAAAAATGACGCCTATTACACCCGACATTATATTAGGAATCTTTTGCAAGAATAGACTTTTAAAAAGTGAGTGCCAAATGGCACTCACCGTTTGTGCAACCAAGTGTTGTAAATTTCATAAGTACCGGTAGTTCAGAAACGATATTCGCTTGACCCTTCCATCGGTTGAAATACGAAAACCAAATAGATACTAGAACATTTCAAAAGTGATTCTGCTTGATTTTTTATTGAAATTATTTATTTGACAAAACATAAAAATAAAGATTTTATGATTTTTCAAACGGCGGTAAGAAAATATGTAGGCATCAATGAAAAAAGTGAAATCGGTTTTTTTTTGTTTTCGCCTAAAAATTTCAATAAAAAACAGAATAAATTTTGGACGAAAAATGCAAAGAATTTTCATAATTTTAGATTTTTTGAAATTTTTACGTATTCAAAAATGGAAATTCGAACTCAAATCTTTTCTTACACAGATAAGAAAAATATTTAATTGAGCTGAAACTCCTTCATTCTGATTGAGCTAACGATAATAAGCATACCAAAATAAAATTTCGTGAGTTATATCCCTTTATCACTTTTTGGTTAGAATGCGTAGCCACAACGTTAAAATCACACGTTGAAAGAAGTAATGGCTACGCATTCTAACCAAAAAGTGATAAAAGGATATGACTCAATTTGTCGGGTATATGACTCTTCCTTAAAAATTAAGAATTGTGAATTTATTTATTTTGTCTGTTATAGAAAATACTTCTCCAAATCCTTCGAACACGGACCCTCGGATTTGGCCATGATGCCACCATGGAGCTGATTTTATGTTCATGGGATGTAGACCAAAGGTTATTATATTTATCAGATCAAATTTGATACTAAGTATATACCTTTTAGGACGAAACACGGTTTAACGTTGGAGTTTATGGAAGTTCTGATTTTTTAACAACTATTCAGGATTTTGAAAACCGTCCGGACCAAGTTTCACAAGCAACAGACAAGAGATCAAAATACTAAATTGTCAGTTTGGAATGCTCTTATGGTCAATTCAGGATAAATAAAGCCTTTCATAACATGACGCTTGCACAGAAAGGCGCAGCAGGGGTAATTATCGTTAAAGATCACTTTTTGAACATATATCGGATATATATTTGCATATTGTGGTAAACTTTTATTTACATCATGCAGTAGATTAGTCCGATTATTTTAAATTTTTTTCAGAAACTAAAAAAATCCCAAATGTTGTCAAAAGTATTTCAAAATGGTTTGGTTCGGATTATTTTCACTTTTAAAAATAAGAGAAATATTCAACTTTTTAAAACCTCAACAATACATTTTCACGAGCCGAAATGTAAACGGTGTGTACCAAGTCGTACCGGAAATATGTGGATAACATGAAAGTCTACATACCAAAAATAATTTTTGTATTTTGGTCAGACGATTGGCCATCTAAAGTCTGGACTATAGACTGAAATTTCCGAAAAATTTTATTCCCGTAAAATTTGTTTCATTACCGTTCTCAAAATGCTATCTTCAATGTGATATAAATAATATCATCAAACAAATCAAATATGAAGTTTTTTAGTAATTTTTGATCTTTTTGCAAGCTCATAACGGCTACTTTTACTACAATACAAATTCATTGGATTTCTGTGGACCTAATAAAATTTTTGGATTTTCTCCGATGGAAGAAATTTATCTTTACTGCCCAGATTACTACGATTGCAAATATCAAGTAAACAACACGTTTTTCGGCGACACTTGTAAAGTAAGTTTATTTAATAACCTTTATTGGCAAGTAAGTATTCGAAGATTTTTATTTCAAGCTTTAACATGAATGAGAATGACATTTAAAGATAAAATGCTGAAAAAACAATTTCCGGTGATTTTTCAAATTAACACACTTATGTTTAGACGCGGAATGATTTATTCACTTCTAATCATTTTCAATGATATTTATTTTAAACAATTCGTTTTCAATGTTTTTATCAAATTTAGGGAGTGGTGTAAGTGAATTTTGACATTTGCAAGGCCTCGTACGGCTAAACCAATGAAGATAAGGCATTTCTGAAATATCCCTTTATCACTTTTTGGTTGGAATGCGTAGCCACGACTCCTTTTAACGTGTGATTTTAACGTTGTGGGCTACGCATTCTAACCAAAAAGTGATAAAGGGAATCCCTTTAAGGGATATACATTGATAGAATCTGTCCTTGAACTTGCAACTTTATATATCACTCGAGTACCAATCTAAACAACCATTTGGTTAACCGCGACTAAATGCTGGTTGACCTCGGCTTTAAAAAAAAATTCCCAGAGCTTATATCCCTTTATTACACTTTGCTTAGAATACGTAGCCACTACTCCTTTCAACGTGTGATTATAACGTTGTGGCTACGTATTCTAAGCAAAATTGTATAAAGGGATATCGAAAAGTTTTTGGGATTTGAAGCGAATTTGAAAAATTGTCTGAATTTTAGGGCATGGGACCTGGTTTTTCTATTTTAGCCTCGGGAGTCGGCAATCTGGTCGAATTTGTCGAAAAAGATGTTTTTCGATGTTTTTATACAAATCGTTTTCTGTGAAATAGCTAAAAACTTCATTCTTGGAATATCCTTTTATCACACTTTGATAAGAATGCGTAGCCACAACGTTAAAATCACACGTCGAAAGAAGTAGTGGCTACGTATTCTGACCAAAGTGTGATAGAGGGATATATGAAGCTCAATTGATAAGACCCGCCCCTAAATTATTATTCAAAATTTAACAATATTTTTGAAGAATTTATCACAATTCAACTTTAAAATTTTTAAAAATCTAATTAAGATTTTCAACAATAACAATATTAATTATCTGAAAGTTATTTGATTTAGTTAGAGGAGTGGAGCAACGACCGAATGTCTATTTTTAAAGATCCAATTCAATGGGGTGGCTGGAGATGTGGACGATACACCGAATACGATGGAGAGAAAAATACCCTTGACTGGCTTCACGAAACTTTTGTTCTGGAATTTTATTACAAATAAATAATACATACTATTCAAATTATGATAAATATTATTATTTTTTCATTTAGTACATATCCTTTTACTGATATAAAAAGTCAAATGTCTAATTTTTTCGACAGAAAAGAAGTTGAAACTCTTAATTACGCACGCTCCTCATTAGGGTAATTTAGATTTTTTTTCAATTTGCACTTAATAGGCCCTAAAAATGACGATTTCATAATAACTTGAACGATAACGTTTTCGTGAATAAGAACACAAAATTGTAGTTTAAAGTGCATGTGAACTATTAAATTGTCATAAAATTCTGCGTTGAGCTGCTTTGGGCATAAAAAGTTTTTATTCAAACCATTTTTTTTTCAAGCCCTGATAATATCATATATGATATAGTTAGAACGATGATAAAGTTACCATATTATGTGGCACACGATAATTAAAGCTAAGCTTCCATGAGTTTTTGATGATAATGCTTTGAAAATTGGCCTGAATACATTTTTTCTTCAAATAATGGTAAAAAATTTAAATAATATTATCAAATCATTATATGATATAATTTACATTTTATTATAATCTCATCTTTAATAAATATATTGAACTTGACGTTTTGGTGTACAATTCTTTTTCAGGTGAGATAAATAAAAAAATAAGTTAGTACAAGAATTCAAAAGCTGCATTGAGTGCGAAATAAGAATTAAATTTCCAGAAAAATTTCAAAAAATTTAACTTGAGTTATCAAGACTTAGTTAGTAGTGATGCAAGTGTTTAGATTCCCTGACACATGTTGTAGAAGAAAAAAATTTCCAACGGCCAACAAAAAGTAAAAATCTTAAAGTTACATGCATAAACAGTGGCTTCAGATACGAAAAAATTCGGGAAAAAGCTGTTAGAAAAAAAACAACTAGCCAAATTTCAGTGATCAAAATTTGAAATTAATTATTTTATGGATAATATCATTTGGGCATCGGCATGAGGAAAATAAAAATCGTATTGGATCGGATCGAGGAGGGGTGAAATTAAAATTATCTTCGATCGGTTCGCAAAGGTGTACAATTTTAACTGGATTGCATCGTATCGACCGGTTGGTATTTTTCAAACATATCGGGTGGGATCGTATCGGAGAAGAGTAAAATTTTAACTGTCGTGGATCGTATCGTATCGGTACCGATACGATCCAGTTTTTTCGATACGTATCGGTAAAAATCCGATTGAATTTGTTCGCTGCAAATAATAGTTTTAAATTTAATTAGTCGTCACTTTGTATCACGGAAGGTTACTCTGAAAAATATCTTAAATAGAAGAATTTTTGATGTTAGATTCGAACATATCTCGGCACCAGCTGGCTTGGCTTTACTGACCAAGCCAGGGTTATTTCGACTTGAATTAAGCCAAGCCAAGACAGAGAACCCTTGGCTTGATAATCAAGCCAAGTTTTTTGGCTTGATCTTTAAGCCAAGCTTTATGGCTTGACTATAAATCCAAATGTATAAAGTTGAAAAGCTAAATTTTTCGATCTTTGATTTCAAAACTGGCAAAAGTTGCGCCAGAAATCCAAATTTAGAAAATTGAAATCAATAAAATGATATCTGTTTTTCAAAGTGGTCATTTCGCAATCAAACAACTAAGGGTCAAAATTTAAAAATTTTGAAAAGCTTAAATTTCCTTTATAAATTAAAATTTCAAATTAATGGTATAAATTTTTATTAAAAAACTGAATTTTTTATGAAAATGTTAATTGATGATATTTTTTTTAAAAAACTGATTTTTTAAAACATAAAAATTCAATTAAGGGGTGGAAGGGGGACCTTTTTCGCATGTTTTGACTTTGAGGCAAGATTGTGAGAGAATAAAACAAGATGGAGTCAAATTAAAAAGAATATATTGATCTTCAAACAATTTGAAGTCAAATTGAGAAAGAATTTTTTTTCGGACATATAATTAAAAGCTAGAGAGCAATAATTTTCAAAAGCAATAATCTAATCTCCTCCCTGGTTTCTTCATTGGTAATAGTGATAATAAAGGTATGCGAATGATTTTTGATTTATGAAAAACGCCCTCTCCAAATTTTTGAAATTTACCGTAAATGCTCTCGAGCGCCAATTTACCGCTTTTTTCAGCCATTTTTCAAAATCTATCTCCTCTCTCAATTTTCAAAAAATTTGAAATTTTTATTTCAGGATCATATAACGCATGCACTTTCGAAACTTTTTTCCCCTCCAGATTTTTGCAATTTCGCACTGAGTCTCTCACCAGTATACATAAACGTGAGCGCTAGAAAAAAAAGGACTGCAAAGTGAAAAATATTTTTTTTAATTTATTTTTTTTTGAAGATCAAAATTCAACTAAATCGGTTAATAACCAAAAATAAACTTTCAATCTCCCAAATTATGAAAAAATTTTCCAAATTTTGAGAAAATTTCTATAGAGGAGTACGACTTTTCGTTTAAAGGCCATTCATTTTCTCATTAGTACTTTATTTAAAAAAAATGAATTTTGCAAATTAATTGTTCCAAACGGCTATAAAGGTCGCCCCCTCCACCCCTTAAGCAGTTAAATTTGGGAGTTAAAACTTAAGGGGGTTCTGATGTGAATTGCGTTATTGCTGGGTATTTGTAACCACTTTTCAACAGTCTGTAACTTGTGATTAAAAATAATCAAAGATGAAAATGAAAAAAAATATATTGTTCCGTGAACACTTGTCATGATTTTTATAAACCGAAAAAATTTTCTTATTAGTAACAAATTCGAAAATCGAATTACGAAAACGAGTTTAAAAATGCACAATTTTTGCCCAGCAGTCAAAAACTCGAGCAGGTAATATACGAATTAGTTGAATTTCAAAATGACACGGAAACATAACAGTCACCAAACTATAGTTAAAAGATAATTAGTTTACGTTCAGGTGATTCTGTAAAATGAAAATAAAAACAAAAAAAAACACTTTCGTAAACAGTGGAAAATCTCTCTTATATATCATTGAAAATGATTTTTATTTAAAGCGAAAATATCAGCGAATAAAAATGCTTACAACTAAAGATGGAAGCTTGTGTCAATCTAGCATGGACTTTAATTGATCAAACAAAGAGCGCGCACCGCTACTTCTTTATAAGTCAAATGTTATTATCATAATAAATAATAAGAAAGGCCTTATTTTTTTCAATTATGCAGATCAAAGTTATAAAACATATTTTTCTCTGCTCAATTTTCACGGAGAGTTCAATTTTGGCAGTTTATAATTAATAAAAATACGAATTTTAAAAAAAAATTTGAAATAGTCATATTTGGATAGAAGATCTCAAAATAGATAACGGGGCGAAATAGACATTTGAATAGTTGCAATCGATTCTTGAGCCCCGATTACCTGGTTGATATTTTGTTTGTTCAATTTATCATATAGAAAAGTTTACTTTGCAAGCAAATCTACATTCAGAACCCCCTTAGAACTTTGATAAAGATTATGAATTTTATTCAAATTAACAATTTTGATCAAAAATTCAAGGAAAATCTTAATATTAATAAAACATTCTTAGTTATTTAATTATTTGCTTCAAAAATTGAAATTGAATTTAAAAAATTAAAACTCAACTATCATTATCTTATATAAAAAATTGTATTTTGATATTATATACTATATTGTCTTAAAAATATAATTTTCGAAACTACAAAGAAATTAAAGAACAATTCGAACCATTTTTTTTTTCTAAAGGAAAGAAAAGAAAAATTATCAACTAAAGAGTTTATTTCAGAAAATTTAATTCAACAAAAAATTCAAAAGTAAGACGTTTAATACAAAATAATTAAGATTTTTGTAGTATATTTTTAAAATTTTTGCAAGAAAACCTTTCAAAATTTTGGGTACGAGACAACTTTCTCGGTTTTTTTACTCTCCTTGGCTCAAAAATAACTTATGAGTCGTTTTTGTGCGGAAGCAAAACAGTGCTTTATTGCGGCGGTTTGAATAAAAAAATAGGCAGGAAATAAAAGATAAATATATTTAATTTATTTTTTATTTAACAGGTAGAATTTGAGACTTTTAAAATTAATTAATGTAAAAAGTTTTCATTTTCAAATTTTTATAAAAAATTTTTATATCTATTACGGAGCCTCCTGGTTGTTTTTTGCTAGATTTTTAGCCAAAATTTTAAATAATTTGGCGTTTCGTATCAAACTAGATCCGAATTACATTTCCTCGGACCACATGATTTTTTCGGAGTGTACTGAATTGTTTCATTATTAGTTTTTGTTCAAAAAATTGGAAACATTATCCTAATTGCACCATTTTTTACTTAATTTTATCTCTTGATAGTTGTGGTCAGTTGTTTTCAAACACCGAATTATTTTAAACTTTGGCTAAAAATCTATGACGATCTGGATAGCTCCGTAATTGATATATCTGAAAGTTAACATTCATCTGGATGTTATGCCGATCTCCTGGTATCATTATCAAATTTTTAATTGAAAACTAAAATATGTCTTACGCATTTAAATTAGAGAAGAATTTATAATCACATCCATTATGACAGAAAAATAGGTCTTCATTGTGATGTTGTATTGTGAGAGCTGTTATATATTGTTCATTTTGTTTATTATTTGTCGCTTCATCAAATTCTAAAAATTGAATTTAAATTTTTTAAATTTAACACAGATTACATTTTATTACTTTTTTTCAATTTAAGTTTTTATACTCTTGCTTTATGGAAAACGGAAGATTCGACATAGAGAAAAGATTTTCGCGATTGTTATATTCCTCGTTCTTTACTCATGGTTGTGACAATATTCTATTTGAATGTTGTTTCCTAGGTCTCTGACACTTTTTGCAGTTTATTTGAATAACTGTTTTAATGTCTGTGACGATTAAACACAAGTTGTTCGTGGTATACAAATCAAAAATAATTATCCAGTAAGATTATTTTACGATATAATAACTTCACTATGTTCAGTTTGACAAATAAATCATGATTGATACGACGCAGTGAACGCTCAATTTATTAACTCTTGGAAGCTCCAAAACTAGTGAAAACAAAAGCCCTAAATGTTGATTAATTAAAAAGATTTATTAAATATTTTAATTTATTGGTTAAAATGTCTGGAGAAAACCACCGTTTCGATAACACAGTCTACTGTTTAACTTGACTCTTTGCGATTTTTTTTCCTCTAACATATCCTCTTTGTATCAAACTTTTCTAAATATACCGGCCCTGATATAAGCAAACGTAGTGTGTTTTTAGTGTAACCGGATATTAACAAAGGGCGATAAAGAGAATATCCTTAAAATAACTAAGATTCAAGTATGTTTTTTCAGAATGCAAAATATTTTCTTATCATAAAGTTGTGCAAAAATATCTGCAATTTGAAGTCAAAAAACGAGAATGGAAGGAGCAAAAAAATCATGATAATTTCTTCATACTAAGTGCTTGCTTCTACGCGAAAAAATATTTCTTGTTCAACGTATAAACTTGATAAGGCGGGACTTTTACAGGGATTTTCGATCATATTTACCGCAATATTTACGAAAAAAGAGATTTCGAAAAAATATGAAAAGATTAATAAAAAAAGAAAGAAAAATTCAAAAATAGCATAGAAACATTGTCCATATTGATAAGTAATCAGAATACTTTTCTGAAGACTGACTTCCTCGAATTTGTCTTATAATTGGTCAGTTTTTAAAAATCGGCGTTAAGAAATTTAGAGAGAACTGGCCAAACAAAGTGAGAAAAAATAAACTATTGAACAGTTTTGTGATGGGAAGTAACAATTCGATATTTTACAATTTAAATCGGCAAACTCTATTAATTATTTTATTAAAAACTCTGTAGATATTTTACTTGGTTATTTTTACAGGTTGAGACTATTTTTTGCCTCAAATGAGGCTCGGAGCTTCAAAGGGTTAGATCAAATATGAACTTTTTCTCAGCTAAACTTAAAATAAAAGAAACTTTTAAACATCATGTTTTTGTCAACTTTCATCTATTTGTAATGATGTTGTGTTATCATTTATTATATTTCAAATTTATCATCATTTCCAAAATTTAGTTAGGTTCCCAAATTAAATAGAGATAAACAACATGGAAATTAGAATGAGGCGTTGAATTTGATACATTTGTTTGACAAATTTATATATTTTTCTTCACTAAAATATCAGGGCGTTAATTTAGTCAGACTTTTTCACCTGATAGAAAAGCCAGTTCTATCTGGTTAATTTTAATCCAAGATTGGAAAAAGTAAGTGCGCCCATTAAAATGCTTATTCATATTTCCCAAAATGGTCAGAAATATGAATATATTTCTGAATACTTTCAGAATCCGATTTAGAATTGCCCGTGCAGAAATTTTAAACTCATTTTTGCATGTTTTTTTCTCTTTATGAAACATCAATGATGATGTCAACTCCTGAAAAATAAATAAACTCACTTTTGCATCACATAATTATTATTTCATCCATACTTAATTAAATTTTATCTCATTGAACGAGATTCTAATTATTTCAAATTTCATAATATGATTGATCGCTTGCGCCTCTAAAAGTCAAGAAGCTGTATTTCAGAGAAATTTTGAAAACAAATTTCATTGATATTTTTGATAGCCAGGCAATCAGAATTATTTGAAGGGTCAGGTCCTAGCTTTAAATTTCCTCAGAAAAAAAATATATATACCTAATTTCCGACAAAATTGTTGTCAATAAAACATCCTTATTTTACACTATTAGCCGCAGATTGAATCGTTTTATATGGATAGCACTTGTGGAAACTGATTTAATTTTTTTTAATATTCATTTAATTCTAATTTCTCTTTCTTCATTTCAAACCTGACTGAGACGTTCAAACCAGCAAACTTCACTGTCGTGCCACCGTTTCAATCTACACATAGAATCACTTGCTAGATTTTATAAAAAATTCTTCAGAGCAAAGAACAGAAATAATTTTATTAGAAATTTTGGTAGTCACGTGGTCTTTTTATAGCGATTTTTGTATTTGTAGTATTTAATTTATTCCAAGCAAACGGGGACTGATTAGTTTGGTTTCAATGCAAATAATAATTAAAATAAACAAAAATTTGTCAGAAATTATTTTTGAAAATTTTGACATTTAAAACTTAATAACTAATAGCTATGAAAAAAGAGCTGAGTAAATTTTTTTCGTTAACTTTTTGATAATCACGTCATTTCCAGGGTTGCTGATCCAAGTTTTATTTTTGCATGTACTTACTAAGCAAGACCAGTTAAAATGTCGTGGAATTTATTTGTGAGCATATAAAGTTCGCCAAAGCACCAGAGCCACAATTGTGGTCTTTTTTGAATGTTGTTTACAGAAAGCTTAACCCTGTGCGCAGCAGCACCTTTATAAGGTGTTTATATTTAAAATCATCTAAAATATGCAAAAAAACATCGTAGAATTGACTCTTCGAAAACATTATAAAGAATTTTTCAGGATGTTCAAAAAAATGACTTATTTTTTTTATGGAAATTTTGTTTCAAATTTTACGGATGGTTGATTTTTTTAAATTTTTTCCCAATCTTTTACCGCTAAAAAAATCAAATGCGACCTATCGCGTCAATTGGAATTTGAAATAGCCAGTTTTTTAGGAAAGTGTTTTGTCCATGGTTGACACTCAACAACAAGATTAATTGGTAACAGTAACAGATATTTTTTTTCAGAAGTGTATTTTCAAAATTTTCCGATTTTTAAGTATTTCACGGAATTATTTTTTAATTATTAAAAAATTAATTCGAGCAATAAAATATTGTCCACAGAATTACTTGAAATTAGTATATCGACCCAGAAATGATATCAAAAGTGTACTTTTGCTTTTATAGGGGAAAAATACCATTTTTTGATAAAAATTGTGATTTTTTCATTCAAAATTTTAAACCTATTTAGAAATAATTTTTGATTGATTATATATAAATCAAATGCGAAAAAACGTGACATAGGTTAGATCCTTTGATCNGGAATGATTTATTCACTTCTAATCATTTTCAATGATATTTATTTTAAACAATTCGTTTTCAATGTTTTTATCAAATTTAGGGAGTGGTGTAAGTGAATTTTGACATTTGCAAGGCCTCGTACGGCTAAACCAATGAAGATAAGGCATTTCTGAAATATCCCTTTATCACTTTTTGGTTGGAATGCGTAGCCACGACTCCTTTTAACGTGTGATTTTAACGTTGTGGCTACGCATTCTAACCAAAAAGTGATAAAGGGAATCCCTTTAAGGGATATACATTGATAGAATCTGTCCTTGAACTTGCAACTTTATATATCACTCGAGTACCAATCTAAACAACCATTTGGTTAACCGCGACTAAATGCTGGTTGACCTCGGCTTTAAAAAAAAATTCCCAGAGCTTATATCCCTTTATTACACTTTGCTTAGAATACGTAGCCACTACTCCTTTCAACGTGTGATTATAACGTTGTGGCTACGTATTCTAAGCAAAATTGTATAAAGGGATATCGAAAAGTTTTTGGGATTTGAAGCGAATTTGAAAAATTGTCTGAATTTTAGGGCATGGGACCTGGTTTTTCTATTTTAGCCTCGGGAGTCGGCAATCTGGTCGAATTTGTCGAAAAAGATGTTTTTCGATGTTTTTATACAAATCGTTTTCTGTGAAATAGCTAAAAACTTCATTCTTGGAATATCCTTTTATCACACTTTGATAAGAATGCGTAGCCACAACGTTAAAATCACACGTCGAAAGAAGTAGTGGCTACGTATTCTGACCAAAGTGTGATAGAGGGATATATGAAGCTCAATTGATAAGACCCGCCCCTAAATTATTATTCAAAAATTATTTTAACAATTTTTTTGAAGAATTTATCAACAATTCAATTTTAAAATTTTTAAAAATCTAATTAAGATTTTCAACAATAACAATATTAATTATCTGAAAGTTATTTGATTTAGTTAGAGGAGTGGAGCAACGACCGAATGTCTATTTTTAAAGATCCAATTCAATGGGGTGGCTGGAGATGTGGACGATACACCGAATACGATGGAGAGAAAAATACCCTTGACTGGCTTCACGAAACTTTTGTTCTGGAATTTTATTACAAATAAATAATACATACTATTCAAATTATGATAAATATTATTATTTTTTCATTTAGTACATATCCTTTTACTGATATAAAAAGTCAAATGTCTAATTTTTTCGACAGAAAAGAAGTTGAAACTCTTAATTACGCACGCTCCTCATTAGGGTAATTTAGATTTTTTTTCAATTTGCACTTAATAGGCCCTAAAAATGACGATTTCATAATAACTTGAACGATAACGTTTTCGTGAATAAGAACACAAAATTGTAGTTTAAAGTGCATGTGAACTATTAAATTGTCATAAAATTCTGCGTTGAGCTGCTTTGGGCATAAAAAGTTTTTATTCAAACCATTTTTTTTTCAAGCCCTGATAATATCATATATGATATAGTTAGAACGATGATAAAGTTACCATATTATGTGGCACACGATAATTAAAGCTAAGCTTCCATGAGTTTTTGATGATAATGCTTTGAAAATTGGCCTGAATACATTTTTTCTTCAAATAATGGTAAAAAATTTAAATAATATTATCAAATCATTATATGATATAATTTACATTTTATTATAATCTCATCTTTAATAAATATATTGAACTTGACGTTTTGGTGTACAATCTTTTTCAGGTGAGATAAATAAAAAAAATTAGTACAAGAATTCAAAAGCTGCATTGAGTGCGAAATAAGAATTAAATTTTCAGTAAAATTTCAAAAAAATTTA
>SCLH01000011.1:52149-94458 GCA_004367855.1 Oikopleura vanhoeffeni
AAAAGACTTATTCGCGATGTTATATTCCTTGTTCTTTACTAATGGTTGTGACAATTATATTTGAATGTTGTTTCCTAGGTCTCTGACACTTTTTGCAGTTTATTTGAATTAACTGTTTAATGTCTGTGACGATTAAACACAAGTTGTTCGTGGTATACAAATCAAAAATAATTATCCAGTAAGATTATTTTACGATATAATAAACTTCACCATGTTCAGATTTTGACAAATAAATCATGATTGATACGACGCAGTGAACGCTCAATTTATTAACTCTTGGAAGCTCCAAAACTAGTGAAAACAAAAGCCTAAAATGTTGAATTAATTAAAAAGATTTATTAAATATTTTAATTTATTGGTTAAAAATGTCTGGAGAAAACCACCGTTTCGATAACACAGTCAACTGTTTAAACTTGACTCTTTGCGATTTTTTTTCCTCTAACATATCTCTTTATCAAACTTTTCTAAATATTCCGGCCCTGATTAGCAAACGTAGTGTGTTTTTAAGTTGTAGAGCCGGGATATTAACTAAAGTGCGATAAAGAGATATTCTTAAAAATAACTAAAGATTCAATTTTGTTTTTTCAGAATTGCAAAATATTTTCTTATCATAAAGTTGTGCAAAAATATCTGCAATTTGAAGTCAAGAAAACGAGAATAGGAAGGAGCAAAAAATCATGATATTTCTTCATACTAAGTGCTTGCTTCTACCGCGAAAAAATATTTCTTGTTCAACGTATAAACTTGATAAGCGGGACTTTTCCAGGGATTTTCGATCATAGCGCAATATTTACGAAAAAAGAGATTTCGAAAAAGATGAAAGATATCAAAAAAAAGAAAAAAATTTCAAAAATAGCATAGAAACATTGTCCATATTGATAAGAAATCAGAATACTTTTCTGAAGACTGACTTCCTCGAATTTGTCTTATAATTGGTCAGTTTTTAAAAATCGGCGTTAAAGATAAATTTTAGAGAAACTGGCCAAACAAGTGAGAAAAATAACTATTGAACAGTTTGTGATGGGAAGTAACAATCGATATTTTCAATTTAAATTGGCAAACTCTATTAATTATTTTAATAAAAACTCTGTAGAATATTTTACTTGGTTATTTTTACAGGTGAAGACTATTTTTTGCCTCAAATGAGGCTCGGAGCTTCAAAGGGTTAAGATCAAAATATGAACTTTTTATCAGCTAAACTTGAAAATAAAGAAACTTTTAACATCATGTTTTGTCAACTTTTCATCTATTTTTAATGATGTTGATGTTATCATTTATTATATTCCAAATTTATCATCATTTCCAAAATTAAGTTAGGTTCCCAAATAAATGAGCAGATAAACAACATGGAAATTAGAATGAGGCGTTTGAATTTGATACATTTGTTTGAAAAATTTATATATTTTCTTCACTAAAATATCAGGGCGTTAATTAAGTCAGACTTTTGTCACCTGTATAGAAAAGCCAGTTCTATCTGGTTAATTTTAATCAAGATTGGAAAAGTAAGTGCCCATTAAAATGCTTCATTCATATTTCCCAAAATGGTTCAGAAATATGATATAATTTCGATACTTTGAATCCCGATTAGAATTCCCGTCAGAAAATTTATTAACTCATTTTTGCATGTTTTTTCTCTTATGAAACATCAATGATGATGTCAACTCCTGAAAAATAAGAAAACTCACTTTTGCATCACATAATTATTATTTCATCCATACTTAATTAAATTTTATCTCATTGAACGAGATTCTAACTTATTTTTAAATTCATAATATGATTGATCGCTAGCGCCTCTAAAAGTCAAGAAAGCTGTATTTCAGAGAATTTGGAAACTAATTTCATTGATATTTTTGATAGCCAGGCAATCAGAATTATTTGAGGGGTCAGGTCCTAGCTTTAAAATTTCCTCAAGAAAAAAAATTATATATACCTAATTTCCGACAAAATTGTTGTCAATAACATCCTTATTCATACTATTAGCCGAGATTGAATCTTTTTATATGGATAGCACTGTGGAAACTGATTTTAAATTTTTTTAAAATATTCATTTAATTCTACTTTCTCTTTCTTCATTTCAAACCTGACTGAGACGTTCAAACCAGCAAACTTCACCTGTCGTGCCCACCGTTTCAATCTACACATAGAATCACTTGATAGATTTTAATAAAAATTCTTCAGAGCAAAGAACAGAAATAATTTTATTANAAATTTGGTAGTCACGTGGTCTTTTTATAGCGATTTTTGGTATTTGTAGTATTTAATTATTCCAAAGCAAACGGGGAACTGATAGTTTTGGTTTCAATGCAAATAATAATTAAAATAAACAAAAATTTTGTCAGAAACTTATTTTTGAAAATTTGACATTTTAAAAACTTAATAACTTATAGCTATGAAAAAGAGCTGAGTAAATTTTTTTCGTTAACTTTTTGATAAATCACGTCATTCCAGGTTGCTGATCAAAGTTTTATTTTTGCATGTACTTACTAGCAAGACCATGTAAAATGTCGTGAATTTATTTGTGAGCATATAAAAAAGTTCCGCCAAAGCACCAGAGCTACAATTGTGGCTCTTCTTTGAATGTTGTTTACAGAAAGCTTAACCCGTGTGCGCACAGCACCTTTATAAAGGTGTTTGCATATTTAAAATCATCTAAAATATGCAAAAAAAACATCGTAGAATTGACTCCTTCGAAAACATTATAAAGAATTTTTCAGGGATGTCAAAAAAAGGACTTATTTTTTTTATGGAAATTTTGTTCAAATTTTACGGATGGTTGATTTTTTTAGATTTTTTCCCAATCTTTTACCGCTAAAAAATCAAATGCGACCTATCGCGTCAATTGGAATTTGAAAATAACCAGTTTTTAGGAAAGTGGTTTGTCCATGGTTGACACTCAAAACAAGGATTAATTGGTGAACAGTAACAGATATTTTTTTCAGAAGTGATATTTCAAAATTTTCGATTTTAAGTATTTCACGGAATTATTTTAATTATTAAAAAATAAATTCGAGCAATAAAATATTGTCCACAGAATTACTTGATTAGTATATCGACCCAGAAATGATATCAAAAGTGTACTCATTTGCTTTTATAGTGGAAAATGACCATTTTTTATGAAAAATTGTGATTTTTTCATCAAAATTTTAAACCTATTTAGAAATAATTTTTTATTGATTATATATGAATCAAATGCGAAAAAAACGATGACATAGGTTAGATCCTTGTGCATCGATTTCAATTCCAAAATAATTTGTGAACAGCACTGTCAGCTTGTATCACGTGATATGCTGTACCTTGGTCTTATCAGTTAATTTTCTAGAACTAAAAATCAAAATTCTAGAATATCAAATGTCGGATGCAAAAATATATTGTTTGAACTTCCTAATGCAAAAAAAAATGAAACTCTAACTACCTTGGGCTTTCTGTAATACGCGCTTGAAAAACGTCTTTATTAAGGCTTCGGTGCATTTTTTTATAGGCTTGGCGGAACATTTTTTTCTGTGCTCACACGGGTTAAGGCAGTTGGAATTTCAATTTATTGTGCATAAGGAAGTTGAAAGGTGATATTTTTGCATTCGATATTTAATCTTCTATAATTTTAATTTTTTGAAAATAAAGTGAGAAAGCAAGGTATTCCATATCACGTGATACACGGTCACAGTTTTCTTCAANAGAGAGAGATTTTATTCGAAAATTTGAAGTGGCAAAGTTTCCCATGAGGACAAAAAAATTGAAAAGAGGGCAATCTGTCAAAAATCAAACCGACCCCTTAACTTAAGGGTTATCTGTCTGATATCAGCCAGATATACCCCTTAAGAGTGGGTCCTGCGTGATTGGGCCTTATAAAATCATTTCACGCCAAATAGTAAGAATGATATTCGAAAAACATTTTTTATCTCCGTTAGATGAACTCGACCTTCGCTGTAATATATTCAACATACAGAAATCTGCAACAATCGCACGTACGCACACACACAGAACATTGATAAGCTTCCCCAAAAACACTAATAACATCTCCTTTGTCCAATTTACATCATTTTTGAGCTTTGACGGCCAAAAACGAAATCAAAAATGAATTTAGGAGGCTGTAAAAGCTATCTCTCGCACCATATTGAATCAGACTCAGTTCATACTTTTTATGAAACAAAGAGGTTTACAAAATCAGTACATTTCTGAATTTTATATTTGGCTGTTTTGGGCAATGTCGAATTTTATTTTGAATTTTTACAAAATTTAAGAAAGAAAAAAAATTTACAAATGCCTTCAAAGAATTTTTTTTGTAATTCAAATCTTTAAGGATGTGTGGCAATTTTTAACTTCGGCAGCGTCAAAATTAACAATAAGCCGCACTTCAATTTAAATGAAATTGCAAGTTATTAGTGTTTCTTGGGACGCGTATAAATGTTTGTGGTGCGTAGCGTGCGATTGAATTATGATTTCTTCTGATATGTCACAATTACGGCGTAAGTGTTCTGATAGGTAAATATAGTCTTCGAATATAACATTTACTGATTGGCGTGAATGGTCTTCTAAAAGCCCAAATCAGCGACACGCACTCTCTTTTAAAGAACTTTAAAAAGAAGCCAAAAGTTCCATTGGGTTATCCAGAGTTAAAATAATCATATTTTTATTGTACTAACTCATTTTGTTGACAGCTCTTACTTTAATCAGTTTGATATTTTAATTATTAACATTGTAGTTCTTGTCCATTATTTTCAATGGTGAATATACAAATTCTTGTTTTGCATCTATAAAGAACAAAAGGTACAAAATTAGCGCTACACTTTTATTTTGATGTCCGTTATAGGCATAGGGAATAACAACAATGCATTTAGTGTTTAAAAGTACGGAAATTTTAACGGGTAAGGAAAAAAGTCTTTGTATCCCCTTTTCACACGTTTGCTTTAAGGATTTGGGCCTGTGTAGTAAACGTAGTGGTGTTTTTTCGAGTAATAGGGCCCAAATCTTAAGCAGAGTGTGAAAAAGGGGAATTCTGATAAAAATATTTTTCTATTTAAAACTTTTTTCCGGGAAAATTATAGAAAACACTTGTTTCTGAAAATTTGAACTGAAGAAAAAAATCGTTTTCATTATTTTGAAACAAATAAACTTTTTATATTGAAAATGCCTTTGAAATTTTGTACATATTGAAGTAATGAGGACAAAATGGTATAAATCAAAGAAAAAGTGAAATAAATCTGAGCGTCCTTATAGCAGAGATCCAGTAATAAAATTAAACAATAATCCTAAGACGCGACAATGTCTGATCTCCAAGTTTGGAATCCGACGCACCTCGTGGAAAAAAGGCTCTTCAAAAAAGTTAAAATGAAAAGCGGGCTAGTGGGCATTTGACAGAAAAAAGAGCCTTTGCAAATGGCCAGCTAAAAGTAGATCACGTGGAGCCACCTCCCCTTTAATTTGCAACAATAACGAATCTGAAAATGAAATCTGAAGCACGCCATCGTCCTAGGAGAACTGTGGATGCTCCAGTAAAACAACTGAATTAACTTTGAAGGTATGTATATCAGTTTGTATAAGAGAAAAAAAAATCGTCATTAAATATTATGTCGGATAGAATTTGTTTTGTAAAATCAAAAATCTTTGAAAGCTCAAAGTGATTGGCTGCCATTAGTTCGCGAATATGTGAGAGCGCGAATTGCTATTTCGAATAGCCTCAAAGGGGCCTGTAGGAATATTAGCACACAAGCCGAACTCTTTTTTCTTTACTTCAAAAAATGTTTTATACTTATTGAGAAGACGCTGTAATTTAAACGTATCAGATATAAAATAGAACTGACAAACTGAAAGCACTTATCCTATCTTTCATTATAGCCTATCTGCAGAGCTATATAAAAGTTCTCAAGTTTTCAGTTGTTTTTTACTGAAGTTTATTCTATAATATAATAATCTATCCTTGTCGACGTCGGTCCATAATCGGTCATTCAAATCGTAAGAGATAAATCTGATAAGTTCAGTCAGAATTTTTTCATTCACCGTAATATTAACATGTTTGTTCAGTATAGTATAGATCTTAAGCATTCGTTAAATTATAAATGATAAATCGCTAAATTGTTGAAGCAATCCATCAAGTTTTGACCACAAACTAAATTTTCTTTCATATACTTTCGAGTGTCATTAGGTCTCGTCAGATTCCGAGGTGTGCAAGTGTAATTAATGAGTATAATCCAATTAATACATATATCAGAATAAATTGATTGTTTAATTTCTTTTTTTCTAGTTCGCGCTACATTTGGTTCAAATTTACCCATTGTTTAATAATACCGTTACTAGAAAACGGATAATTGCGCATCTTGTTGTACATGCAGTTAACGTAAACTGAGCTCTGCAACAATGACGCGTCTGATTGTTTTCTTGCTTTATGACGTTAAAAATTCATGCTAATTTTGAATTAATTTTCGTTTATTTTTTGGCGTTTTTTACTTTGTAATTATAAAAAGATTTTAATTTCTAAGAAATATGCCAGCGCCGCTCATTGGTTAACGTTTCTTTTTCTCAAGATACTCAATATCCATATAAATAAGTACCATCTACAGAATACACCGACTAGATTGTACTGAATCATGAAAATACGCGCCGGTAGGTTACAAATTCAGAGTCTAAATCTGTCGCAAAATGCCACTGATCACGTGTTTTTAAACTGAAAATTTCAGGCGTCGACAATAATTTTACTTCTCAATATAATCTTCTTTGCATAGATAACAAAATCCTAAAATTGAAAAATTAGCCTGTTTTTTTTTCCCCAAATACCCCCTTAGAAAAAAAATGGGGAAAAAAACTTGCCTCCCCCATGACCAAGCCCCCTTGGTTTCCCCCCCCCGCCGGAAAGAACCCTTTTTGGGGGGAAAAATTGATAGATTTAAAACAGTTTCATCTCGGTTTTTTAACTCATTGTATAAATTTAATCTTTTATTTGACAGTTATGTCCCTACATGTATATACATCTAACGCTGAACTTTGTCAAAATATAAGGATAAAAACAATATTATACTAAAACTAGGTTTATCGCATGAATTTCTGCGAAAGATAAAACTCACATCTTACTCCTCCAGGCCGATACCATGAATGTAACCATAACGAGGAAATGATTTCGAGCATCAGGCGACCATGCATTATATTTAACAGTTTGAAGGAGAAATTTTGACTGAAATAGAAAAACACTCTAGTCACTTAGAATATTATTTCCGCATATATACTCCACAGGCGTTAGGAGTTTGTTACTCGGTGATAAAGATTTGACAATATATATCAGCTATTGTCGAACTCGCTGAGAGTATGTCCTTCACGGAAACCGACTTTTTTTGCTAACAATGTGATTTTTGATAAAAATTACATTTCGAAAAAATATTGATTTTTAAAAGAAAAAAATATCACGAATACTTTTTAAAAGCCCAGTATCGAAAAGAAACATTAAAATAAAGGTTCATCGTATGGTTTTAACAAAATTAACAAACAAATAAATTTGTAAACCACCGTACACTAAGGGGTAGTTCCGTAATCCTGGTCCTTCACATCACGCCTCAGAAAAATCGTAGGGCAGTTGTTAAAATCTGAGGAACTCGTCTGTAGATTCTAAGGCCTCGTCTACATGACACATCTCAAAGTCAACCTTGTTTACATACAATGGAACCACCAGGTGTGAGTCTCTTCTAGAGCACTAAACGTTTTCAAACTCTATCTCTTTAGACTCACATACACGTCTGAAAATTTACACAGAGTAAAGGGTAAGAGTGAGGGTCACTAATATTTTGTTTCATTTTTGAATTCGCTCTTGAATTCTAGCATCACTTTTGAACGCCGATTTTACATTTTCGTCTTCAAGAGTGATTAGTCTCCTAGAACGATTTCAGTAATTAGAACTGTTTTTTCACTCAGGTCGATGAATATAGTTCGTCAATATTTTGTTCGATTTTTGAATCACCCTAGAATTCTTAGAAATATGAACTTAAGGAAACGGCAAATGAAAAGTCAAAAAACGCACAAATTGAAGCGCGAATTTCACTGATCAAAGTGCTTACAGCTAATCAAAATTTCAACCATCACGTCAAATTCGGATAATTAAGGTGTAAACATTTTGGCTTAACAATAATTTGAAATGTATCAGAATGCCGATTAAGACATTTCCGATAATTTTAATGTCATCCCTCGTTTCGGTGGTCAGATTCACCAATAAAAAAGTTATATCAAGGTGGAATACCGGTTTTGCAGGTTAAAGCAAAAAAATATTCGAATTTCTCAAAATTCTAGATTGTGTTTGAAAAAAATAGATTTCCACCATGAATTCTGGGTCAATTTAGTCTACCGATATTAATTTATTAAAATTAATTCTATTAGGGTCAAAAAAATCGACACCTACCCTTAATCTTATTTTATTGTTTCTTCGAAAAGTTTTCTATAATATTATTAGTTTTTTATAAATAGATTATAATATAAAATAGAGTTAAATATATTTTTCGCGAAAAAATTGATCATTTTTTTTTCGAATTGACCAGAAAAGGTGATCATTTGAAAAAACGCATTTTTTTACCAATATATTTAATTTTTGTTCTAGAAATTGGGATTTTCCGTTAGTTATATTTTTAATACATGTATATATTCTGAAAATCATATCTTTCAGATGTAACTCAAGTTTTTTATTTTCTCATAATATCATATTCTACAAAAACATTCTCATTTGTCAGTTGATTTCAATTAAAATTCTTGGGCGTGAATTGCTTTGGAAGCATTAGTCGTTACATTCATTGTATTAGTATCAGACTCGAGTTTTGCTTTCATAGAAATCATGGACGATTAACCTATTTGATATGGTATTATATGTCTGGTTATTGTTAAAATATTCATGGAACGGAGATACAGATTTGCGGAAATAAACTGTCAAATAAAAAAATTAAATTCATTTGCGATAATAAAAAGAAATACAATACCTTTCCAAACTTCAATTTGCCGCATATCGGACAGCTCTTAGAAAATTCAATCTGAATGACATGGTTGAGACATATACTTTAAGATTCATGCGGACAAAATTATTAAAATAAAAGTTATTATGTCGACAGCCGATCTTAAAAAACTCTGTTTGAAAAGAGTATAACAAATTCATGGCACAGATCACTTGATCTAGCGTGGGGCATACTTAGTGCACTGTATAAGGTGCGATGTAATTGGTGAACGCGACATTCACTTGTTACACTTTGTACTTTGTTATTAATATAAAGCGCTGAATAATTTCAAACTGATTGCTCAATTTCATTTAATTTTCTATTGAACGCAATCATATTTTTGCGAAATTGGCGAAAATCTATAAATTTTTGATGATAAGATTTTTGAACAAAATGGCAAAATATGAACATAAAAGTTCTAATTGTTATTTTTTGATCTTTAGGCTGTTTCGAGTCTCTCGAATGTGCTCAATGCGTAATATATATAATGATATATATATCGCCTTTTGGGTTAAAATGGTATTTTTGGTTAAACAGTTTTCTTAAAAATTATGGAAATGATTCCGCCGTAACAACTTAAAATTGATAGGAATCCCACAACATTAAAATCCATAAATTAAAGATATAAAATGGGTGCTGAACGTTTTGACGATCACACGGGCGCAAACAATTGTGCTCAGATCTGCTCAAAGCAGCCATAAGAGACAGAAAGTAGAGTTATTAAATCCCGGACAAGTGCGATTAAAAACTCCCGGATTTCCTCGAAATAGTCTCAACAACGAATGTAAGTAACAGGATTCCGAGAATTTATAACTATTGGGGTTATGTGAAACGAAAAAGACAACAAGGTCAAGGCCCCATATATTTACAAACAGATCGTCATCAAAATCAGGGAAGAACAAAAGAATTTGTTTTGCGCCTTCTGGCGGCGAAATTCGGCTCAAAAAGTCCGAAAAAAAGAGACATATTTAGTAGATGAAGTACGCGGAAAAGACTGCTGAATACATTCCAGCAAAACAGGGACGGGGGCTCTTATCAGTAAGTCAAATGATACTTATAAAGGTGCGTAAGGGAGTCCCCCCGGAAATTTAATTCTCTGAAATTTTACAATAGTTAATTAACGAAAAAAATACAATGGACATGTCCTCGCGGTCCAGAACCACCAGGTTTGGCGCGCTAGTAAAACCACTAAACACTTTCGATAAAATATTTCGGACATTTAATAATATAACATAGTTACGTACGGACTCACCGTATGATAACAGTACCGCAATGAATGTTTTGTTATTATGATTCTTTCTAAAAATACAGTATGATAACTGTCTAAAACCTTGTTTTAAAGTCACTCAATTTAAATTTTCGAAATCGTCGTAATTTTTTTTTTTGTTTTCACATATATTAACAATGAAAACTTGCTTGTGGAATAATTGTTTAGTTAATGTATGTTCCTGGAAATCTTTGCTTAGAATCAAAATATACAGCGCCAGAAGCGAGGGGTGCGCCACCTAATCGGTTTTTTTCACTACAAAAACCTGTAAAACTTTTGAAACTAAATATTTCCGGAACATATAATTATGAAAAAATTAATTTATCTTCGTGAGGGACCATCCGTAATACATGCGCAAATAATTTTTTTTTGTATTTGAATTCTTCCTAAAAATAGCAGTAAGATAACGTCTAAAACTTGTTTTAAAGTCCACTCAATCAAAATTCCTCGAAATCCGCCGTCGAAAACTTTTTTGTTTCCACATATATTATACATGAAACCTTGCTGAATTTAATATGTAGTGGTTCCCGAAATTTGCTTAGAACAAAAGTAACAGCCCAGAAGCGAGGGTCTCACGTTAAAAGCCGTGTTTCACTAGCAAAAACCTGGTAAAAACTTTTGAAAACTTTCGAAACATTAAGAATGAAATTTATTTATTCTTCGTGAGACTCACCGTTAATACATAACGCAACTAAATTATTTTTTTGTTATTTAAGTCGTTCTCTAAAAATACAGTATATAAAGTCTCAAACCTTGTTTTAAAGTCATCAAATCAAAATTTCTCGAAATCCGCTCGAAACCTTTTTTTTTTGTTTCACATATTATTATATCAATGAAACTTGCTTGATTAATATGTGTGGTTTACCCGGAAATTTGCTTAGTAACAAAAGTTAATGCCGTCAAAGCGAGGGATGCGCTCATGCTAATGCGTTCTTATATTTCGCTTACCCTAAAATTTTCAAGTTGAGAGCTTTGAACAACCGCTTTCACTTAGTGGGCTGATATAATCGAGATAAAGTACAACACAACGCGTTGTATTATTTGTTTGAATAAATAAACAGTAGTGAAAGTTTATTCAGCAAGTTCGCAAGTTTGAACAATATTTTAAGAAATTATATATATTTCTAAACAGCTCATAAACACAAATATTTAACAGAAAAATGAATTTAAAAACATGGGAAAATATTTACAGTAGAGGTGAAAGTGATGGATTTGGCAGTGAATATATAAAACGCTATTAAATTTTAATAAATTAATTAATAAATAGTTGAATTTTTTCAAAATTCAGAAAAAATCAGACGGCTTTTGAGTTTAGCTATAATGTATAGGCTATACTGTATAGCCTATACAGTACCGTATGCCTAGTATTAGTTACCTTTTTCATATGCTAATAAATTGTTGGTTTAAAAGTCGATTTTATCTGAGTCGGCTTTGTAAGCTGGGACAGAATCACTATTCTGAACCTGATTTTTGATTCGCTCGCGGTAATTAGATTTCCTTATGAACCGAGTCTGAAAGGATCGTTTTTTAGTTTTTTCAGCTTTTCTAATTAATTTAGCAGCTGTTTTATCATTAGTTTTCCAGCCTTCAATTTCTTTTACTGAATTTAGCATATTTATAAAGCCTTCTTTTCCCTCATTAAAATTAATTATACTACAGGCTACTCTAGCTTCGGTATTTTGAGTTCGAACATTGTGAGCACAATTTTTATTCACAGATTGAGTCCACATGGAATTGTGATATGCTTCATTCCAGCTAGTAGTTTCAGCGTTTACAAATGGTGCAATAAATTTTTGGGTGCCAAATTCAGTAATAAAATTTTTTTTAAACGTATCTACTGCTTTTTCATCTCCTTTACAATTTTGAAAAAAATTTCCTTTATCTTTACAGCCAAAAACTGGACACTTATAATCATGCGAAAAGTCACTACGTCCTTGCAAATGTTTGAACATATCTTCAATTATTTCACCCCATTTTTCAACCGTTCGATTTTCGCGTGAAATTTTTTTCGAAAAATAAAGTAAATTTTTTTGGACGTGATCAATAATTTCACATCTATTTCTATTACTAAAACCTCGAACATTTCCAGTAACACCTGACTTTTTCAAAACAAGTTTAACTTTTGGTCGTATATTTTTCAACGAATGCGCAAGATCTAACGACAATTCAACAGGCGATAACCAATCGGTTTCATCTACCAACTTACGAATTTTCACATCACCGTCACTCACAATTACGCTAGGTTTTAGTGGTAAAATTTTCTGAAATAAGTACCTCAGTGAATGGCCCTCAAGGTGTTGTGCCCGACAATTCAAAAAACGGCCTTTTATTTTGGATTTATCCTGGGATTCTCTTGGTCGTTTTAGCGTATCACTACATATAATTCTAGGTCTACCATCAATAAAAGATATGCCAGTTGTAATGGACATTTGAGTATCATAGTTATTTTGTAAATATGTCGCATCAAATGCGATTATCAATTTTTTTACTTTCTTGGATAGCTCAACTACCTTATTAATTGACCTATCTTTTAATTCAATCAAAACAGAACTAGCCTTTTCCAGTAAATTACTAAACTTTTTGTTATCAAATGAAAAATTAAGATTCATGCTCTGTAAAAAACGCTCTAATTTGGAAAACTTTATTCCGCTAGCAAGTGCATGAATTGCAAAAGCGAAATTTGCATCAGATGGCAGACTCCACTCCCCACTTTTTTTCCCACAACAACTACATTTTATGTATAAAAAATATCTGATACCGTCTGTAACTGTTGGCTCATAAAAAATGGTATCTGACCCACAATTCTGGCAAAGGACCCCAAAATTTTTCAAATTTTCGTTCATTTTTTCAACCGAAGTCAAAATTAGCATATTTTCAAAAATAATTTCATTTTCTGGTTCGTTATCATCACAATTTTCAAAAGAAAAGTCACTATCATCAAAATTTAAACTTTTATCAGAATTAGTATCATTTTCCGAAAAATTTGAAATATCAACTGAAAAAGATGATTGGGCCAAATTCGAATGGCGAAGTGTCATATTAGAATTATTCAAGCTAGAATTTGAGTCAAAAAAATTTGAATTTGAAATTTCTTGCGAAGAAGACGTATTTGAGTTTATATTTTCATTACCGGAATTTTGAGATGAACCTGCTTGAAAATTGACGTCTTCAACATGATTTTCGTCCGCTATTTCGTGTATTTCTGCNAGAGGTTGGCTAAGGCGGGGAGTAGCTGAAATGTGTTAAAGGTATAGTTGGTGTAAAAATAGAAACAATGGCTGGACGGACGAGCGATTGATCATGTTCATGCACGTAGATATTGGGCACAGTTTGAGCTATCAAAAAACACTAATGGCTTAGCGTTTGAAAACCGCGTTTGTTTTTAACGCCCTGCGTGTTGAGGACCAAATTTCGGAAGGGATAAAGATATAATACTTACTAAAACGAAACGAAATAGTGATATTCGGTTAGCTTATTATTATAACACAAGTACACAAATTATGCACAAAGAATCTTTAAGACAGTAATTGAATCAAAAACTCAGCAGTCATGGCGAAGCGTGTTCAAATGAGTATACTGAAATGCGTTGCATGGTTAATACTTGATGACTGGAAATGAACGAAGCCGAATATATCTGCTTGAGATCGGAACGAGATGGTTTGGTCTTGTCCGTTTAAGAGACATGTATTTAAATATTTTTTGAATTGTTTGAGACGGTGAGAAAGCGCGGCAATGAAACAAAGCCACGACGAAATGAAATGAGAATGCATATGATGATTGGAATCTAAATTTTCAACTATAAATAAACAATGTTCTGAGTATATAACAAAATATTATCTAAGTCGCAGATCTCGAGAATTTATATAACCTCTAGTGCATTCCGAATTTGTAAGTTTATGTAATTGGAACATAAAACACATGTATGTATCAGCATGATTGGAAAATAATTGTCAAAGTCGAGTCAGCGAGAGGTTTGAATGCACTGAATTTGATAATTTTTGACGTCATTCGTTATTTCACCTCTCTCCCTTGCTTAACAGGCAGTAAGAATAAGAATCCCGATGGGCAGATTGAACCTAACGAACTTTGGGATCAATAGTCAGCGGGAGGCAAATTAAACATAAAAATATTTAAAATTCGAAACGTAATTTCGAATTCAAAAGATATTTACCAAACGATTTAAGATTATCGAAAGTGAATCATAAAATTATAGGTAAATGCATAAAGAAAATAATACTGAAGAACAGTTCTTAGAAAATACATAGTTTTCATATATTCAGAACTTAAGTTTCTATAAAAGTTAATTTTTCATGAGGATATATTGAAGTCAAAAAGTAATAAAAAAAATTCATAATATTATTCCGAGAAATAATAATTAAAAAACTGCAAATAGGCCGCATAGGACAAATCGACATGTATGAAACAAAATGCAGAAGTTTTGTCGATGATAACTGAGATCATTATTTTGAACAACGTATACTTCGCAATTATTGACTTTCAAGACTGAAATTGATAATTTGTTGTGTTGTTCCATATTAATCTTGATTTTATAAAAGGACTGATACAATAAACGTTTCGTATAACGCTCAAAGTCACGCTTAAATAAATTTACTGTGACTAGTTTTGTTAATTTAGAATTCCTGAGATTTGGAAAACATTGAACCATTTCGAACCAGACAACTAAAAAATCATAAAGCTATCAACAGCAGACCAGCTCGAGAAATGACGTCCGAAAATCCGAACAAACTATCAACGAATTCGGACTCCGTAACTAAATGCGATCTGGAATTCAACAAAACATTATAAAACGCTCTCAAATACCAAAACATATTTCATTTTTCAAATAAAACTGCATTATAAATAAACTAGGAGCAGGTTCGGCAAGCCAGGCTTACTGGTGCTTCTTGACTTGCTAGCAAGCCAGTCAAGTCAAGCCAGAGACCTTGCTTGACTTGGTGAATACAATGCGGCTGCCGAGCGCTGCCTAGAAGATAGATTTCAATAGCGAAAACCTTGAAATTAGGCGGTTTGGCAAGTTCAAAAAACTAATTGAAATTCAAAATCGCTCGGAACCACATACAACCATAAGTGTTTCCGTCAACAAGTTTGAGTGAAATCGATAAGAACTCTAGACACCTTGAATCAAAATCATCAGGGGTGTTCCACGAATCGCGCATAGTATTATGATGTTATTGATGATCGATATTTGTAGATTAGAAGATCTAAATGCTATCTCAAAAAGTCGAAGCATTTAGTATTCTGGTAAAGTGGAGGTTCAAAAGAAAAATTTGCGACAGCCCCTACAAAGACCTGCAAAGGTTTTATGATTTGACATCCATTCAAAATAACCTTACAATTTCAAGGTGAAAGTAAATGTAAGAAAGGGGTACCACCCGAAAAAAAGTTTGTATGTTTGAGGAATATTTTCAATATTCATAGTAATCCAAAAAGTAAAAAAGGATTGTATAACACTCATCATCGGAAATAAAATCGATACAGGAAGGGAAATCGTCGAATTAAACTACGCAATACACGATTTAGCTGAAATAATTCTGTTCTTATATCGCCGAAAGTGGCACTATCGCGCGAATTGCCGAAATCGCCGAATTTGGAGAAACCTATCCAAAATACTTTGTGGCTCCTATAACTCAGTCCACGATAATTTCCTAAATCACTCTGAACTTTTAGTGATGGACCGGTGAATTCACGCATTGGGAGCACGCATTCAAACTATCGAACCCTTATAAAATGAAAGGTTCGACAAGGCTCATTGCCAACCACGCGTTTTATTTTGAACAGAAAAATTTATGTGTTCCATACTCGCCGAAGCCAAACGAGTGCGAAACCGGATTTGTTTGCAAAAATCGCGTCGATATGGGGCCGCGTACACTGAGCATAAATAAATTGTATTGTCGTAAAGCTACTCCACGTGAGTTGCCACATCACGTAGTAAATAGCGTAATTAGAACCACAAAAAAAAGCAGCAGTCGCACAACGCTTAGAAATTTGTTACTATCCTTATACACTTGGTTGCAGGCTAGCCACTTCCTTAACGTTTGGCTACGCATCTACCAAACAATGATAAGAATACGCCCCAGAATAGAATTCACGAAGTCTTCCAATATAAACATATGGCAAATGTTCGTCTATATAAATCAGTGTACCCTGAACGCAATGCAGTAAAATCTATATACAGAAAGATACCAAACCGATAAGTAAAATTATTAAAAGACAGTAAATGATTTAAGTATTTTGAATAATTGATAAAAGCTTATAAATTTCAGCAATTGCACTTTATCTTTATAAAATGATATTAAAAGAAGCAATAACCACACTTGATGTTATTTTATCACTTGACGATTTATCACTGTCATACGAATGTTATCTGAATTAAAGCTGAATAATTCATGCTTTAATATAATTTATATAATTTGATATATTGTAAATTAAACTTTATGATCATTTTATTTCATACTTAATATAGCTAAAATAAAAGCTTGATGATTAATGTTATTTAATCATTCCATAAGGTATATTATAAATATAATTCATATTGTTACAACGTTCGATTTTTATAATAATCATTCAGGCTACAAGTTTTCAGTAAAAATTAATCAACCGTACAGAGAGAAAATCTAGAACATAAAATAATTTGGATCCTAATCAAATTTCTGCATTTTGATTAAAAGATGTAAGTCTTAACTTTTGGTAGGAAGCGTACCACAACGTTAAAGAATCACATCGTTTAAAAGAGTATGGTACGCATCTAACCAAAAAGTGAGAAAGATATTATGTAAAATTGAAAATGAATTAATCAAGTTTTGAAATAAAACAGGTTACCTCATAGCTTGGCGGTATCTCTTTACACAAAAATAAAAACACAAATATCAATGGACAAATATTTGATTAAGATATGATACAACAGAATTGTTTAAACAAACGCGTTTCTGACAGATCTGACTAAATCAGTTATCATCAGAATAACTTACACTTATTTACGACGAGACACGTCTTAATTTCTAAAGGACAGGTAATACAATATATTAATACACGAACACACACCAACACACACACCTAGCTTTATATTAAACTTTTGTGAAATTTGTCTTCAGTTGTATTTTATGAAAATTTTTCAAACAATGAACACAGATAGACTAATATCTATACTCGACTCAATGCACCAGGGCGCGACCTCAACAAATCCTTCTTCCCAAACACCACACAAGGTATCATGACAACATGTTTAGAAATTAAGAGATTGTTATTTGTCTTAAAAAGTCTGGGACCAGTTTTAAGAAACGAGCTGATAATTAATCATATTATAACGAAATTGCTACAGAGAGAAATATGAAGCTAATATGGAAGCATAACGATCTGATTCGGGTCCCACTGATTCGGAAACTAATCTCCATGATTTGCTGCGTAGTTGACGGGGGAGATATAAAAGCCTTTGAGCGCGATTACGAGAATTAATAATTTCAAAAGAGAAAAAGAGTGTATCTTATCCGCAGTTCCACTTCAATTTAAATATGTTATATCATATAATGTCTATCTGTTGACAAATATCTATAAATGAATATGAACATTTTCATAGCTAGTTTGAATTAATTATATTTTCAAATCAAACAGAAATAAACTAAAAATGTAAAGTACTTTTTGATGAATAATAGCACGAGAATCTCGTAATAAGCGTCCGAACAGCGTACTGAAAAAAGCCTTCAGGGATAGGCGAAGGTTCTTGTTCTTTGTGACAAGATAAATGAAGAACTTTGTGTGATAACGCGATCAAAACAGCGATTTAATTTTTAGTGCTGAAAAAAGTCCCGTAGATGTTTATCTGATTATGTAGCTGAAGTGGTCGTGCAATTGTGCAAGTTGAATGTTATCAATTTTTCTCGTGACGAAACTTGGCATTTGAATTTTGAATGAAAAACTTGTCGAATAAAAGGTTTACTTTTTTACTTTTTTACAATACTCACTTGTTTGATAAATTTTCAGATCGAATGTTACTTATAAAATCGTCTTTTGAAAAATAACTGCAAAAAACGCTCGTTTGCATCGAAGGGTCTCTAAGATTAAAGTAAAAGTTTATTTGAAAATTTAATATTAGGAACCGTGTAAAAATGATTCTCGACCACCAGTTAAAATTATCAATTGTTTCGAATACGATTTTCGTCCAAATCGAAAATTTATATTTTTGAAAAAGACAAAAATCATAAAAATAGCACATCGACAAAAAAATATTTTATTCATGAGTTTAATGAATTTAATTACAAGTGGTAAAGGGTCGGGTTACCAAATTGGGCGAATTTTCGGTGTAGAATTTGGAAACCGGAAAGAAAGAAGCTTTAGATGTTCTGGCCAAACCGAGTTTGTTCGGTGCAAAAAATTATTCATTAGTATAAGACAAGAAGCAAAAAACAACAATATAATCCCACACGCATCTCATTAATTTGCAGCTAGGACTAGAAAAATAGTTTTGGAAAACCTTTGAACAGAAAATGAGGAAAGTTTTTAAAGAATATTATAGTTTTGACCCAAAATTCCAAAAACCATGGTCATAGTGATTCAAAAAGCAATAGTAATGTGTCACACCTAATCGCAAAAAAGAAAGGACGCAGTTTGGGAAAGTGTTTGTGTAATCGAAGAAAAATTTGAAAAAAAATGTATTTTATTTTTCGGGATTAATTTTCAAGAAATTCTCATAATTGTGAATGCGAAAGTTAAATTCAACTCAAGATTTTCGTTGCGAGCAATAATTCGGGAAAGCGGTATTAACGAAAAGCAATCCGATTCAAACATACTTAGATAGTTATACGGAGAAGAATCTATAAACCACGGCGTCCAAAGGACATCCCTCGATTTTCATCCCTATCCATCCGTTAATCCCCAAAGGAAAAAACGGGATAGGATGAAGGGAGATTACCCTTATCCGGTCCGGATGAGCTAGCTCTTTAGCGTTTGTAAATAGAATAAATGAGCAGCAGTACGGAATTACGTGGGTAGATGAAGGTAGAATATGTCAAAAAATTTTGCGATTGGTCTGATGACTCAACTCCGTTTAACCGTTTAAAACCGAAGTCATGATTCTCGAAAATAGCGCAAAATTGTTGGCGACTTAATGACTCTTAAATATACAACAACTCGAAAGTGTAATATGATATCAAAGGGATAGAAAAAGGAAAAAAGGGGAAGGAAGAACGGAACGGACGAACAATGATAGACAACGGGATAAAAAGGGATGGGAGTAAAACGGATAAAGAGAGGCACGTTCCCTATCCTCAGGCTCTGAATTTCCATCCACACCTATCCCTACCCTCATCCACTCGGTTATCCCATCACCTATCCTTTGGAAGCCTGCTAAGACCAGTAAAAATGTTATCAAAAGCCCAAATGAATGATGACAAATTAAAAACAAAAGTCCGATTGTACACAAGTTGTACCGCTCAAATATTTCAAACCATACAACTAACTGAAACAATTAAAAAGGGAGTCTGACAATTTGGGCAATTGCTGGTTCAGGGACCGACAAATATCAATAAAATGACAACAAGCCGTTTCACGTTTCATTAGTACACATGATGGCCAAACAACGAAAAAGTGTACAGTTAGGGTGCGTTAACTGACTGAAAATTCTTGAACTGATGGTTTTGCGCTATAATATCTAGAGCCACATTTGCGTGTTCACAGATGCACATTCATGCGACATGTGTCAATACTCGTTTTGCAAAAACTGGAAGTCTTTGTAAAAGGGATAATCTAAATTAAAAGGATGCCGATCACAGCTGAACAGTCCAGAGTAATAATAAATGGGTGTAAAACCGACATGAGTTATTTGTTTAACCGTTAAGCGTAACGACGAGACGCCGTGTACGCGACTCAGACATGAGAAAAGTTAATTTAGTGCATTCTCATTGATATCAATTCATTCCAAAAAATTAAAACAAATTTTCTAAAGAAAAAAATTCAATAAATTTTCGTTTTTACGAAGTATATACATTCACTTTACAGTACCTTGTAATGAATATCGCTAAAATCAATTTGCTTGCACATTTGGCCGTGAATTCAATCGGAATGTAAATAAATAAAATAAAATTTTCGAAAAAAGTTTTTCAAACTTCCTAATCAGAAAATAGGGTAACCGACGGACGCTAAACTCGAACTCAGACAGAGAAAAAGTTAATTTGTGCTGCATTCTCAATTTTTGAATACGCTTCACGGAAAATTAAAAAAAATGTCGATAAAAAAAATTCATAATCATATTTACTACATTTCATCGACTTTCACTGTAATATTTTAAAGTATGAATCCTTAATTCAATTGCCTTCACAGTTTTGGCCTGTGAATTAATCTGAAGAAGTAATGAAAGATGTGTATATTATGAACAAGAAAATTTTTTGAATATTTATTTCAGTGTTTTAAGGTGCTCCCAAACTTGGAGGGGCGTCGGCATTAGTACTCGAAATAATATCGAGAAAACCCACTTCATTTATTCGGGCAAAAACGGATTTCTAAAAGGCTTTTACTAACCACTTTTGAGCAAAATGCGAAATAAAAAGCCAAGAAAACAAAGTATCTCGAAAAACACCCATTTTGAAAGTGTTTTATTGAAAAAGAAATTGAATATCAGACAATAATTCAAATTAGGGCTTCAATTCAGTTCCGGAAGTTTCGAAGTAAAGCATATTTCCGAAAAAATAAAAATTCTGATGGCACCGTCGGAAAAATATTTTCTATGAAAAACGGCCAACGTTGAATTTTGCACCGTTATGACAGCCGTCGATACGACATGACATATATATATTCCGTACCTTTTTGAGCAATTCAGACAAATTTTCGTTAGGGTCTACAACGAAAAAACACTGGAATTTATTCAACTCCTGAACGACGAACGTTTGAAAATCACATAATGGCGTCGTTATGCCTAAGGGAGTGCATTATTTAGTGAGTTTTAGTGATCCAATTTGCCGGGTATATGGCCGGGAGTCAAAAAACTCACGAAACTAATTAGTTAGTATATGTTTGGGCTTATTATCGGCACTCAACCTGATGAATGTTTCACTCATTTAACGTTTTTTGATTTATTTAAGGAAAGAGTGATTCGAATTTGATTTGAAGTAATAAGAACATTTCAAAAAAATATAAAATTGTTTCAATTTCGTGCCCCAAAATTTCCGTTTGATGACGGTGGGGTTTATGAGCCGTAGCCTTATTTTATAAGAAAATTTAATTAACACCGCGACCAGAACCCCCTTAAATGCTAATGTTATTAACAAAATCCGTCTTCAAAATACTTCAGAAAAGAGTTAGAAATGAGGTCGGATATTTCAAATCCAATCTTTCGAATATTTTCAGTTGGCGTCAGACTGTCTGACTCAGACAGATTGATCAGACCACAAATGGATCGCTCAAGAATGAGAAATTTTTGCGATTGAAATATTGCGTTATGTTGATAGCGCAAGTAATGTAGAACAGTAAGGCAAAATTTCTTTGTGTTTTTTAAAATATCAGCAATTATTTTTTTAAAACGTAAGGATAAGTTAAATTCGGTAATTTATCAAATAACAAAAGTTTACCAGATACGGAACAGAGTGTCCCTTAAGAGGCTAAGTTAATCTAAAAACTCGGCAGTTTCATGGCGAAAGCGTTTTCTATGAGCTTGTTTTGGAAAGGTCTGACCATTGTTGTTAAGATTGTATGACTTGGAAATCGAACGAGGGAATGATTGAATCTGTTTTCTTGAATCGGACCAGTGGATCGTTTGGTCTTTGTTCTCTGTTAACAGACATGTATTTCAAAAACTTTTTCGAATTGGTTTTCAACGCTTCGAAAGGTCTGCGGAAAGAATGCCAGGAGACGAAGACAGAAATTCATTTGAAAGCTGAAAAACACTTATTTTCTAAAGTTTATAAATATCCATTGCTCAGGTAATATAAAGCGAAAAATATATCTAGGTCTGCATGATTCATGAATATAGTCATGATACGTCGATTGCATGGCTCTGATTTGTTTAAGCCTTGTTAATATAACATGGAAGTAATAGATAAAAACATTAATGTTGTTTTTCAGCTTGATTTCGGGGTCATAGGTGAATGTTGCCAATTGACGTCAAAAAAGGTCTGAATGCCCTTTCAATCAGAGAAAGATTCCAATAAAATTATATAGTTGTCCAGTCCTACTTACCATTTTTAACATTCCCATACCTTGGCTTATATATTGGGAGTGAGTGACAATAATTGAAGGTCTCCGCACAATTTGGAGTTGAAAAAGTTTTAGAAATTTTTTTTACCGAATGTTTTGATAAAAGATTGTTTTCGCTATTTTGAGCCAAGAGAAATTTTAAACACAAACTGCGCAGGATTTAAATTGTTCCAGACTCAATTTCACAGTTCATTGAGTTGCAAGAATTCATAAAAATTATTGGAAAATTTCTCCGACTAGCGTAAAAGTATGTTTCTCATTTCATTTGAGTTATTGCAAAATTCGTGGAAGTCATCTAATGATTTTTAAGTGAAGTTCTTTTTCCGAAGTTTTATTCGCGAAAGTTTTATTATTCATGAGTATTTTCTGAACCTCCAAAAAGAAATAAGTAAAAAGAAAAATACTCCCGAAAGAATGAAGGAAAAAGTAACTTAAATAGGCCGAGCAAAAACTGAGTCAAGCCAAGTGTGACTAAACGTTTGGTGCATAGTATCGTTATCTACATAACTGAAATCAAAATTGATACTCATTTTCAGTTAAACCGTTTATAAGCTTAAAGTAGCGGGTAAAAACAGCTGAGATGTTGGCGAAGTCTTGTTCTAGTGAAGAACGTCGAAGTTTTCCAATTAAGAAAAATACATAAGAAGAATTTAATAAAATTGTTTTTGAAACCGTTAGAAAATTATCAAAATAAGCTAAATGGATAAAAATTTAATTTAAAAAAAGTGAAAATTGATTTCCATTAATCTTTAAACCCTTGAAGGCACAGAAAAAAAGTCGGCCAAAGACACAAGAGCCTTTTCAGAAGGGCGTTACTTCGAGCGCTGGTAGCAGAAAATTATATGACACGATTTCTGAAAAGCAAAGTTGAAGGAGCGCAATTACTCGAAATTCCTCAAATTCCAGAAAACTAAGTTAATTTCTAAAGAATTGATTGAAAAACAAGATTAGTAAATTCACCCGTGAGACTTGTTATGGAGGGCTCCAGAAAGTCGATATAGTATTTTTACATGTTTTTAGTTAAAATGTGATTTTCTCGATTTAAGAAAATATTTGATATGAATGTGAACAATATTAATTGGCAATAATTATATGGAGAGGATCCTGTTGGCATGATTTTCACAATGAATATTTGTCGAAGGAAATACTCATTGTGTTCATACAAATATTGGAAGGAGAAGATACTTGAAATTTCCTTATTAAAAAATATGTTGCGCCCCAAAACTTCCTGGAATGTATTTGCTGATGCAAAATGGACTCAAAGTCTTGTCCGTAGAATGGCCAATGCAACGTTCATTCTAATTTCAAAGTCGAAAGAGTAAAGTTTAAAAATCAAAATATGGGCATCGTGTCAGAGACAGGTTGCACTTTTCAATTTTCGTTCTCTTGATAGATGAAACTTTAACTACTTGGAATTTGTTAAAATAAAGTATTTTCAAAGAGAGATTCACCTTTGAGCTACTTGTGTGATCCTTTTTTTTTCCAATCAATAATGTATATTGTTAAGCGTCTTTAAAAACACAACAAAAAAACGGGAAATTTCGGTTGACGGCTGTCAAAATTGAAGCAAATAGTTGTTTTAAATTGTATATGAAAAAATTCATAAAGAATAACTGTCTGTCCACCGATCACGTTTAATTTGAGTTTGATGTTAATACGATTTTACGTAAAATTAAAAATCTTTCCAAGTAGAAGTAAAGAACCCAAATGAACATGAAAGATTTTTTGATGAGAGAATGCAGAAAAAATGGAATCTCGGTGGATGTGTGTTGACAATTTGGCAAGAACTAGAGAAATAGTTCTTTATGGAACAGGGCTTCTACCGATTTCGCAAACCTTAGTGTCGTTGCAAAGATGATTAATTAGAGGTAGAACAGAGCAAAGAAACAAAACGAGGGCATATTTGAAATATAAAAAGGGAACGCAGTATTGGCAGGTGATTCAGAAGACTAGAGAATATGCAAGAAAATGAGGAATCTCGGAATTTTTGATAAAGTCTCAGAAAGAAATATATAACTTTTTCAAAGAGCGTGAAAAGTAGGTTTGATTCAGAAAAAGGTAAGATGGCTATCATTTGGGTTAGTCCCAATGATTAAAAAAAACAGAAAAAATGAGAAATGTGTTTTTAATCGTTAGATTTTGAATAACAGTATGTTTTTTTAGGGATGACCGAAATATCAAGTGGTCCGGGAAAATCATGTATAATTTGGGGAGATTCTTTCAAGAATACTTTTTGTTCCACAAAAAAAAACATACTGTAAGATCGGAATTAGAAAGTACAGCTAACATCAAGTCTTTCTAAATACAGTGAAAAAATAGTTTAAAAAATGCTGGAGACCAGCGTCGATCATGTCTGTATGTCCAGAATTTTAAGACAGAAAGGACTAAATACATGCATGGTCCTCTCTCGGACAAACCAGAAATAACATGAATATTAATGGCTTGAGGACAGGGAAGAAAAATAATAAAGACCTGTCTTGTTCTGTTTGTGAAATAGGTATATTATTTAAGTATGTTTTTGAAATGTATAGCGTAAATTTTTTTTGAAATATAATGCCATAATCACTATGTGTGACAAAAGAAAAAAAGAAAAAAAAAAAAAGACAGAATACAAGGAGTTTATTATTTTTCCTCCTTCCTCAAGACATAAATATTCAATGTCAGTTCTGTGCCAGAACGTGATAATTTGCTTCGTTCTATCTAAAACAAATTCAGGACACGACAGAGCGAGTACGACGCTGTCACAGTATACATATTGGCTTCATCGTTATTTCGTACATTGCTATTGAATAAATTATACGTACAAACAATTTGTTAGGAATAATTAAAATCTTGATACGAGAAGAAGATAACTTAATTACCTGCCAGAAACAATAACATAATGGAACTTATCTGTCTAATAGCACCGATGCCCTGAAGGCAAAAATCGCCTTTTAATACTCGTCACAAAACTTGAAACCTATTCGAAAAAAAAATACAGTGCATTACGACTTCAACCATAAAATTTCTAATTTATTTGAAAAGAGTTCCGGGAGATTATTGTTTTTGAATATGCAGCCCTTTGAAGGAACAACCTACGATACCTTAATGCGGGAAATATAGTCTAATATTTGTTAAAAGTTTCACTAGTAAATGTAAATTTATTTGTAACGATATACCGTAACTGGTTAAAAAACCGGTTAATGACAAAATTCGGATAATGTATTTAAGAGATGAAAGTCATATTTTTTTGATTTCACGCTTACATAATGGTAATTGACGAAATTTGGAATAGAGAAAAGTAATTTACGGTCCATTCACAATCGACCAAAAATTACAATGTAAATACGGTTTTCGGTGTATTAAGCACTTATTTATCCATTGGAGCACTGATGCAGTTTTTAAATACAAAAACGATTATTGAAATTGTTGCTAACAGTTTACATGGCATCCGTTCAGATTTTGTTGTTCTTATGCGAGACGTTCAAAGTGTCAATTGCGTCTGATTCGCCATATTTCCTATTTTTGACGAAAATTTTTCGCTGTTCTCGAAAAAATATTTGTATGTTCATACAATTGAAAATGGCTCTAACTGCGCAGAAAAATATAGTTTGATTCAGCATTGAAAGATGACACATAAAATACTTCGATTAAAGAAATTCGAAATTCTGATAAAAATTTGTCAGAATTTTTTTTCTGAAATGAAATCGACAACAAAAATTGAAATGCGCACGAAATAAGCTTTGTAGCACGCTGAATCTCGAGTTATGGACCTCGTCGCTACTCTAAGTTTAAAATAATTAAGACAAGATAAGCTTAAGTTTGAAAAAGGAGAAAAACATAAACATGGTAATCCAAATTGGTAGTTAAATAAATCACAACGTCCATTCTACTAAAATATCATTGACTACAATATCAAGGTGCATATATACATCAGAGAAAGTAATTCATACTGTATTGTTATGTCGAAGAGATCAAGAATTTGTTTAATAAATTCCAAAAACAAATTTAATTTATAATGTATCCATATATTCATTTGTTTTGCAAAATGAACTAGAAATCCCCAAACTGACTCATTTGAAATTTTATTCAGTTTGAAAGTTCAAAATTGTTATTTCAGAAGAAATAGGTAAACATAAATAAGTTTCTGAGAGTGCGCAACAATGAATAATGTTTCAAAATTTTTTTTACGATGTTAGCCTTTTAAATTGTATCAAATTGATGGAGCTGATTAATGCTTCTGGGCTGAAAAGACTCATACATAAATAAATTAAGTCAGAAACTAAAATTAAATATTTCCATATATACGTAATATCTGAGTTTGTTTAATGTATAATAGACTAATAGAAATGCATGATCTCAGATCATTAAATAATGTTACTAATCGTCGTGTGGAATATACACTTTTATCCATGTATATTCCTAGGAAAACGTTGTCTCAGCAAAAAAAGAAATTAAGAAGTTAATCTTCGGTAGATTTAAAAAGACTACATGCTGCGCCTGTTTACGCCAAAACTCTGTATACTCGGCGTTTGAACAACAACGAACCATCCAATTAGTTCTTTGAATTGATCAACTGAGAAGAAATTCTTAGTGATGAAAAAATGTCTGAATAGGGACCTGTTTTGAAGTTACTGAAATTGTAAAATTTTTAATTTCTGTTAACAAAATCGAACAATGGTCGACTTGTAGATGACAAGTCTTCAAAAATGCAAGTGATTCATTCGGTATTTAAAAATAAATAATACAAAGATAATTATTCAAACTGAATTGTAATAATAAGAAATCGCTGCTTTTGCGGTGTTAACAACAAAAATCAAATAAATGCAAATTAACACAAAAGGTTGAATGTGGTGAAAATCAAATCGAAATGAAAATTTCTAAATTTAGGAAGTTTATATCACGATCACAACGCTCATGAATGTTACATCGTGTGTAGAATTCCATTGCAAAATTAACAAAGCATTTATAGTCATGAGCTAGCAATGTAACAGAGAACTATATTACTTTATAGAATCATAATTGTTTGACTGTATGATAATAGAACAGACAAAAATCTTTGTTAATACAAAATGGACTTTGTTCTTATCCCGTAACTCAGAACAGGCCGCGACCTGAAACTGATTATGTTAGATTAATTATTGTTCGAAACATTATTAAATAATTGATTTCTCTTATTATAATGATTAAGGTAGTTGACAATAAATTTATTCAATACAGTATATCTAGGGTTGATTCCGGGATAGTACCTCAAAAACTAAATTCTGGAACTAGTGGGCAGAAATTTAGAAATTTCAGGGTCAACTCAATAAGGACCTAGAAAGAATCAAAAAATTAGTCAAAATGTCGATCGACACTCAAATGACCTAAATGAACCCGAAATGACCTAATAGTACCCGAGTTGGTAACTCCTGAACGCGTACTAAATTATTCAAACTCGGAGGAAATCTTAGAAAACAACTGAGAAGTCAAAAAAATTAGTCAAAAATGTTCTACTCGACCCAAATGTAACCTGAAGTGACCTTAAATGACCTATATGACACCCAATTGGTAACATCCTAAACGTAACTGGATTATTTCGAAACTCCGGGCAAATTTAAAACAACTTGAGAAGATTCAAAAAAATAGTCAAAATGTTCCAACTCGACCAAATGACCTGAGGTTGACCCCGAAGACCTTTAGTGACCCAGTTGGAACTCCTGAACGCTCACTGGATTATTTACAAAATCAGGAAAATCCTAGAAACAACTCGAGAAGTCAAAAAATTAGTATACAATGTTCCTGACTCGACCAAGCATAGACCTGAGGACCCGAGAAATGACCTAAGTACCCATTGGGTAAACTCCTGAACCGCTCCGTTAGATGGTTATTTAAAACTCGGAAAATCCTAGAAACCAACTCGAGAAGTAAAAAAATTAGTCAATGTTAACGACCCAAATGACTCAGTGCCGAATGACCCGTGCGCAATTGGTGACTCTTCCGCTCTAGGATTATCAAATTTTAGCATGCTAGAAACAATCCGAAAGTTCAAAAAATATTGGTCAATATTTCATCCAAAAATTGAAGTAACTCCAAAATTCAAAGACTTTCGACGTTGTCATATATTTGAATTACTTTGGAATGGAATAAACTGAAGATTCAAAAATTTGAATCAAATATTATTTACTTGCAAATGTTTTTATTGCCGTAAATAATGACTCGTGGCATAGCATCATTGTAAAATAAGGCGACCAGCTCATGACATGACAGGTGACACGCTTAATTTGATTGTTTCTGGTAAATTTTAAATAAAATTTAACTCTCAGAAGTTTCTATTTTCTTGAAAACAATACCATTTAAAAAAAAATTAAGTGATTTAAAAACTTTTTAAGTACAGACCGCGACCATTACAGCATCTGGCCGGACCTCATGGCTCGGTCAGGTAATAAGGTTCATAGATTTTACGGACTCCACGATATTAGCTTTTTCTACAGATTACTACCCTTTTGGGCGTTATCGGTTTTTGCATATAGAATGTTGTTTTTGAAAATATTCTTTGTTCAATTTCGCACAAGACATTTTTACTCAATTTACAAAAAATAGCGGCTTCTGATGGCTAAAAATGGATACTAAACCTAAATACAAAATAATTTCTCTCCAGATGGAAAAGTTATTTTATTGTATTAGGTATTCTCGTCCAACGCAAAAATTTTAAACATTTTTGGCAACAAAAGCAACAAATATATCTCCTTGTATTGTCACTCCCAAAGAATTTGGTGCCCTCAAAAAACAGGGGAATGAAGAAAACGACGGGGTTTCAAAAAAAGACACTCAGCCGATGGGTTCTTAGATCGCTCAACACTGGCACAAATATCTAGTTGATAATACAAAAAAAATTGGTCCGAATCAGACAATTTTTGTGATTTTTTTTCAGACTTTTTCTATTTATAAAAAAACTAAATAATTAACAATTTAGTAATCTACAAAAAATCACATTGGTTTAAAAAAAACTTTCAAAATGATATATAAATTAAGATAATTGTGCCAGTTTGAGCTGATACTAGAAACTTCATTGGATGACTCGTTCAAATCACGCGTCGTTTTCCACCCCAGTGTTTTTGAGGGACCAAAATCTTTGGGAGAGGGCATAAAGGGATTGGTTTCTGTAAAACTGTTGGTAAACTTGTGAAATTAAAACTATTAATAATCTCATAAGAGGTCCTGGATACATATAATTTTCTCTTTAATTATAAAATCTCGTTACTTTTTATGAAAATACAAAAAAATACGAAAACAATAATTAGTGTCGTTTTTTTTGAAAACACGTATAAGTTTAGGTTCAAACCTTAAAAAGAAGGTTCTAAATTTAGAATTTAAAACAATAACTATTGTGGGTTTTTTTGAATCACCAGTAATAAGTTTAAGGAGTCCCCCTCGCGAAATAAATGCTCTGACATTTGACCAATATTAATTAAGCAAAAAAAAGACAATGGACAGGTCCTCGCGGTCAGAAACCACAGTGGCGCGCTAGGGAAAAAAACCACTAAACACGCTTTCGATAAAAGTATCGGCATTAACCTTATGAATATCATTTATTTTACGTAGACTCACCGTGATAACATAACGCAAATGAATTGTTTGTATTTGATCTCTCTTAAAAATATCAGTAGATAACGTCAAAACTTGTTTTAAATCACTCAAATCAAAATTCTCGAAATCCGCTCGAATTTTTTTTGTTTTCACATAATAATATACAATGAAACTGCTGAATTAGTATGTAGGGTTTTCCTGGAATTGCTTAGAAACAGAAAGTACAGCGGCAGAAGAGGGGGCGCCACCTTAATCGTGTTTCACTAGCAAACACGTGTTAAAACTTTGCAACTTAAAATATTTCGGAACATAATTAATGAAATTATTTACTTTCGTGAGACTATCCGTTAATACATACGCAATTAATTTTTTTGTTCTTTAATTCTCTCTAAAAATACAGTAGATAACGTCAAAACCTTTTTAAAAGTCACTCAAATCAAAATTTTCTCGAAAATCCGCTCGAAACTTTTTTTGTTTCACATATATAATACCAAAAAACCGTGCCTTGATTTAATATGTAAGTGTCCCGGAAATTTGCTAGAACAAAAGTTACAGGCGCAGAAGGAGGGAATGCTAATCGTGTTTTCACTAGCAAAAACGGTAACTAACTTTTGATAAAATATGCGGAACATAATTATGGAAATTATATTATCTTTTCGTGAGACTCACCATTAATACAGTACGCAGAATAAATTTTTTTTCTATATATCAATATTTCTTTAAGATACAGTAGATAACGTCTAAAAATTTGTTTTCAAAGTCAGCTCAATCAAAATTTCGTGCATTTTTTGCTGTTCACATTTATTAGTACAATAAAACCGTTGCCTTTATTTAATTCGGATTTTGATAGTAATTTTCTACTATTTAGAAAGAAAAACTTGCTGTCCTATTTGCTACTACCCTAAATTTTCGTTCAAGCTTGAACAGCCGATTTTTGAATGAATAGAGGGCCGGCGTACTAATGCAAGATTGCCACGTCCCTCGCGAATAATCCCCAATGCAGCGAACTTCACAGAAGATTATGTTCGCGACTAATACGGGCTGTTTCCCAGAAGAATTTTGAAAGGCGCTGTTATAAAAATTTATATATAATGCAAGAATGTTCAATAAATGTAGAAATGGCCAAAATATCAAAAATAAAGGTAAGCCTAAGTTGGACATAATTTGGAAAAACTTTCAAACCATGGGGTCAAGTGATAGCAAAATTAACGAGATTACAATCACGGTGCAAAAATCTGCAGAAAACACTAAATAGCGGACGAAAATATGTGTTGAAGGAGTCAATTTTCAACAGTCATCTCAAAAAATTGCCGGTAAGAAAATCTAAACTCAAATCATCTTCGCAAGAAATGTAAATTTCAAATTTTTTGACTCAAATCTCGCTTGAATAATCTAATAGAACTCGCATTCGAATTTTGGCCAATCATCTTTTCATGATATCAAATTTTCGGAAAATGATACAATTCTGATAAAGTTAATTTTGATGATAGTGACTTTTCTTTGAAATTGTGAATATAAAGAACAGAAAATGAAATATTTTGAAATATGCTCATTTGACTCGGTTGAAAAAATAAGAAAAATTTGAAAAATTTGGGTCTTTGCCAGAATTGTGTCAATACACCAAGCCTTCATATTTTGGTGGGAAAATTAATCGTGGCAGAAATGTCGACCAAGCCGCCTTTATCGATATATTTCTTGTGTTTTTGAATTGAACTTGCGCGTTCAATTGTTGGTGTAATTTCAAACCATAACTTTTATTTTTATACCAACATTCTTTTAAATAGAAATTAATCATTTTTTAATGAATTTTTAAGTTTTCGGAGGTAACATCTGGGATATGTGTCAAAATAAAAACATCCGAATATTCATGTTTTTTATAACGCAAAAATGTTTAGAAAAATTTTCTAAAAAAAGAATCATTTTGATAATATCCCTGAGCATCGTCTATAATTTGGGGAGAATTTCCCCGGTCAATCCTCAAATCAAGCCAAAATTAAAGCTTGATTCAGTAAAAAGCGCCTCTCTTCCGGGATAAGATAAAGGTTTCACCATACATACCAGTTCATATTGTATGAGATATACTTAGGGTTGATTCCGGGAAACAATCGATTTCTAACGAGTGAGATATCAAAAAAATTGAAGTAGCCATTTTGTTGCATTTTTTATGAGGATAACAAAAAACAAAAAAAAACTGGAAAATGTCCCAGGTTGACCTATAAAATCGAGAAAACATGATTTTCTTCTCGCGTTCCAACGTCTAAAACCCCCTTACCAACGAAAAAATTATTTTTGAATTTTTTTTGAAGGTTTCAACATTTTTTCGACATGGGAACACCATCTCCACTCATGGGGAAAACGCAACAAAAAAATTTTCGAAAATGAAAAAAAGATCTGGAAATTCCTGCGGCGTCCAGGACAACGACTCGTAGTTGATAATCAATTGATAGTCACAAATTGCTTGTTGGTGCGATTGTTAATGCGCTGTAGTTTGATTCTCTCCATGTGAGTTCGAATCCCCCTAGAATGTACTTTTTTATAACTTCTATTTCAAAGTTAAACCTTAAACTTATTACTTGTTATTCAAAAAACCAAATAGTTATTGTTTTAAAAGTTCTAAATTAGAACATCTTATTTTTAAGGTTTGAACCTAAAACTTATACGTTGTTTTTCAAAAAACGAACTAATTATTGTTTCGTATTTTTTGTATTCATTAAAAGTGAACGAGATTTATAATAAAGAGAAAATTATAATGTAAGTATCCAGGACCTCTTTGAGATTATTAACTAGTTTTAATTTCACAAAGTTTACCAACAGTTTTATCAGAAACCATATCCCTTTATTGCCCTCTCCCAAAGATTTGGTCCCTCAAAAACACTGGGGGTGAGAAAACGACGCGTTATTTGAAAACGAGTCATCCAATGAAGTTCTTAGATAGCTCAAACTAAGCACAATTATCTAATTTATATAATCATTTAAATTGTTTTTTATAGAACCAATGTTTGATTTTTGTAAGATTACTTAAATTGTTTAATTATTAGTTTTTTTTATAAAATAGAAACAAAAGTCTGAGAAAAAATACAAACAATGGTCTGATTTGGACCAATTTTTTTTGTATTATTAACTAGATATTTGTGCACAGTTTGAGCTATCTAAGAACCAAATCGGCTGAGTCGTTTTTGAAAACCCCGTCGTTTTCTCATCCCCGTGTTTTTGAGGGACCAAATCTTTGGGAGTGAGCAATAAAGGGATATGATTTGTTGGCATTTTGTGCCAAAAACAGTAATTAATTTTTGCGTTGGAACGAGAATACGCTAATAACACATAAAATAATTTTTCCATCTGGAGAAATTATTTTTTATTTAGTGTTAGTCCATTTTTAGCCAATCAGAAGCCGCTATTTTTTGGAAAATTAAGTAAAAATGTTCTTGATCTTTGAAAATTTTTGAACAAAATGAATTTTTTTCAAAGAAATCATACATTTCTAATGCTAAAAAACCGATAACGGCCTAAAAGGGTAGGTTAATCTGTGAAAAATAAATCTTGGAAATTATCGACTGGAGGCTCCGTAAAATCTATGAACCTTTATATAACCTGACCGAGCCATGAGCCGGCCAGACTTGCTGTACATGTCGCGCTCTGTACTTAAAAAGTTTTTTAAAATCACTTAATTTTTAAATGGTAATTTTTTACAAGAAATAGAAACTTCTGAGTTAAATTTTTATTAAAATTTACCAAAACAAAATTAATGCAAGTCGCTGCCATGTCATGAGCTGGTCGCCTAATTATTTGTAGCAATGGTGCTATGCCATGAGGTCATTATTTGAGGCCAATTAAAAACATTTTTTGGCAAGTAAAAATATTTTGATCAAATTTTTTGAACTTCTCAAGTTTTTTATTTCTCATTTTTCCAAGTTATTTTCAAAATAATTAACAAAACGGTTTCGAAAGTCTTCGAAATTTTTTGGAGTCACTTTTGCACATTTTGGTCGAGTTGAAATATTTTGACCAATATTTTTGAACTTTTCGGATTGTTTTCTAGCATTTGCTAAAATTTTGAAATAATCCAGTGAGCGGTTTAAGAGTCACCCCCTTGAGGTCATTTCGGGGTCACTTGAGGTCATTTTGGGTCGAGTTGGAACAGTTTGACTAATTTTTTTTGAACTTCTCGAGTTGGTTTCTAGGATTTCCCCGAGTTTTAAAATAATCCAGTGAGCGGTTCAGGAGTTACCAACTGGGGTCACTATAAGTCATTTCGGGGTCACTTAAGGTCATTTTGGGTCGAGTTGGAACATTTTGACTAATCTTTTTGAATTTCTCAAGTTGTTTTCTAAGATTTGCCCGAGTTTCGAAATAATCCAGTCAGCGGTTTAGGACTTACCAATTGGTGTAACTATAGGTCATTTCAAGGTCACTTCAGGTCATCTTGGGTCGAGTCAGAACATTTTTACTAATTTTTTGAACTTCTCGAGTTGTTTCTAAGATTTTCCTGAGTTTTGAAATAATCCAGTGAGCGGTTCAGGAGTTACCAACTGGGGTCACTTTAGGTCATTTCGGGGTCACCTCAGGTCATTTTGGGTCGAGTTGGATCATTTTGACTAATTTTTTTGAATTTCTCAAGTTGTTTTCTAAAATTTGCCCGAGTTTCGAAATAATCCAGTTAGCGGTTTAGGAGTTACCAATTGGGGTCACTATAGGTCATTTCAAGGTCACTTCAGGTCATTTTGGGTCGAGTAAGAACATTTTGACTAATTTTTTTGAACTTCTCGAGTTGTTTTCTAAGATTTCCTCGAGTTTTGAATTAATCTAGTTAGTGGTTTAGGAGTTACCAACTCGGGGTACTATAGGTCATTTCGGGTTCATTTTAGGTCATTTTGAGTCGAGTCAGAACATTTTGACTAATTTTTTGATCTTTCTAGGTCATTTTGAGTTGACCCTGAAAATTTCTAAATTTTCTGCCCACTAGTTCCAGAATTAGTTTTTGAGGTCATTCCCGGAATCAACCCTAGATATACTGTATTGAATAAATTTATTGTCAAACTACCTTATCATTTATATAAAGAAAAATCAATATTTAATAATGTATTCGAACAATAATAATATCTAACCAATCAGTTCAGGTCGGCCTGGTCTGAGTACCGGGATAAAGAAACACAAGTCCATTTTTTTTATTAACAAGATTTTTGTCTGCTTCTAATTATACATAAACAGTCAAAAATTATGATTTATAAAAGATAAAATATATAGTTCTCTGTACATTTGCTAGCTCAAATGACTATAAAATGCTTTGTTAATTTTGCAATGGAATTCTACACACGAATGTAACATCATGATAGGGTTGTGATCGTGAATAAAAACTTGCCTAAAATTTAGAAAATTTCATTTCGATTTGATTTTCACCAATTCAACCTTTTTTGTGTTAATTTCCATTTTATTATGACTTTTGTTTGTTAACAGGCCGCAAAAAGCAGCGATTTTATTATCACAATCCATTTGTAATAATTATCCTTGTATATTTATTTTTAAAATACCGAATGAATCACTGCATTTTTAGACTTGTCATCTACAAATCAGACCATTGTTTCGATTTGTTAACAGAAAATTATAATTTTACAATTTCAGTAATTTCAACAACAGGGTCCTATTCAGACCATTTTTTCATCCACTAAGAATTTTTTCTCAGTTGAATCAATTCAAGAACTTAATTGGATGAGTCGTTTTCAAACGCCAAATAATACAAAGAGTTTGGCTCAACAGCGGGCAGAATGTAGTATTTTTCGAATCTACCGAAGATTAAACTTCTTCAATTTCCTCTTTTTGCTGAGACAACGTTTTCCTAGAATAATACAGTGTATAAAAAGTGTATATTCCACACCGACGATGTAGTAACAAATTATTTTGAATGATCTGAGATCATGCAATATTCTATTTCATTCGATTATACATTAACAAGTTTCAGATATTACGTATAATATGGAAATATTTAAATTTTAGTTTCTGAATTTATTCATATTTATGATACTGAGTCTTGTCAGCACAGAAGCATTAATCAGCTCCATCAAATTTGCATTCAATTTAAAAGGCTAACAAATCGTAAAAAAAAATTTGAAACATTATTCAGAATTTTGCGCCAACTCTCAAAATAACTTATTTCATGTTTTACCTATGTTTCACTTCTGAAATAACAATTTTTAACTTCAAACTGAATGAAACATTTCAAATGAGTCAGTTATGGGGGGAATTTTCAAGTTCATTTGCAAAACAAATGAATAATATGGATACATAATATGTATCATAATATGTATGGATACACATATATGTATTACATATAAATTGAAATTTGTTTTTGGAATTTACATTAAACAAATTCTTGAAATCCCTTCGACATAAACAATACAGATAATTAACTTTTTCTGAGTGATTTATTGGCAACCTTGATATTGTAGTCAATGATATTTTATCAGAATGACGGGTTGTGATTTATTTATAACTACCAAATTTTGATACCATGTTTATTTTCTCCTTTTTCAACTAAGCTTATCTTGTCTTCAATATCTTTAAACTTAAGGAGGTAGCCGACGGAGGTCCATAACTCGAGATTCACGCATGCTACAAAGCTTATTTCTGCGGCATTCCAATTTTTGTTGTCGATTTCATTCCAGAAAAAAAATTCTGACAAAATTTTTTATCAGAAATTTCGAATTTTCTTTAATCGAAGTATTTTATGCTGTCATCTTTCAACTGCTGAATCAAAAACTATAATTTTTCTTGCATTGAGAAGCCAAGATTTCAAATTGTATGAAAATACAAAAAAATATATTTTTCGAAAAAAGCGAAAAAATTTTCGATCAAAAATTAGGAAATATGGCGAATCAGACGCAATTGAAACTTTGAACGTCTCGCATAAGAAAACCAAACAAGAAATCTGAAAACGGATGCCATGTAAACCTGTAGCACACAATTTGCAATAAGTCGTTTTTGTATTTAAAAAACTGACATCAGTGCTCCCAATGGAATAAAATAAGTGCTTAATACACCGAAAACCGTCAATTGTACATGTAATTTTTGTCGATTTTGAGGAAATGGACCGTAAATTACATTTCTAATTCCAAATTTCTTCAATTACCATTAATAGTAAGCGTTTGAAAAATCAAAAAAATATGACTTATCATCTCTAAATAACATTATCCGAATTTTGTCATTAACCAGGTTTTTTAACCAGTATCACCGGTACTATCGTACAAAATAAATTTAATTACATTTAGTGAAAATTTAAGACAAATATTAACTATATTTCCGCATATAAGTATCGTCAGGTTGTTCATTTCAACAGGGCTGATATTCAAAAAACAATAATCTCGGAAACATCTTTTTCAAATAAATTTAGAAATTTTATAGTTTGAATCTAAAAATAGCACCTTATTTTTTTTTCGGAAAATAGGTTCAAGTTTTGTGACGAGTTAATTAAAAGGCGATTTTTCCCTTCAGGGCATCGGTGCTATTAGACAGATAAGTTCAATTTATGGTTATTGTTCTGGCAGGTAATTACGTTTATCTTCTTCTCGTATCAAAAGATTTTAATTATTCATAACAAATTGTTATGTACATGTATTATATTTATTCAATAGCAATGTACAATAACAAGTATGGGAAATACTAGTATACTGTGACCAGCGGTCGGTAATGTCTGTCGTGTCCTGAATTTTTTAGATAGAACAGAACAAATATTCACGGTCTCTCGGACAAACCAGAACTGACATTTGAATATTTATGTCTTGAGGAAAGGGAAGGGAAAAAATAATAAAACCTGTCCTTGTTTCTGTTTTGTCAAATAAGGTGATTATTGAAGTTATATTCAAAAAAAAGTTTACAGTATACATTCAAAAAACATAACTTAAATAATTACCTAATTTCACAAAACAGAAACAAGGACAAGTTTTATTATTTTTTCCTTCCCTGTCCTCAAGACATAAATATTCAAATGTAATTTCTGGTTTGTCCGAGAGACCATGCATATTTGTCCTGTTCTGTCTTAAAATTCTGGACAATACAGACATTACCGACCGCTGGTCTCAGCTTTTTAAAATATTTTTTCATGTATTTGAGAGAAGACTTGAGTTAGCATGTTACTTTCTGAATTCGCGATTTACAGTATGTTTTTTTTTCGTGAGAACAAAAAGTAATCATTCGAAAGAAATCTCCCCAAATTATACACGATTTTCCCGGACACTTGATATTCGGTCATCCCTAAAAAAAACACATACTTTATTCAAAAAAATCTAACGATTAAAAAAAATTTTCTACATTTTTTCTGTTTTTTTATCAAAATTTGTGGATAAACCCAAAAATGATAGCCATCTTAACTTTTTTCTGAGATCCAAACATACTTTTCAACGCTCTTTGAAAAAGTATATATTTTTTTTTGAGACGTTTTATCGAAAAAATTCCGAAGATTCACCTCATTTCTTGCTATATTCTTAGTCTTCTGAAATCACCTGCTCAAAATATTGCGAATTCCACTTTTTATTAATTTCAAATATGCCCTCGTTTTGTTTCTTTGCTCTGGTTCATACTCTAAATAATAATTTTTGCAACGACACTGAGGTTTTTGAGAAATCGGTAGAAGCCCTCGTTCATAAAGAAATATTTCTCTAGATCTTGCCAAATTGTCAAACCATACTATCCACCGAATTCCATTTTTTTCATTCATCTCATAAAAAAAATCTTTCATTGTTCCAATTTTGGGTTTCTTACGTTTATTTTGGAAATTTTTAATTTTAACGTAAAAAATCGTATTAAATCAAATCAAATAAATTGAAATCGGTGGACAGGACAGTATTTTTATGATTTTTATTAATACAATTAAAACAACTATTTGACTTCAATTTTGACGCCGTCAACCGAAATTTCCCGTTTTTTGAGTGTGTTTTTAAAAGACGCTTAACAAAATATAAATTATTGATTGGAAAAAAAACAGATCACACAAAGTAAGCTCAAAGGTGACATCTCTCATTTGAAAATTATTTATTTTAAAATTCCAAAGTAGTTAAAAGTTTATTATCAAGAGAACGAAAATTGAACAAGTGCAAATCTGTCTCTGAGCACCGATGCCCATAATTCTTGATTTAAAAATATTATCTTCGACTTGAAATTAGAATAGAAAGTTGCAATTGGCCAGTTCTACGGAAAGACTTTTGAGTCCATTTTGCATCAGAAATATACATTCCAGGAAGTTTTGGGGCAAACATATTTTTTAATAAGTGAAATTTCAAAGTATCTTATTTCAATATTTGTATGAACACAATGATATTTTTGAAAAATATTTCATTTGTGAAAATTATGCCAAAGTGATAGTCTCATATAATATTTGCATTAATATTGTTATTACTATCAAATATTTTCATTAAATCGAGAAAACTCACAATTTTAACTAAAAAACATGTAAAAATACTTCATCAGACATTTCTGGAGCCTCCCATAAAGAAGTCTCACGTGATTTAATAAATCTTGTTTTTCAAATAATTTTTAAGAATTAAACTTAAAGTTTCTGGAATTTGAAAGAAATTTCAGTAATTGGACTCTTCAACTTGATTTTCAAGAAAAATTGTAGATCATATAATTTTTCTGCTAACAGCGCTCGAAGTAAAGCCTTCTGAAAGGCTCTTGTGTCTTCGCGGAACTTTTTTCTGTGCCTTCAAGGGTTAAAGATTAATGAGAAATTAATTTTCACTATTTTTTAAATTAAATTTTATCCGATTTTAGCTTATTTTGATAATTTTCTAAAGGTTTCAAAAAAATTTTAATTAAAAAATTCTTATGTAATTTTTTCTTATGAAAAACTTAACGTTCTTCCACCTAGAAACAAGAACTTCGCCAAACATCTCAAAGCCTGTTTTTACGCGCTACTTTAAGCTTATATAACGGGTTAACTGAAAATAGTATCAATTTTTGAATTTTCAGTTATTTAGATAAAGAATATATGCACCAAACGTTTAGTCACCAACTTGCTTGATCAGTTTTTGCTCGCCTACTTTAAGTTACTTTTTCCTTCATTACTTTCGGGAAGTATTTTTCTTTTAATTATTTCTTTCTGAGTTTCAGAAAAATCACTCATGAAATAATAAAACTTTCGATAGAAACTTCGGAAAAAGAACTTACATTAAAAAATCATTAGATGTTTAACAGAATTTTGCAATAAAACTCAAATGAAATTGAGAAAAATATCTTTTAACGGCTAGTCGGATGAAATTTCAAATAATATTTTATGGAATTAATTGCAAACTCAATGAAATAGTGAAATTGAAAGTCTCGGAAAATTTTAAATCTGCGCAGTTTGACTGTTTAAAATTTTTCTTTGGCTCAAAATAGCGAAAAAAATCTTTTTGATCAAAACATTCGGTAAAAAAAATTTCTAAAAATTTTTCAATAAAAATTGTGCGGAGACCTTCAGATATTGTCACTCACTCCCATTATAAGCCAAAGGTATGAGGAAGTTAAAAAATGGGTAAGTAGTCTGAAAAATATATAAATATTTATGGAATTTTGTATGATTGAAAGGGCATTTCAGGACCTTTTTGAGTCAATTTGCAACATTCATTATGCCCNTTTTAATGTTACTTCAATGTTATATAAAAAGCTATAACAAATTCAGAAGAATGCACTCGAAGGTATCATGATAATATGTCATGAAATCATGCAAGACTGAGATAATATTGTTCGCTTTATATACCTGAGCAAAATGGGATCATTTATTAAACTTTAGAAAATAAAGTTTTTCGAGCTTTCAAAATGCAATTTCTTATCTTCGTCATCCTGGCCATTGTTTCCGCAGCACCTTTCGAAGCAGTCTTAAAAAACAATTCGAAAAAGTTTGAAAAATACATGTCTGTTAAAAACAGAGAACAAAGACCAAACCGATCCACTGGTCCGATCTCAAGAAAAGATTCATATTCCGCCTCGGTCGATTTCCAAGTCATACAAGTATTAACAAAAATGGCAGAACAATTTCCAGAAAACCAGCTCATCAGAAAACGCTTCGCCATGAAAACTGCCGAGTTTTTAAGATTAAACTTAGCTCTTTAAGGATACTCTGTCAGTAATCTGGTCAACTTTTGTTAATTTGAATAAAATTACCGAAAATTTAACATTATCCTACGTTTTAAAAAAAAAATTGGATATTTAAAAACACAAAGAAAAATTTTGCTGATGTATCCTTAATTACTGCTGCATATCAAAAATAACGCAATAAAATTTCAAATCGCAAAATTTCTCATTCTGAGCGAATCCCATTTAGTGTGTTCTGATCAAATCATGTCTGAGTCAGACAGTCTGACGCCAAAACTGAAAATATTCGAAAGATTGTATTTGAAAATTCCGACTCATTTCGAACTTTGTTTGCAAGTATTTTGAAGACGGATTTTGTTAAAATAAATTAGCAATTTAAGGGGGTTCTGGTCGCTGTAATTAAATTTTCTTTATAAAAAATAAGGCATACGAGCTCAATAAAACCAGCCACCGTCACTCAAAACGGAAAAATTTTGGACGAAAAATTCGAAACAAATTTTATAATTTTTTTGAAATTTTTACTTATTCAAAAATTAAAATTCGAACTCAAATCTTTCCTTAAATAAATAAAAAAATTTAAATGAGCTGAAACACATTCATACAGGTTGAGCTGACGATAATAAGCACAAAACAATATACTAACTAATTAGTTTCGTGAGTTTTATTGACTCCCGGAGTGCCATATACCCGGCAAATTGGAATCACTAAAACTCACGAAACTAATGCCACTCCCTTAAGGCAGTAACCGACGCCATTAAGTGATTTTCAAACGTCTGTCAGGAGTTGAATAAAATTCCAGTGATTTTCTCGTTGTCACACTAACGAAAAATTTGTCTGAATTTCTCAAAAAAAGTAACCGGAAGTTTTTTGTATGATCGGTAATACGACCGGTGTATAACCGGTCAAAAAATTCAATTTTGGCCGTTTTTCATAAAGAAATGATTTTTCGAGGTGACATCAGAATTTTTCACTTTTTTGTGAAATATGCTTAATTCGAAAACTCCGGAACTAAATGAAGCCATAAATTTGAAATATTGTCTTATTCAATTTTTTTTTCAATAAAAAACGTCTCAAAATGGGTGTTTTTGAAGATACTTTGTTTTCTTGGATTTATTTCGCCAATTTTGCTCAAAACGGTTAGTTAAAAAAGCACCTTTAGGAAATCGTTTTTGCCGGAACTAAATGAAGTGGGTTTTCTCGATATTATTTTCGAGTACTTAATGCGACGCGCTCAAAGTTTGGGAACCTTAAAAAACTGAAATAAATATTTTCAAAAAA
>SCLH01000011.1:94538-193231 GCA_004367855.1 Oikopleura vanhoeffeni
AATTCAACGGATTAATACTTTAAAAGATACAGTAAAGTGAATGAAAATAATACTTCGTAAAAATACGAAATTTATGAAATTTTTTTATATCGAAATTTTTTTTTTAATTTTTTCGGAATGAAATCGATATCAAAAATGAGAATGCAGCAAAAATTAACTTTTTCTCATGTCTGAGTTCCGAGATATAGCGTCCGTCGGTTACCCCTATTTTCCTGATCTAAGGAAAAGTTGAAAAAACTTTTTTTCGAAAAATTTTATTTATTTAATTTTTACATTCCAGATTGAATTCACAGGCAAAATGTGCAAGCAAAATTAGATTCAACGGATATATACATTAAAAGGTACGGTAAAGTGAATGTAAATAATACTTCGTAAAAAACGAAATTTATGAATTTTTTTCATATCGAAATTTGTTTTCAATTTTTTGGAATGAAATTGATATCAAAAATGAGAATGCAGCTAAAATTAACTTTTTCTCATGTCTGAGTTCCGAGATACAGCGTCCGTCGGTTACTCCCTTAACCGGTTAAAACAAATAACTCTAATGTCGGTTTTCACACCCAATTTATTAATTAATCCTGGACTTTCAGCTGTGAAATCGAGCAAATTCCCTTTTAAATTTAGATTATCCCATTTTTAGAAAGAACTTCCAGTTCTTGGCAAAAAGCGAGTATTAGAACCACATGTCGATGAAATGTGAATCTAGTGACAACGCAAATGTGGTATCCTAGATAAGTATTATATCGCAAAAACCATCAGTTCAAGATAATTTTCACAGTCAGTACACAGCACCCTAACTGGTACACTTTTTCAGGGTTGGTCAATGTGTACCTAAGTGAAACAGTGAAAACGGCCTTGTTGTCAATTTATATTGATATTTGTCAGGGTCCTGAAAGCCAGAATTGCCAAAAAAATTGTCAGCACGTACCTTTTAATTGTTTCACAGATAAATAAGTATGGGTTTGAAATATTTTGAAGGGTACAAAACTTGTACTACAAATTGAGAACTTTTTAGATTTTTACATTTGTCAATCAACTTCATTTATGAGCTTTTGATAAAAAACTTTTTACTGGGTTTATAGATTCTTCTCAATATACTATCTAAGTAATGTTTTGTAATCCAGGCAACTTTTGTTAATACAGAATTTCCGAATTATTGCTTCTCAAGAAAATCTTGAGTTTGAATTTAACTTTTCGAATTCAACAAATTATGAGAAATTTCTTGAAAATAATCCCGAAAAATACAAAAAATACATTTTTTTTCAAATTTTTTTTTCAATACACAAAAAACACTCTTCAAAATGGTCACTTTACTTTTTTGCGTAGGTGAACACATTATATGCTATTTGAAAAATCATATGACATGGTTTTTGGATTTTTGGTCAAAAATAATTTGAAATATTCTAAAACTTCTCCTCATTTATTGTTCAAAGGTTTTCAAAACTATTTTTCTAAGATCCCTAGCTGAAAATAATGAGAATGCTATATTCAAATATTTTTGTTTCTTTGCTCTTGTTTATACTATGAATTAAAATTTTTGCAACGAAACTACGGTTTGGGAGAAATCCATCTAAGCTCTTTTTTATCCAGAATTCCAAAAAAATTCTCACACCGAAAATTGCCAAATTGGTAAGCCGACCCATTTACCACGTAAAATTAAATTCATTAAACTCATGATAAAAAATATTTTTTTGTTCGATGTGCTAAAATTTTTGATTTTTTCGTCTTTTTTCAAAAATATAAATTTTCGATTTTGACGAAAAAATCGTATTAAAACAAATTGATTAAATTTTAACTGGTGGTCGAGATCATTTTTAACGGTTCCTAATTATTAAAAATTCAAAAATAAATTTTACTTTAATTTAGAGACCTTCGATAGCAAACGAGCGTTTTTTGAGTAATTTTTCACTAAAAGTTTTCAAAAGTTTTCATTCAAAAAATTCGAAATGGCAAAAAGTTTCCGATCAAGAGAAAAAAATTGATAAATTTCAAACTTTTCAAAATGCACCGACCACTTCAAGCTAAATAATCAGAATAAACACTAACGAGGACTTGTTTTCAGCACTAAAAAATATAAAACTGCCGGCTGTATTTTGATCGCGTTATACACAAAAGTTCTTCATTTATCTTCGTCACACCAAGAAACAAGAACTTCGCCTCTCACCTGAAGGCTTTTTTTCAGACGCTGCTTCGAGCGCTTATTACGGGAAAATTCTTCTGTATTAATTCATCAAAAAAGTCTACTTTACATTTTTAAGTTTATTTCTGTTTGATCTTGAAAATGATAATAAATCGAAACTAGTAGAAAAATGTGGTATTAATTCATTATTAGAGATTGAAGTCACAGATAGAATTTATGATATAACATTTTAAAAATTGAAGTCTGTGAACTCGATAAGATAACTCTTTTCTCATTTGAAATATAATATCGTGATCGCCTCAAAGGAAATTTTATATCCCTCCCCGTCAAAATATACGCAGCAAAATATGAAGATTATTTCGAATCAGCTGGTGACCCGAAATCAGAATCCGCTTATGTTCCATAATTGCTTGATATTTCTCTCTGTCTGAATTTCAGTTTAATAATGATTAAATTATCAGATCGTTTCTTAAAAACTGGCTTCCTCAGACTTTTAAAATACAATCTCGTAATTATACAACATGTTCATGTATCATGTTCAAAATTTTGGGGAAAAAAATTAAAAAAGTTACAAAAAAATTCCCTTTTTGTCATTATGGTCATATCAAATTTTTATTTCTCAGCATTGTTGAAACAAATCTTTCATAAAATACAATGAACAAATTTCACAAAAGTTTCAATATAAAGCTGGTTATATCTGAATTCTTTTTTTTCATATATTTATGATCCTGGAATAAGGATCTGAAAATTATTCTTTCACCTGTCCCTTTAGAAAAATTAAGTACAGTGTAATCAGTACAGTAAATTAAGTGTATAAGTTATTCTGTATAACTGATTTAGTCAGGAGCCATTACAGCGTTTCAGAAACGCCGTTTATTGTCTTACAAACAATATAAATTTTGAAAAATTTTATGATTAATATATCCAACATATTTGTCCAAACTTTATATTTGTGTTTTATTTTTGTTGCTAAAGAAATACCCAACTAAGAAAACCTGTTTTATTCAAACACTTGATTAAAATTATTTTAAAATTTTAAACATAATATCCTTTTCTCACTTTTTGGTTAGAATGCGTAGCCACTACTCTGTTTTAACGTGGATTTTTAACGTTGTGGCACGCATTCTACCAAAAGTATAAGGGATATAATCCTTAATCAAAATAGACTAAAACTGATTAGAGATCCAAAATTTTTTAATGTCAAGATTTCTCTCTGTACGGTTGATTAATTTTACTGAAAAAACTTGTATCCTGAAAATGATAAATAAAAAATCGAACGTTGATAACAATATGAATTTATTTATAATTATAAATGATATGGAATGATTAAAAATAACATAAAATATCAAGCTTTATTTTAGCAATATATAAAGTGATAGAAAAATAAAATGAAATAATAAAGTTTAATTTACAAAATATATCAAAATTATATAAAGTTATATAAAAAGCATGTAATACAGCTTAATTCAAAATAACATTGTTAAAGTGATAAACAGTAAAGTGATAAAAAACATATAAATTATTGCTGTCATTTTATATCTAGTATAAAATGGATAAAGTGACAGAAAAATTTGCATGAAATTATCAAGCTTTCATTCAAAATTATTCAAAAAATTACATAAAATTATTTAGCTGTATTTTAATAATTATACTTAATCAGTTGGTGATCACTTTCTGTCATATAAAATTTTATTGCATTCGTTAGGCGTAACACTGATTTATATAGACGAACATTTGGCCAAATATAGTTGATATTAAGGGAATAACTCTCGTGAATTTATTCTGGGGCGAATATATCCTTTTATCATTTTTTGGTTAGAATGCGTAGCCACAACGTTAAAAGGAGAAGTGGCAACGCATTCTAACCAAAAAGTGATAAAGGGATATAACAAATTTCTAAAACCGATTGTGACGACCTGCTTAATTATTTTGTGGTTCATAAAATTTACAAGTAATTTAACTACTAAGTATCTGCAAAACTCACGGTGGAGTAGGCTTTATAAGACAACATACAAATTTATTTTGATGCTCAGTGATACAGGCGGCCCCAATATCGCCGAAAATTTTTGCAAAAAAATTCGGCGATATCGGCACAATCGGCGATATTGGGCACTTTCGGCGATATGGAAACAAACATAAATTTTTCTGTTCAAAAATAAAAAAAGCGTAGGCGTTGGAAATGACGCCATATGTCGAACATCTTTTCAATTTTATAAGGAGTTTCACGATAGGTTTGAATGACGTGCATCACCAAAATGCGTAGAATTCAACAGTCCATCAAATAAAAGTTGATCAGAGTAGATTTAGAAAATTTAATCGTGGAACTGACGTTATTCAGGACGCACACAAAGTAATTTGAGATATTGATCTCCAAAAAATTCGGCGATTTCGGCCAATTCGGCGATATTGGCCACTTTCGGCGATATAAGAACAGGAATTATTTCAGCTAAAAATCGTGATATTGCGTAAGTTAAATTCGACGATATTCCCTTCCCTGTATTCGATTATTATTCCGAATGTGAGATGTTAGTTAAAACATCACATTGTTTAAAACTTTTGGATTACAATATGTGAAGATATGTGAAAATATTTACCCTCAAAAAATAAAAAAAAAAATTTTTTCGTGAGTGGTACCCCTTATCATACATTTAACTTTCACCTTGAAATGTAAAGGTTATTTTGAATGGATTCAAATCTAAAACACTTTGCAGGTCTTTTTAGGGGATAGCGGTCGCAAAATTTTTCTTTTGAACTCCACTTTACCAGAATACTAAACTGCTTCGAAACTTTTGAGAATAGCCATTTGGTAGATCTATCCCTAATCTACAAAAATAATCGATCATAATAACAAATCACTACTATGCAGCGAATTCTGGAACACCTTGATGAAATTTTAGAATCAATGTCGTCCTAGAGCTCTTATACGATTTCACTCAAACTTGGTATGAACGGAAACACTTATGGTTGTAATGTGGTCGAGCGGATTTTTGAATTTCAAATTAGTTTTTTCTAGAACTGCCAAAAACCGCCTAATTTCAAGGTTTTCGCTATTAGAAATCTATCTCCTCCTAGGCAGGCCTCGGCAAGCCAGCAAATTTGATATTAAAGCCAAGTCAAGCCAAGGGTCTCTGGCTTGACTTGACTGGCTTGCTAGCAAGTCAAGCCACCAAAGTCAAGCCTGGCTTGCCGAGGCCTGCTCCTAGGTTTCATTTCAGAATGCAGTATTTATTTGAAAAAAGATGGAAACATATGTTTTTGGTATTTTGAAGAAGCAGAATTTTATAATGTTTTGTTGAATTCCAAATAATCGCAATTTAGTTAACCGGAAGTCCGAATTCGTTGATAAAAGTTGTCGGATTTAGTCGGAAGTACCATTTCATCGAAGCTTGGGTGATGCTGTTTGATACAGCTTTATGATATTTTTAGTTTTTCTGGTCGAAAATTGGGATTCAATGTTTTCCAAAAAAAATACTCAGGAAAATTCTAAAAAAATTAAACAAAAACTACGCCTCACACTCAAAATCCTATTTAAAGGCGTGACTTTGAGCGCTTATAACGGAAAACGTTTAATTGTATCAAAAGGTTCATTTTTTGTTATAAAAATCAAGGATTAATTATGGAAACAACAACAAAAAATTATCAAATTTCAAGTCTGAAAGTCAATAATTGCGAAAGTATACGTTGTTCAAAATAAGATCTCAGTTAATCATAAGACAAAACTTTGCAGATTATGTTTCATACATGCTCGATTTGTCTATGCGCGCCTTATTTGAGTTTTTTAATTATTATTTCTCGGAAAATAATATTATGAAATTTTTTTTATAACTTTGACTTTCAAATAAATCACTCATGAAAAAATATAACTTTGTATAGAAACTTAAGTTTAAAAAATATTATGAAAAAACCATCATGTATTTTCCTAAGAACTGGCTTCTTCAGTATTATGTTATCATTTATCGCATTTACACTATAATTTTATGATGAAATTTCGGCATAAATCTTAAATAAAAGTTTGGTAAAATATCTTTTGAAGTTCAAAATTTGAACGGTTATTCCGGAAAATTTTCAAATAGTTTTTTATGTTTTAAATTTTGGCCTCGATGACATATTGAATCAAAAGTCTCGTTAGGTTTAAATCTGCGCAATCGGGATTTCTTAAATTCTTACTGCCTGTTAAGTTGCAAAGGGCAGAAGGAGGTGAAAAAAATAAGAATGAAGTCAAAAAATTATAAAAATATTCATGTGCAATTCAGAACCTTCCTGACTCAATTTGAAACATTATTTTTCCCAGAAATCATGCTGAAAGACATAAAAATGTGTTTTAATGTTTCCCAATATTACATAAAAAGCTATAACAAATTCAGAAGAATGCACTAGAAGGTATCATAATAACATGTCATCGAATCATGCAAGACTTAGATAATATTTTTAACTTTATATACCTCAGAAAGATTGGATTATTTACTAAACGTTGAAAATTTAAGTAATTCAATCGATCAAAATGCAATTTCTCATCTTCATCGTCGTGGCCTTTGTTTCTGCAGCAGCTTCTGAAGCCGTCTCAAAAACCAATTCAAAAAAGTTTGAAAAATACATGTCTCTTAAAAACAGAGAACAAAGACCAAACCGATCTACTGTTCCGATCTCAAAAGAAGAATCATATTCGGCTTCGTTCAATTTCCAAGTCATACAAGTATTAACCAAAATGGCCAAAGAATTTCCAGATAATCAACTCATTAGAACACGCTTCGCCATGAAAACTGCTGAGTTTTTAAGATTCAAATTAGCTGTTTAAAGATTCTTTGTCAATAATTTGGTCAACTTTTGTTCATAATAATAAACTAACCGGAAACTCACTATTATCGTTTGTTTTTAAGTAAGATTATATCCCTTTATCGCCCTGTCCGAAAGATTTGGTCCCTCAAAAACAGCAGGGGTTAAAAAACAACGCGGTTTTCAAAAACGACTAAGCCGATTAGGTTTTTTGATAGCTCAAACTGTGCAAAAATATCTAGTGAATGAAAATGATAATGGGTCCGAATCAGACCATTGTTTCTATTTTTTAACAAAAACTAATAATTAAACAATTTCAGTAATCTTAGGAAATAAAATAAAAACATTGGTTCTTTTGAAAACAATTTTTAATGTTTATATTACTTAATTGTGCTCAGTTTGAGATATCTAAGAAGTAAATCGAATAATTTAAAACTTAAATTGGTATCGTTTTCGCGTTTATTCATTTTCAACCATTATAATAATAAGAAAATTTCGCACAGAAATAATTTACGGAAAACTTTGAACTTGGAATCTAGAATCGTGTGATAAGAAAACAAGAGTGAGACAAGTTTTGGAAAAAATTATTTATTTTTGTTTGTTAAAATTTTTCAGATGAAATATCCCCTATTCACACTTTTGTTAATATCCCGGCCCTTATAAGGAAACGTAGTGTGTTTTTAAGTAGTAGGGCCAGGATATTAACAAACCTGTGAATAAGGGATATAATAAAAAAAAAAGATCGTACATGTATGTGAAAATTTAGACTTATCGTGAACTTTGTTTGCAAGTATGGTCAATAAACTCATTTTATTTTAAAATTTTGCGATTTAAGATAAACAAATTCTGTCCAAGCACCAAATCCGTTTCAAAATTTGTTACATGTTTTAATTAAGTTTCGTTTTTGGGATTTATTTAATACGTAAATTATTTCGGTATAATAAAATTTATTTCTTCATATTTTCGCTAGTAAGCCATCACCAGAAAACTAAAAACTGATTTTAAATACAGTTTATTATATGAAATTTGTAAAGGAAATTAATAGACGTGATATGTTTTTATCAAAATTAATATTATTCGAAATACATTTAAATTTTATAGTTCTAGAGAATACTGTTTCTAAAAAAGCACCAAAAGATTAAAATTCAAAAATATACATGTCAAAATTATATAAAAATTGATCAAAAACTACAAGAATGCACTAGAAGGACACATAATAATGAGCGTAACAGAATGATGCATAAATTAGATAATACTGCAGTTTATAAACGAGAAAAATTTCAATTAAATTATCATTCCGGAAGAGCAAACTTTTCCAATCTCCATCAATGCATTATCTTTTTTTCATTAGTTTCTCAATCGTTTCGGGAGCTCCTCTGCAAGTTGTATCGAAGAAAAATACCAAAAAATTTCAAAAGTACATGTTTCTCAAGAAAAGAGAGGAACGACCAATCCGATCTACTGTTTTATCACACAAAGAATCACATACAGACACGTTCGATTTTCAGATCATACAAGGATTAAATAAAATGGCAGAAAAATTTCCAGAAAACAAAGTCATCAGAAAACGCTTGGCGATCAAAACTGCTGGCTTTTTGAAAAATAACTTAGCTGTTCAATCAAACTCTGTATCAAGAATCAGTAGAATTTTAAGAAATATCTGCTGTGTTCTTCTCTGCTGAAACAAAGAAAAATCGTGCGGATTTCTCTTATGTTAGCATTTGATAAACCCTATTCATTAAAATAAACTAATCGGGAAGTTAATTTGAATTGTTTTTTATGTCTGATATTTTTAATATTAAGTGGGTGTCACTTTTTGGTACCTTTCAATTACGCCTCAGAACAATTCTAGGGCAGTTGTGAAAAAACTGAGTATACTCGTTTGTAGATCTATCCTTCGTCTAACGATAACACATCTCAAACTCAAAATTGTTACATCACACCACCAGGTGCTGAGTCAATTCTAGAACACCCAAGCGTTTTTTCAAAGTTATACTTCTATTAGGCCCAACATACAAAGCGTCTGAAAATTCACACAGAGTATGGAAAGAGTGAGGTCACTAACATGTTCGGTTCTTTTTTTTGAATTTCGCTCTTGAATTTTCTAGAATCACTTTTGAACGCCGATTTTTACAATTTTTCGTCTGCAAAGTGATACTTCACCTAGACGGATGTTCAGAATAAGACCGTTTATTCGACTCAGGTAGATGAATATAGTGTTGTCTATATGTTTGGCTCGGATTTTTAAATTTTATCCTAGATTTCTAGAAATATGACTATAAGTGAAACGGAAATGAAAAGTTCGAAAACAAAGTTCGTCTTGTTCGGAACAAAATACCGACGAATTGAAGCTTGAGATTTCACTGATTCAAAACATTGCTAACAGCTAATCAAATTTTTCACCATGACAGCGTCACAGTTCGATAATATAGGTTGACACATTTTTTGCTTAAAAATAATTGAAAGTTCTAGAAATCGATTAAGACATTCCGATAATTTTAATGTCATGCCATCGTTGTTCGCGTGGTCAAATTCACCAATAAAAAATGTTCATATCATGGTGGAATACCGTCGTTATGGCAAGCTGAAAGCAAAAAAATATTCGAATTTGAAAATTTTAGATTTGTCTGATTGTTTTGAAAAAATAATTCCACCAGAAAGATTCCCTTGGGTCAACTTCAGTCATTACCGATATAAGATAATCATAAATTAATTCTATAAAGGGCTTAAAAAACCGACACCCACCCCCTTAAGTTAAAATAACAAAGATAATAAAAGAAAAGCTGCGATATTTTCTAATTTGCTTTTAAATTACTTGAGATTTGGGCCCTATTTCTTCAAAACCCACAACGTGAACTGCACATAGCCGAAATCTTAACCGAAGTGTGAGAGGAGAATTATTCCCCGGAAATATTGATAATATAATTGTTTGGGTATTTTTATTTTTAAGCGTCTTTAGAGCAAAAGTATGAGACGGAATTTGAAATTGGTCAAGATAAGGCTGCTGTCTGACTTAAATCTTGTACAAACAAAAAATCGAAATGAAATATTGAGATCAGTGAAATTTGTGGGATTCGAACACGAATATTTTAAAATTCTATTTATTTTGCAAGTAAACAAGTAAAAGTGTTAAGGGAGTAGCGGTCGGCTACAAAAATAATTGCTCAAGAACCACCAAGGCTTATTTTTGAAAGGAAAGTTTCGAATTTTAGCCGAATAGATATGACCAGATGGAAAGTTGCTTTGAAAAAATCCCCATGCAGCTAAAGTGCTACAAAAATGATCTATCATGGAGCTTCCCGGAAATTGTTCACCATGAATTAAGGCATATGCGTGCAAATGAGTCTCAAGTACACTTAAAACCGAGAAGAAATGTCCGCATCCGTATATTACATAAAACTCTGTAAAAAATAACCCGAATGCACTCGAAGGCAGAATCATAATTGACATAATCGAATGTTGCAAACCTGATGTAATATTTTTCAGTTGTTATACAACCAAAGGTAATTCGAATGAATCATTAAACAAAAAAGAAAACAATTTCAATTATAAAAATGCAATTTCTGTTCCTCATTGTTCTAGCCATCGTTTCTGCAGCTCCTTTTGGAATCGTCTCGCAGAAAAATTCGAAAAAAATTTGAAAAGTACATGACACTCAAAAATAGACATCAACGACCAATCAGAGCCAGTGGTGTGCCAAAAAAAGAAACACATTCAGCTCCGTACGATTTTCAACTGATACAAGTTTTGCATAAAATCGCATGCAAATTTCCAGAATCCTGGAATCCAGATAACAAAATCATGCAAAGACGTTTCGCTATGAAAACTGCTTATTTTTTAACAAAGAACTTATCTGTTTGAGCAAACTCTCAGAGTATTACTCTCTGTATTATTTGATCGACTCTTATTTATTGCAATAAACAGTTTATTATAAACAGTTTATTATAAACAGTTTATTATAAACAGTTTATTATAAACTACCTGGTCATATTTTTTTTTCTTATCTATCCATTTTTATGATGCATGCAATGTTTTGTTTTTATTTTCAAATTAAATACAAAGGGCAGGCCGATATCGCCAAAGTTGCCGAAATCGCCAACAAAAACTAACGCGATTTCACGACTTTCAGCAAGAACACATTCAGTGCACGATTTTTTAATAGTTTGGTAGAAGCATTATAAAATGACACTGATATTTTTCTCAAAAAACCACTTTGCACTGTGCATCATTTTCCAACTTAACCCGACTATAGAATTTTTTTAAAGAAGATATTAATAAACTTCAGACATTGTCGGGTTTACTCCGCTAATAAGTTTCCTAATTACCCTGCACAGTCAAAATTTTCTTAAATATAAAAGGTTTTTTTTCATGAAAAGGGTAAAATTACCGATTAGTTGACATACGGCGATTTAATAGATGCCAAAACATTAATTATGTCATTCTGCATGATTTTTTATGGAGAATTCAAAAAACCACGAATAAAAATTTTGGACATGATTTGTGGAAAATTTTTAAAATTTTTCTGAAAAAGTCGATAAAAATAAAAAAATTTATGATTTTTCAAACAGCGGTCAGAAAATATGTAGGAATCCATGAAAAAAGTTAAAGTGCCTTTTTTTGGTTTTTACCCACAAATTTCATATATTAAAACAAAAAAATTTTGGACCTAAAATGCGGAAAATTTTCATAATGCTTCGATTTTTTTTCAAATTTTTACGATTTCAAAGATGAAAACCCGAGCTCAAATCTTTCCTAAAATGAATAAAAATGTAATGAAGTTTAATTTGTCATGATAACCCCCTAAATTCTCTGAGGTTATAAGATCATAAAAGTTGGTGATCACAATGAAATTAAAACTGAGTTTTTTATGATATATTTTTATAAATAAAAATTGAGATTCCCAAAGCGATTGAAACCAATGTCAATTGACGAACGGAAGGCGACCAACGATTTGTGAGAATCAGCATGATTTTTTCACCAATTGGATTTTGTAGAAGAACATCCCGAATATAGCAGAAAATATAGGCAAGACTTTTGTGAATGAGATCGCTAAGGTTCGCTTTCCAACTTTTCAGCAGATGAGAAAAAACCCATGAAGAAATCAGGCAAAGCTGAGAAACTAAATAAATCTATTAACAGCCTGACTTTCAAGTGCCGTCGACAAAGATCGCAATTCGTCGAACTTAAAGGGGTTTTTGGCTCTGATTTAATTAAAGCCCCAGCTTGCATTTTTTTGATATGTATCTAAGTATTTTCTTAAAAATGAAGTTGAAAAATAACGTTTGGTTGAATTTGACAACTCAAACTAGAAAATATCATCTTGTAGTGAGCCAATTTTCTGATCCGTGTTTCCGTGGCTTTTCTTGAGCCTAATTTTGAAATTATCGAATCACATTTTATTTCGGAATGTTTTTCACGTGATCTTTAAAAATTCATATTCTGAACTAAAGCCGGAAATTGCATAAAAGCTCATTTTAATCTATCAGTTATACTCCGAAAAATATATTGTAAACATCTGAGCCATTTTGCAAATGTATCCTCGGAGAAGAAAGATTTTTAAGTCAAAAATTGTGAAAAAACGTCGCTTTCTCGGCGTTCTAGAATTGGTCAGCGGCCAGATCATAAAAAGCTCACCCTCAAAGATGGGCATGCTTTGGTTACTTGATCTGTGAGAATTTGAGCTCAATTTAATAAATGGACTGGGAGTTGATTGATTTTGCAGTTTGAAAAAAGTCATCTTGTAACTATACACAAATTTTTCTTGCTTTTCTAGAATATTTTTTTTCATACTGTACTGTCATTATGGGTGTAATAGTCAAAGATTTTTATGTAACTTTTTTTATGTACTTTTTTGCAAGGTAATGGATAAATCTACAAATAAGCATTTTCGGTATTTTGCATAAGCTCGTAGTTTGCAGTTTATTTAACCGAGAAAATGATAAATCAGAGTCGCATACCCCCTTATTCTGCTCTCACCTTTTTTTCAGAAAGTATTTATCAAATGCGCCAAAATTTCGATTTGTCAGAAAAAAAAATTTCTTTCATATTGCCTAAATTCACATGATTTTAGGCCTAAGTTGTTTTCAACAATTGGATAAAGTTTTAATATACAAAAAATGTAATTTGATCGTTTGAGGGGGTACCATAAACTCGGCAGACTGACGTCGATATAGCTAACGAAAATAATCAGTCACCAAATTTTTTTTATGCTTATTTAATAAGTCTTATCATATGTAGCTAAACAGATATAAAAATGTTTCAGCTTGATAAAACCATTTTATCTATTTGAGAAAAGATTTGAGTTCGAGTTTTTATCTTTAAAATCGCAGAAATTTCAAAAAAAGATCAAAAAATTATGAAATTTTCCGCATTTTTCGTCCAAAATTTTTTCTGTTTTGTTCATTCAAATTTTTGAGTAAAAACTTTCAAAAAACCACATTTAATTTTTTTATGGATACCTACATATTTTCTGACCGCTGTTTAAAAAATCATAAAATTTTTTAGGTTCCATTTTTTATCGACTTTTTAAGAAATATTATGAACATTTTCCCCAAATCAATACCAAAATTTTTATCAGTAATTTTTTAATTCTTTATATAAAATCAGGCAAAACCACTTAATCAGTTTTCTGGTATCTATTAAATTTCCGTATGTCAACTAATGGTTTGGGCGCGCAATTATTATTTTTAAACTATTGATGGAATTTTTAACACTTGGCTGTACAATCGATAAGTGCCATTAAGCAATTTTTAAAAATTGTATGCTTGCGAAACATTTCCAATGTAATTGCGGTTGTTATAAGCGTCATTTCTTTTGAAACTCAGTACATTTTTAAATATTGAGGAGAAAATTAAAAAAATAAATTTTCACATTTTTTCATAGATTGCTCTGAAAAATCTACAAATCTGCCGGACTTATGGTACCCCCATTTGGGAAATTTTTTTCTAGAGCCTCATTTTGCGACGACCACCCCCTTAAGGGGGTGGTCGTCGCATTTTAAGGGGTTTTCGATAGTCAATTGTCGCACAAGTACAAATCGTTGGACCAACTTTTACCTCTCTTTGATATATTTAAACAAAAATCTTGCATCCTAAAAAAGAATCCAAGTTACCGGATGGCTTGTCCGATCAGAAAATTGCTCACAAAAGTGACGGAGTTTTGAAAGTACAACAATGATTCATGATTTGAATTAACCGTACAAAACGTGAGCAGACCGCCAAGGTGAGTTTTTGGTAAAAATCTTTGATTTGGCTTCAGAATCACCAAAAACAGTATTTTGACCCTATGTTAACTAGAGAAAAATAGTTTTTTGGTGATTCTGAAGCCAAATCAAAGAATCGTTCTTCCAAAAACTCACTCTTGGCGTCTGCTCACGTTCTGTCCGGTTAATTAAACATAATCATTGTTGAACCTTAAAAACTCAGGAGGAATACATTTGGAAAAATAATTCAGTCACTTTTGTAAGCAAGTTTCTGATTGGACGAGCCATCCGTAATTTGGGATTTTTTTAGGATGCAAGATTTTTGTTTAAATATATCAAAGAGAGGTAAAAAGTTGTCCACGATTTGTACTTGTGCGACATTAGCTATCGAAAACCCCTTCAAATAGCAACCGACCACCCCTTAAGGAGTGGTGTCGCTGATTTGAGCCTCTTCCAAGTCATTTCCGCCAACTAGCAAGGTGATATTCCAAAAACATTTGTAACTAACAGAACCAACCTTCGCGGTAATTTCGAACATAACAGTAATCTGATACAATCTCACCTACGCTGACACCTACGCTTTTAAAAAGCTTCTTAAAAAGACACGCAGTTCGTACCTACTGCAATTTTTATCATTTTTGATTGTTTTTTTGTGTCTGGCTCTGGAGAAGCTTAACAAATAATGCTAAAGCGCTTTTGTTTTAACATTTTGCTTTCAGCGGACAAAAACGCGAAAAAACTAAAAATTAAAATGTTGAAATGGTCAGTTTGGGAGGCTCAGGCAAAAGCTATCTCCTCCACCAGTTTGAGAGATACAGTTTCGACTCATACTGCATCTGAAAGCACAAGACTTGTTAGACTATGAACTAAAGAGGTTTTTTGTAATTTCGATTCGGCGTCTCTTGGGGGCCATGTAAACTTTTCATTTGAGCCTAAATTTTTGACAAAATTTAAACACAAGAAAAAATGCTTCAAAATATTTTTTTCCGTGAATACAAACCCTTTTAAGGATTTTGGTGCAATTTTTAACTCAGTTGCGTCAAAAAAAACAAATTAGAGCACTTTCAATTTAAATCATAAATAAATCAATAATTTTTGTTTTCGTTTTTTTGCTGTTTTGGGCGCCGAAAGCAAAATTTTAAAAATTTTTAAGCAATTTTGCATTATTTGTTAGGCTTCTCCGGAGCCTCACACAAAAAAATAATAAAAATGATGAAAATAAAAGGAGAAGGTACAAACTGCGTGTCTTTTTAAGTAGCTTTTTAAAAGCGTAGGTTTCGGCGTAGGTGGAATTGTATCAGATTACTGTTAAATTCAAAATTACCGCTAAAGTTGGTTCTGTTAGTTTCAAATGTTTTTGGAATATCACCTTTGCTAGTTTGGCGGGAAATGACCTTCAAAGAGGCTCAAATCAGCGACACCCACTCCCTTAAGGGGGTGGTCGTCGCAAAATGAGGCTCTAGAAACAAATTTCCTAAATGGGGGTGAACAATCATAGCGCTTGAAATCTAGAATAAACGGTTATTTTAGCGTATAAATCCTTGGTTTTCAAAACGTAACTATTTTGAAAAAATTTCTCAGCAAAGGTCAAATACTTTTCCATAAAACTGAACTCAAAGAATTTTGATTCAATCTCCCACTTGTCCTCCAGAGAGCTCGTAGTCACATGTCAAAATTAAATTTTAGTCGGAAAAAATGATATTTTTTCTAAATTTCTTTTCAAAAACAAATTTTGATGACCTATCTGACGCAGAATTTAATGCAGTATCAGAAAATATACCTTCGATATTTTTGCGATAAAATTAAAGTCTAAAAACCAAATTGCCAACAAAAAAGACTATTTTCTTGTATAGTACTTTCAACGATAGTAAGCACTCTAAAAATACCACTTATTGATTTCAAATACAGAAAATATGAAGTTTTGAACGTTCTGAAAAAAATAACCTCATTACAGATTTTTGTCCAGATTTGCATTGACCACCCCCTTAGAGTATTCAATTTTTTCTAAAATTTTGAGGATAGTAAAGGCCATTCTCTCCTTTTTTTTATTTAACAAGTGCATAAATTTGAAAATTTTCTAAAAAATATTTTATCAAAAGCTGAATAATTAATAATGGAATTGAGCCTCAATTAATCAGTTATGTGAGGGGTAAGAATTTACCTGTTCTGAAATCGATATCACAGCGATCGAGGTTCATCATGTTTTTAGCACGGTTTGCAACGAATTTTATTCCGGATTTAGCATCTGTAACTTCTTTAGCGATTGTCAACCGAATTTCAATATATATTGGATCATCTTTCATATGTTCGGTGATTTCACCAATTATATCAGTAAGCTTTTCAGTTTGTTTCTTGTCATGCTGGATGCCTTGATCATGTAAAGCCTTGTCTGAAATCAGTGATGTTTATTGCTAGAAACAGTGTTTTCCTTATAACTTTTGTAAAAAAATTTTCTGTACTTTAATTTTATCTGAATAACATTAAATTAAAATTTTTTTAGAATCTAAGATGGCAAACTACTGTCTCGGACGACAAATGCGGAAAGTCAAAACTGGACCGCGCAGGAATTCACCAAGCCTCGCGGTCATACTCAAAAGTGAATACCAGAACTCGCCAAACTTCGAATTCCTGCACAAAAAGTGACTGGCTTAACTTTTGAAACATCGAGTTTTTCCACAAAAAAAATACTAGAAATCTAATAAAATCGAGTTTCGACACAGACAGGTATGCCGGAACTCGCCAGAAATGAATCGATCACCCGCACAAACACTGGTAGAGTAAATTTTACACAAAATACACTAGAGTGGTCAAATATAAGTTTTAACTTAAGGGGGTTGTATCGACTGGCTATATCAGAAAATCTAAAACTGAAAGTGAGCTTATTTTTCGATTTGTAAAGTCAAGTAGGATTGTTTAGTTAATTTAGACAAAAAATTGGTGAAAAAAATTCAACATGAAAAAATGTTTTGATTTTAGTTCTCGAACGGCTTATAATTAAACTAAAGATTATGGTCCAAAGTTTATGATATCATTTCATTGAAACTTATACTTACAATTTGTTGGTGCTACTCGACACGATGACTATTAGGTCAAAAACAATTTTCAAACTGTACTCCAACGATTTTCTAAATGAATATAAGAATAAACGTCTGTCATTTTTTGCGTAATTGTCAGGAGTACTTATTGTAAAATAAATGTGATAATAGTATTGTAAGTGACATGTGGGAAAAATACGGTTTTTATTAGCCAAAACTATTAAAAATGACAGTTTTCGTAAATTTCGAGGCAGTTTCAGGATGACATTTTAAAAATCACGACCAACATTCCTGTCAAATTTTAATTTTCTAGATTATATCAAAAAATCAAAGAGTTATAATGCTTGGTATGAAAAAATACAATTTTAAACAAATTATTTTCCCTTCCGGTTAACCTGATTAACCGGTTGATTTAACCTGCAATTCTTTAAATTATCCGATAATTTTGTTCTTGAGATCACAAAATAACAACCTGGTAATGTTTATACTAATCCAAAGTTGGAGTGAAGCGTTATGGCCCTCTGAAAAATCCTTCTCAGCCGATACAACCTTTTTAAGGAGGTCGGTGCATTTTGACAGATATGGGCTCTTGAAGAAAAACTTTTCACTGGCTTTATATATTCTTCTCGATATACCACCAAAGTAATTATTCCTAATCCGGGCAACTTTTCTTAATAGAGAATTTTCGAATTATTGCTTCTTAAGAAAATTTTGAGTTCGCATTAAACTTTTCGAATTCGACAAATTATGGGAAATCTTTGAAAAAAGATCTGAACATTATAAAAATATTTTTTGATTTTCCTTTAAAAAAGGTATTTATTAAACGTTTCGGCAAAAGCCATCATCAGAAGTGAGAGTAAAATAAAGATTTTGTCGGAAAATGCAGTGATTACTTTTCGCGAAAGTTTCAAATTTGGATACTCGGGCCTCAGATGGATTGCCCTATTAAAAGCCCGAGGATTGAGTGATTGCGTTATCAGGAATCACACAAGTACAGATAAATGTCTGACACTTGTGTGATATCTGGGCATTAATTTCCGATTTTTTAAGGGTTAATAATAATCCCTCAAATGTTTTTCAAAAACTTGTGTTGGTTAAGTTTTTTTCTAAAACCGTAAATTTATCTTTAATAAAGTCTCTAAGTATCTCCTTTTCTGAACGGAACTCCATCTTAAAAACGCTTACTATCTCTACAGCGCGTGTTCGAATCCCACTGATGTTGTCTAAGTGATTGTCTAAGTGATTGACTTAGTGATTGCTTGAGAGATTACACACCGATAAAATTTAGCGGTTCCATTATCAAGACCCTTGTCTATAATCATATTCAATATAATCACTAAGACAACATTAGTGGGATTCGAACACGCGCTATAGAGATAGTAAGCGTTTTTGAGATGAAGTTCCGTTCCGAAAAGGATATTATCAGGAGCGTTGTCTGGATCAACTTTATATTTTTGCGTAGGTTATCAAATATTTCAAAAATCATATGACATTTTTTTGTGATTTTTGGTGAAAAATATCAGGAAATATTTGAAACTTTTCGTCAATAGTTTCAAAATTTTCAAACTTATTTTTTTGGAATCATCAGCTGATAATATTGAGAATTCTACCATGTACTTAATTCAAATATGTCCTTGATTTATTTCTTGGCTCTTGTTTATACTCTGAATCATAATTTTTGCAACGAAACTACGGTTTGGCAGAAAGCCATCGAAGCTTTCTTCAATCCAGAATTCAAAAACGAATATTTCACCTAAATTTGACAAATTGGTAAGCCGACTCATCCACCACGTTAAATATATAACAGTAAACTCATGAAAAGAAATATTTTTTTCGATATACTTTGGATTTTGGATTTTTTTTCGAAAAAATTAATTTCTTATATTGACGTAGAAATCGTATGAAAATTACTTAATAAATTTTTACTGGTGGTCTAGATTGTTTTTTATGGCTTCTTATTAATAAATAATAGAAATGAAATTTAACTTTAGACACCTTCGAAAACAAACGCTCGTTTTTTAGCGTTTTTTGAAAAGACAATTTCTAAACTAAAAATAAATGATCTTAAATAAATAAAATCAAAGGAAGTAAGCTCGAAAGTGGCAACTTTCAATAGAAAAGTTTTATCCGAAAATTTTGAAGTAGCAAAAAGTTTCCCGTCAAAAGAAAAAAATTGAAAAAGTGCAAATCTGTCAAACCAACTCCCTTAATACGTCAAGGGAAATTTATTAGAATTGAATTATACGTTTCATTTAATGAAAATTACAGTCAGGATTTCGAAATTGAAAACGATAATGATCATGAGCAAAAATCAAAAGGACCCTTATGTTTTACCACACAAACTGTTTAAATTATAACTTGCCAATGATACCACGACTCTCTTCTGACACATCTAGGCTTGTTAAATATGTGATCAGCCCAGTCAATTGTCCTGCATCTATTCCAGCATTGTTATAAGCTCCGTGAAGATTTTCGCTTTTAACCAAGTCCCCAAATTCATCGACGCGAATTTTTTTTAGATTGTAATGCATTTTTCCTGAATTTTCCTAAGGAATTATCTAAAGTAATGAAATAAGATTTATCTTAAATTGATATTTAACTGAAGACTAAACTTCTCAAAGTCTGATTTTGTCATGCTAATATTTGATTTCAGTAGCCAATAGGATGTCTTTTACATTTAACAATGACTATTTAACAATACAAAGACAAAACAATCAAAATTTGCAATATTTTAGTCCTGCTGCCGTGATATACTGAGTTGCAAGATCAAGGATAAATCTACAAATGAGGATTTTCGGTTTTCTCATAAGCTCTTAGTTTTCCTTTAACTTGTAGACTTGATTTTGGCCAACGCGTCGCCATACACCATTTAATCGCATTTTACGACGCTTAATCATTGATGACAAGATCAGTTATAAAGTTATCGATAAACTTTGGAACAAAATGACGTTTGTGCGTTTTTTTTTAAATTAATACTGTATTACAGTACTTATTTTTTGCAAAAATTTTCTAAATCACAAAATTAAACTTTTCATCGTGAAAAAAATTCTAAGACATTTTTTCCATTACATCAATGATGTAACATCATAGCCCGAAAATGATCACAAGAAATAAGGTCCGCAAAAATATACGTTTTTTTTCAAAAATTGCTTAAATCACATTTGAAAAAAGTGAAAAGTTCTAAGAAGTTTTAAGACTTTTTTTCATTACACTAAGTTCAAAAACGATCACGTGACCTTCAAATTAGGAAATAAGGTTTGGTGAAAGTAAACAAACAGTGATCAATTACGCCGAAAAATTTTTTGAGTCAAAAAACACCAAATTAAGAGTTTTGAACATAATAATATTTCCAAACACGTCACGTGATCTTATTTCGACAAATAAGGATTTATCTATGACATATTTCAAACCTTATTTCGAATTATTCGTCACCTGATTGTTATTCGGACATTGGTGTAATGAGAAAAAGTTCTTAAAAAGTTTGAAGTTGACCCTGGTTTTTTTGACGTAGTTGGGTACTTTTTTAAATTACTGGTACAATGACTGTTTTCAAAAGTACTCTCAAATCACGTGGGAAGACCCCTTAAAAAATCGTCACGAATTTCTAAGACTTATTCGCATTTTAATTGGCCTCCGGTCTAAATAGAAGCAGTCCTAGAAGTCCAAACTCCGGAACACTGATACAATAAAATCAGTGAATAGTTCATGCGTAGCGTGTGTCTCTCTCTCTCTCTCTCTCTTTCCATCACGAGAAATTAGATTCAAAATAATTTAAGAGTCATTATACTAGAGAACTTTGTAAAAAGCATATAATTATTTTAGACAGAGCGATAGAAAATCATTTGAAGTTTTATATGAGTAGTTGCAGAATAAAGTTAAGGTTATATGCATCTTATTATGTGCACTGTTTCCTGTAAATAGAGGATAATTGTTCGCGAACGTTTTTAGTTTCTGTAGTCTCTCTACTAAGGATGCGCCTTTAGAAATGCGTGTTAAAGATTCAATTGTGGGTTTGTCATGTGTAATATTGGCAAATTGGGCTTGGAATATTATTTAGGGCTACTGGTGAAAAACTGGAGAGGTGTGACAGATAGAGAAGGTTTCAAAGTATGCCGATGTGAAATGAGTATCGGTGCCACTGCTGTTGCCATAAATCGAGTCTGAGTACAGATTCATGTCTAAAGTCTACGAGTTAATATTACCGGAAATGTGTCAAATCAGAGTCGCATAACTTCTTAATAAGGCAGTGGGCGTCGATAATTACGTTGTTCTTTTCAAGTTTTCAAGGGCAGTTTCTACAAAACTAAGTATCAGAAAGGTATTCTATGATTTTTTAAATATGAAGGATAATTTTCTCTGACTTGTGATAAAAATTTAATCAATTGTTTCAGATGATTTTTAATATTATTTGACTTGTTACGGCTATTACCAAATATCATCGCGTTATGTCCCAGCAACCGATAACATTGATTCATACACATCGTTAATTTGGCAATTAATTTGGCAAAAAAAAATAGTTAAAGAACCTCGTAATATAGATTATCTGATATCATCACTAATGGGCATGTATTTTGTTCACGAATAATAGTCCTCAGATAAAAGAATTTTGACTTTAAAACTTAGGATGATGAATTTTGAATAAATAATATAACAAATTAAAATAAAGGCCTAAAAATTGATAAATACATGATGTCGAACTATTTTCAACATGCAGAAAAATATAAATGTTCTCCAATCGCAAATCTGATGTGATTTTCATAATATGAAATAATGTGATTATAAAAAATCTCGAAAAAATGTATCTAAGTATGATTGACAACATCAGTTTTAGTGTCTAAAATTATGAAGAGGACTAATTTTCACCAATTTATGAAATTTTTTATTTGAAATACGACACCACGATAAAACTTCTTGGAACATAACTATGTTGTCAAAATCACAAAGAAAGTTCCAATATACACTTATTTTCATTTATTTCGTAAGATTAATAATATTTCGAATAAAAGATTTTTAACAGTATGAAGGAAATTCGTTAAAGTCCGTTAAAAGTATATGATACCCAAGAATGGTTTTATTCAAAATAAAACTGTTTTTGATATCTTTGTATTTTCTGAGCTGTTCTTAAGAAATAATCTTAATAAGATGCCAAATAAAAAATGGTGAAACAATAAACAGCGTCTTTCTTTTCGATTTCTCCTCTTTCTCACCCAGACGGCTAGACAGCCAAAATCTTAAGCAAAGTATAGGCAATTTTGGCTGTCTACCCGTCTGGGTAAAAATGAGGAAGAATCGAAAAAACTCACGCTATATGATATCTCCTTATTGCCCTATCGTAAAGATTTGATCCCTGAAAAACACGGGGGGGTGAGAAAAAAACGCGGATTTAAAAATAACCAGGCCAATTATCTTCTTAGATAACTCAAACAGTAGACAAATATCTAGAGAGCAATACAAAATAAAAATTGGTACGAATCAGACCATTGTTCCTTTATTTCTCAGACCTTTGTTTCTATTTTCTAACAAAAACTAATAATTAAACAATTTCAGTGATCTTAGAAAAAAAACATTGGTCCGATTAAAACGAATTTTAAGTGTTTTTATTGATTAGATAATTTTGCTCAGTTTGAGCTATCTAAGAACTAAATCGGATGATTCGTTTTCAAATGACGCGTTTTCTTATCCCCGAATTTTCGAAGGAGGAAATCTTTACGACAGGGCAATAAGGGGATATTGAATATACATATAGTTTTTATTTGTGATTTGCACGCTTTTTCATATTCGTCATTTATTTTTTTCAAATAAATATATGGGAAATTCAAAATAATCTGACAGTTATCAAGAACAGTTATAATCAGTAAATATCAGCGAATATTGTCGATACAATAATATTGTGTGATATTATATTGTATGAATGTTGTATATGTTTTATATTGTATATGTTTTTTCAAATTTGAGTGCAAAAACATTTTCAAATAAAATAAACACTATGCTCAAGAAGCTTACACCAACAATAATCTACAAACTAGCGTGCTTAATATTTTTTAGCCCCACTTTACTGTTCGTTCGTTAGATCATGTCCAAAAACAAGGTTGAAGAATCAAGAAATTTTTATTTGTACAAATGTTTCAGATTATGCAGCATTTTGACATTCAGCCAGGGATCGGCAGAATTAAATAAGTTCTGGTAAAATTTTATCACAGTAGTTCAAATAGCACAGGAATAAATTCTCCGATCAGGTTTAATTTTTAGAGGAATTCAAGCTTTCAAGATAGGGTCTTAGTCTTTGGTCTTACCAGATTTTAATTGAATTTGTGAGATCCTCGAACCTATCGGATCAGTTTAGTTAATCCAGGAGATCTGTGGATTCCTACCTTGAGCCGATTCAGTTGAAAACTGAGCATGATATTGTCTGATTAATTTCTGAAAATCCAATATCCAAACCCAAAGGCAATAGAAATTAGTGTAAGTTGGATCATAAAAGGCAGCGAAAGTCGATTCGTAAGAGCTTGCATCATTTTTATACCGATCGGATTCTTAAGAAGGATATCGCGAATGTAGCAAAATATGTGCGCAAGACTTTCATAAATTATTTCGCTCAGGTTCGCTTTTCCAGTTTTGATAAGATGAGAGAAAACCCATGAGGAAATCAGGCACAGCTTCGAAACTTAAAAATTTTTATTTAACTCAAGATTGACATGCTGAAATAATATATGGATTACCCGCCCTCAGAGTACAAATTCTAAATATTAAAAAAATGCGAAATCTGAGCATTTGATTGGTTGATCCTTTTTTAATCTGACCAATGAAATCGGCCTATTCCGCAATCAAGGGTTTTGATTAGGTGCTAATATCTTGCGTTGTTTGTTTCATTCAAATATTAAGGATTTGTACTCTGAGAACGGGTAATCCACATAGACCTGAAAATTTTATAATTAAACTGACAAAATTATTGATCCCATCAGTAACTTTGTTAAGTTACTTTCCAACGAAATTGAAAAGTGATCACTCTTTGCTTAAAGAAACGCCATGAAAAGTGATAAATATTTTTTTTAACTAAAGTGCATCTCAGTACTGAATAAGTTTCGGCAACTCGCTTTCATTTCGGATTTTGAAAGCGACTTATCTGATAAAATTCTCAGATGAACCTGAAAACCCGCAAATATGCAGCAAAATTTAGAAAATGACGAATTGTTCATATTTTGAACCATATCCTTTTCCCAACGGAACTTCATCTCAAAAACGTTTACTATCTTTATAACGCGTGTTCGAATCGCACTAATGTTGTCTCAGTGATTGTCTTGAGTATGATTATAGGCAAGGGTGCCTGATATTGGGACCGCTAAATTTGATCGGTGTGTGATCATTCAAGCAATGACTAAGACAATCACTTAGCCAACATTAGTGGGATTCGAACACGCGCTATAGAGATAGTAAACGTTTTTGAGATGGAGTTCCGTTGGGAAAAGAGTATAATTAATGTCATTTTCTAGAACAGAAAATAGTTCGATTTTAACAATGCTTTAAGAATGTAATTTTGAATCCTTATAGATATTTAAAACTATATGTGAAGTTTACCAGACGAGTAATTTTCAAAAGCCGAAATGTGCATATTGATCCTGTTAATGTTATTGCAAATTCACTGACGATCTCGCCCAAATTATCAGCAAACATACAAACTTTGTATGTACAAGCTCCGGAGTAAAATATCATTTAAATATTGGTAACCAAAAAAATCTTCTTAATAACGAAAATTTTTAATGGTGAGTTGTCATCGTACTCACTAAAGTTGACTTGATAAAACCGGAAATATGTACAAAAAATCTTAAATTTTTAAGTTGCAAGACATAAGTGCCTTTTTAGCACTACAATTATATAAGAAAATTAACAAAAGGTGATCTGAGTTTATTTCCAAAAAAAAACGTAACTCCCTGTTCGAAAGCTTGGTCTACGAAGAAAATTGTTTTATTATACCAGGATTTCTGTAAAAAAATGCATATGATATAAAATCTTATTTTCCATGCATACACAAATGCTATTTCATATTAAAGACACTCGGTTTTTTTTCATCACAAAAAAGTATATTTTAAAGAAAAATTTCTTGAATCTTATTAAAAATTTTAGACTTTCACATGACAGGAATTGACTTATTATGATAAAGACACAATATTTTAAAAAATTCATGAGTTTTCAAATAAACACCGCCTATTCGTATGTCACTACTTTTGTTAATATCCCGGCCCTGATAAGCAAACGTAAGTGTGTTTTAAGAAGTTGGACCGGCATATTATTAAGAGTTTAATGGGATATATCAAATATATCGGTAATTTTTGTAAAAATCATATTGTTATTAAAAAACCGAGAATATGATTATTTACCATTGTTCCAGTTTATTTCATAATCATTTGTTTCATCATGTTGCTGCAAGGTCCGCAACAAATTTAATGCCCGATTTGACGTCCTTGACATGGGCTGCGATTTTGGTTCGGATTTTAATGAATATTCGTTATCTTTCATTTTTTCATTCAATTGAAATCCCTGGCAGACAAATTTTCGACATTTTCCTCATCATAATCAATACCTTCATGTTGAAGAGCATGATCTTAAAATTAAATTTATAAAAATTATTAAAAATAAATTTTGAATACCAAATTTAACTGTTAAAATTTCGGTTAGTTTTTGAATCTTAAAGACGAATTTTTATTATTTTTTGAAGGATTCACACTGACTCATTGTCAATGAGTAAAGTTTTGTTCGAGCCCTTGAACTTTTCAATTCACAGAAATCTAAGCTTAAGGTAAATAGCTTAAGGTAAATTAAGTTTAAGGTAAATAATAAAGAAAAAAAGGAAATTGGTCACGCGTGACCATGAAGTTACTCTGGGAGTTAATGGCTTAGACCAGGCTTCCAAAGGGATAGGGATTAAAGGGATGAACCAAGGGGGATAGCCTATCCCGGATAGCGATGGAAAATTGGGAGCCATAAAGGGATAGGGATGGAAAGTCTAATCCCCCTTTTCTCCCGCGTAATCCTCTTCCGGGATGAGTCATCCCCCTTTTTATCTCATGTATATCCCTTTTTCTTTATATCTCCATCCCCCTTATTATCTTTTTTCTATCCCGGGAAAAAAGGGGATAATCTATCCCGTCATCCCCCAAATCGGGATAAAAACGGGATGAGGATAGAAAATCGGCGGGGATGCATGATGCATCCCTTTTGGAAGCCTGGGTAAGAGTGTCACCGAGTAAATTATTTGTTTTCAGAAATATCAAAATAATGTAAGAGCTAATTTTTAAGTATACAATAAAACACATTTTTGCCAAGCGTATGCTGATCACAAACAAAACTTCAGACACGATTTTATTTTATAAATATATAAAACTTCTCCATAACTATCTTTTATGAATTTCCCTAGCTGCGCTGTTATTGTATTTTAAACCATGGAATTGGTACTGGAAAAACCGTATAATACATTTAAAAATTTTTTAAATTTCGTGGACTTAAATATATAGCACTTGATGATCTCAGTTTAACTTCGATAAATCCGGATGGAACAAAATAAGTGACTCATTTTCAGACTGATCCATAGCGAAAATTTGAAATTAATGAGTTCTTCTGCCTTTTAAATAAACTTTTCTAGCCGTTTTTTGAACTTTCATAAAGTTTTTGGTTTTAAAATTTTGTGAAAGAAAATTATTTTTAAAAGCAAACAAAATTCACACAGGAAATATTTTTTGAAAGAAAAATCCTGCTGGTTTGAAAATAAAGTCAAATATCGTCTACAATATAGGTTCATAAACTTTTTATCTCGATTTTATATGACGCGTTTTTTTTTAATAAACTACAGGCGCACTAAAATATTTTTTCTAGAATCATAGTTAAATAAAAATAAAAGGCGGATTGGACAACAAGTGGGCTGAAAGTTACTGTACGAGTTTAATTTTTAAAATTTGAAAGTTTAATTTTTTCGGTTATTTTTCTCCAGCTCTTAATTTCACGATTTAAATCACTCCAACAACCCAAATAAACTTAAAAAACATATTTTAATTTGATGTTATTACGGGTATATGCCTACGGTAGGAAAGCCAATCAATATGCTCCAAATTTTCAAAATCTGATTTTAGTTACCCATGATATTTCGGCCTTCTTCTGTCATATCTGGTCGCGCTAACTGGGTTATTATCCCAGTCAATAAGCCTGCATCTCTTCCCGAGTTTTCAAAATTTGCATGAATATTTTCGTTTTTCTCAAGATCGCCAAATTCATCGACATGAAAATCTTTAACATTTTTGGGCATTTTCTGTTGATAAAATTTAGTTATCAGAACTCTTTATAAAGATGAGTAGTTTTATTTATTATACGCCCCGAGGTGACTTTTTGAAAAAAATATTTGACATGAGTAGCCAATGAGGTTCCTTTATGCGGTTTGAAAAGATAATTAAACATTACGAAGACCAAACAAGCGTCATATTCATGCTTAATTAAACTTAATAGGAACGAAAAAATTAGGACAAAAAGGGAAAATATTCGAGAATATTCGTACCAAATTTCGTACTTCAATTTTTCGATTTAATGTGTTTGGGGGTGCCACGGTAGAACTTCTACCCTATATCAGTTTCGAGATTAAATGAAAATAAAATTTATTAAGAAAATAATCAAAGAAATTAATACTAAAAAATGAATACTATAAACCGTAAAAAGGTTAAAATTTCATTAACCAGGTGGTCGGATGTAATTTTATGATATTTGTCTAGTAAGCAAACCAGCTACCTTTTGGATCAAAGCTTAACTATTGACTAATATATATGGTTTGAGTTTACAGAGTTTTTTTTACTTTTCTTTTACTTGTAACTGAAATACTTTTATTGAAAGTTAACAGTAAGTTCAATTGCACAGAGGATTTCTGACAGTTAAGGTTCAGGGAAGTTAACGATAACTCAATAAAAAAAACCACAAGGTGGACAAAAGAGCGACAGTTTTACGCGTTAGAGCTCTTTAGGGGCTCCCGAGGGTGCTTTTCAGCGGCTTATTTCGCATTTGAACGATTTTTGAGTAAGTCACAAGGCAACCGGTCATTAGCACATTTTGTAAAAAACAGATTAGGTATTATAATTAGGTGTGTTACTATCGTTTGGAAGAATTTAAAATAAATTTGGTCTAGAAAACCCAAAAAACTATTTTTTGAGTTGATATAAGAGGCTCGCGGAAAAGCCTATTTCTTCCTGGATTTTATAGTCACAATTTTGAAAAATATATTAATAAACAGCTGATGACCTCGCAGAGCTGTTATTATCGAACTTGAATTTCGATGATTTTTCTCTTCCAAAATATTACTTCTAATTCCTAAAAATCCATAATTTTTGATTAAAATGCTTACAAGATATTTTAAATGATGAAAAAGTAAGGTTCCTGGCTAAGTATGGAGATAAAAATACTACAGTCATCTTCAAATTGTCCATATTTTCAGAAAAAACGTTCAAAATAAAATCGGGAAAATTCGTCGGTCCAGCCTCATTTCATGAGGGGTACTCCCTTAATACTCAGTTAAGCAAGTAAAACATTTCAGGCTATTCAAATTTGGGGTTCTAGAGACTTCAATTCGAGCCAATCAGGAAGCCGGATAACAAAAATCTTCCAAAATAGTTTTTAGACTTAGGAAAACAACATTCAACATTTTTTCATCTTTCAATACCTGTAATGGCTATATTAAATGAATTTTTGCAGGGTTGTTCGAGATATAATAATATAGTGATAAGTCATTTAAAAAATGTATTTCAAAAAAATAATTTGACGTTTGGGGTATTCCATAATCATACTGTATAGTGAGAGAAATAAAAAATAAATATACAGAATGTATATAGAAAATTTTTTGTGTCGAGCAGATTGCTAAAGTAGCGAAACTATTTAACGTTTTTTTTATCAGAGTGATTTTTTTACGATAAATGTCAAACTTTATTAAAAAGATTTTTCGACAGTGAAACATAATAAGGTTGTCAAAATCGTGCAACAGTCACCCCGTATGAAAATCCGAGGTGTCAGGCAGATTAAAGTTTCAATTTTTATGGTTTGTGACTTGAGTTGCTACTTTGCAATAACCCATTTTATCAGCAGTAGTTGTAGAAGAAAAATATCGCTAAAAACCAAGTTTCAGAGCATCCGCGGTATGATCATGCATTATTATCGATAAAATGCTGATTTTGAGCGGGTGCCTTCGCAACGAATAGTACACTTTGAGATGATAAGACGGCAGCTCCAGACTACAAGTCCCTGATTGGAAAACGAAAGTCCAAAGACTACAGTCTTACCTGTACCTAGCATAAGAATTAAATTTGATTTAAACGAGAAATAGTATGAAAATAAATAATTTTTCAAAAAGGTTGAGAAATTACTGGTACTTATTATGCCGCTGCATCCCCCAACTGTTTGATTGGTTGTGAGATGGAGTGGTCATTTAAGTATTGAGAATATGAAATGGCTTATATAGAGCGAAGTATGGGCAGACAATCAGGGACCAAAAAGATAAAAAGAGCGCCTCAGGTGCGCACAATTATCAAAAAAAAACATAGAACCACATACAGTTCACTTCTTCACAAGCATATTCAAACATGCTCTACCTACTCACAAACTTTTTTAAAACGTACTAGGAGTCGACCAGGACAACAGTTCACAAAAAGAACAACTCGATTCTTTGAAAGTCATTGTACGATAATAGAACAAAATCTTGCTAACAAAAATACTAGGAAAATTATCGAAGATATTTTAATCTGCCTTGAAAAACCTACTTTGAACAGACAAAGAGAACATAAAATCTTGAAGTTCATGTGCATTTGCTTTCTCGGCAGATCACTAAATACTTCAATAACATAAATTTTATCTGACTTTTGTAAAAAATTGCATTTAATAGTTTCGCTAATTTAGCAATCTGCTCGACACAAATAAATTCTCCTTATAAATTTATTTTTTATTTCTCTCACTTTATGATTACGGAATAACCGAAACGTCAAATAAATAATTTTTAAAAATGACTTATCAATAGTTAGTGAATTGGCAACGAGTCAAGTCTAAAAAAAATTCAGAACATTTCGCGAAAAATTTTTTGCCGATTCAAAATTTATTCTTGAGACTTTTGCTAGGATACATATAAAGTAAATAACGAAAACGTTAACGCGTAGACTTTAGACATTGAATCTGTACCCAGACTCGATTTAGCCAACTAGTTGCCTCACTTTTAAATCGGCCATATTAGCAAAGTTCATTATCAACATTTCTATTTTCATAGCCCTATAATAATATTCACCAATTGCTATCAAATAAAATACAAAATAAATTTAAACAAATTAAAGGCATTTCATGAGGAATAAGAAAACAACAAAAGTTGCGAAATTTACTATCCTCGACTCTAAAAGTGCAATTAACGAAGATGAAGATTTAACCTTTAATTTATCTTTGAAATTACTCAAAATAAAAAACTTCAAAATATTTCTATCGGTCTGTCTTAAAAAAAATAATTATAATTTTATACAAAATTCTCTAGTATAAGACTCCTTAAATTATTTGGAATATAATTTTGTGTTGAAAAATAAAGAAGAGAACCTCAACGCCACACGAACTCCTACTTTTTATGTTATATGTTCCAAATTTCGATTCTAGAAATGCTCTATTTACCGGGGCAATTTCACAAATATACAAACATGAAATCTTGAATTAAAAAACTCACGTGTAATTATTGATTTTTCTACTTCCTCTCGCTACCATTCTTATGATCAGCATTTCGAACTATAGATTCTAGAAAGCTCTAGTTAAACTGGAGGCCATACTATAATCATAGAAGTCTTAAAATTTTTACGATATTTGAAGGTGTGCCACGTGATTGTACTTGTGAAAGAAGGATGTATCAACAAATATAGCATATTCAAAAAGTACTCAACACGTCAAAAAAATTCCAGGTCAACTTCAAACTTTAAGAACTTTTCTATTACCCAAAGTCCGAATGAAATCAGGTGACGAAATAATTCAAACATAAGCTTTGAAAATATGTTCATAGATAAATTCCGTGTATTTCCTCAAAAATAAAGATTCACGTGACGTGTTGGAAAATAATAATGTTCAATAAACCTAAAATAAGGTGTCTAAACAAACTTCTAAAGAACCCCTTTACTCTGTCAAAAATTGATTAAGCAAATATTGAACCCGTAAGGTACCAAGTTAAAATTCTAAATCGATGAGTTTTGCATTAAAAACCTTTTTAATTATCGATCGGGCGGTAAATGATTTTGATAAGCGAACAAGCCAATTAAGGCTCCAGTATTTTTTACTTTTAGCTTCAAGATCGCAAATAAAAATCCAAATGGTCTTGAGTCTCATAGAAAGTCAGAAGCTTAATTGAAAAAATCTCGAAGTATTTCAAAACAATAAAACTGCGTGAAACTGCTTGTAAAGAAAAGTCGATCAAATTCGGATGTGTTAAAAATTTCCAAAGGACATATTATTTAAAGGCTCAAGGATTATTAAATCGATTAGTTGCCCTTAGGAAATCGTCTACCCTTATTGGTCCGAGAGAAAAAAAAACAAGTCTGTTAGTTTTATTTCCTCTCTCACTATGGTTGTTACTGGAAATTCCACCTTGTTAAAATTCATTTTAAAATTGATTTTTTTATAAATTTTTGTTAAAAAAATGTTTTTGTTTTAGTAGTGTTTTTTAAATGAAAAAATATTTTTTCGAAATTACTTTGTTATTTTATGCCAAAAAAACCCTGCATTATTTTTTTCTAACTTGAAAAATAAATTGATTTCGCAAATTTATCTTCAACAAGGACTTTTTGGTTGGCGAAAAACATTCGCATTTGTCCAGTTAATATGGTGAAGATAAACCCTTTATGTGTTACTGAAACTACGTGGTGTGGCTAGGGGAAAGTTGAGACAAACGTGAGCCAGAAAAAGCAATTATTTATTTAAACATACAGGGTACATTTGATAAGAAATAACAGTTACTTGTCAGTTTTTTATAAAAGAGTAACCACTAGGTGTTTAAGGGGTCAGTCATGTCTTCTTTGCAGTTTGCAAGAGCTATTTTCAGGAAAATCTGAACCTGAGGCAATAATTCCAAAAATGCCAGATTGTAGACTCTAGCCCTAATTTTTGTAAATCAAAGGTCAAACCTGAAATTTTTCAATGACTACCTTGCCATTAAGAGTCAGCTGGTCAGATAACCATTAAGTTGATAACGTCAAATTTAAGATCGACGTTTTGTGAGTTTAAGTTACATACTTGGTAGACAGCTTGAAAAAATCTAAGCATTTATTAGATGTTATCATAATGGTAACATTCATTTAGTGACAAAGCAAATAACTTGCCTAAAAGTTTCAAATCCTAATGAAAATCCATGAAATACACACACGACATGTAAAGGCCCTTAAAGATATTATTTGGTTGTTGCCTTCAGGGCACAGTCGCGAATTTGGTTTAATGTGTAATTTTGTTCAACAATAAAAATATTGTTTTTTGTGAGAATTTTCAATTTGTTATAATATCAAAAATTATTGGTAAAAAATGCTTGAAAAATGGTATTTTTTGAAAAGTTTGGGTGTTATACAAATACTTTGTGAAATTATTTTTCTTCTTAAACGAACCCTGCGGTATTATTAAACTTCAACAAGAGTCTTGTAGTATCAATTCGAGACTTTGCTTAATAAACTTTGACAATTTGTCTGGTTTAAAGGGTCATATCTGTCGCATAGTGAACGCGAAAAAATGGGGTTCCAATGGCCAATTGTCGCAACCAGTTCGAACGTTGAGCCAAATATCACTTGTAAATTAACCGATGATTGCCATCAAAACTTTTAAAAAATACATATTTCAATTTCTCCGAGTTTCATTCCGTACTGATTGGCCGGAGACTTAAATCAGGTCAATATCAGAGCATGTCCTGTAAGATAATGTTGATCTTGCTTCAGAGAATCACAAAAAAACAGTATTATCTGACCATATTTCAAGAGTCTTAATCCAAAATGTTACTTTGGATTCTAAACAGTAACAAATTTCAGAACACGCACATAAATCTGCAGCTTTGTTCGGATTTCCCGTCTCAGTATTAATTCTATAAATGGTTGCGTTGATTGTCCAAAAAATAAAGAAAATTTCACGCGATTTTTATTCAAGAAATTTATAGTAAACCATCAAACAGTGTTTGCTGTCTGTTATTAAAGAATAAGAAGCAACCAATTCTTGTGATTTGCGCATATTTTCAATAAAAAAGCGAAAGGTTAAATCATGGAAATTTTTTCTTGGGTCTCATTTTTGCCACGAACGGATCACTATTAAATGCTCAATAAAATGGAAAACTTGCTGACAGATCAAAAGGCAAAATAAAATTCGCATGAAAATACAAGACGTTTTATGAAGGCCCCAGGAATATTAATCGATTTCGTGCCGGCTGGGCAATCGCTACCCTTATTGGTCGATGAAAGAGAAAAACCCTGGAAAAAATAATCATGGGAAAGTTGAAGTGTGCAATTGTCGATCGACAAATGAGAGGCAAAAAAGCTAGGGTGGCTACGGGCGGCAGCAATAAAAGAGAATATCAGAGAGACGCCACACAAAAAAAGATAGAACGTTTCAGCAATAAAAATACGACTTGTGATACGGAAACGAAGAAAATGTTTTCAAAACGTCCGTCTGATGTGTCAGCTTCAAAAGGTTAACATAATCAAATCCGGTAAGACACAAAACTGTATTCGGCCAGTATTGAACAATTTTTTGACAACTTGCCTGAGAATCTTCATAACTAACTAACATGAGTTAGTTTGTAGACTTTACAAAGATATTGTATCTTGAAAATCTGAGAATTTTTCCTTCTTAGGTGAATTTCTAATTTAGTTTGCTATTTTTGCATTAACAACTCATTCATTTTTTGATTTTTGATAAATATTGTCTCCAAACGAATTTAAGAAATTTATCAGTATAATGGGCGATTACCATACATCTTTGAGGGTTTTATGCGTTAAATCATATTTTAGTTTAATTTTTTTTTTCATAAAGTCCATCTTTATTTGTGTTATTAACATGAATTGGACTAGTAAGCTTACCTGCCGATTCTTAGGATATTCAACAGAGAAAAAACATCGTTTATGAACAGAAATTTTGCTGCTTGTGAGACAAATAATTTTTCAGATTAATGCAATTCTGGAGATTTATTTTGGATTTGCAAGACTTGTTTTTCCGTCCTGAAAATTACCCTCATTAAAAAATAAATTTTTTCATCTATAAAGAAGTACAGGCAAATTGTTTCTTATCAAACAGTGAAAAGATGATACTCACGAAAATTAACGCAACACTATGACCTTCAGTATTTATGTTTCAGGATGCGAATTTGAGTTGAATATAGACATAAATGAGAATAGATGAGCAATCCCCTACAATTTTTGAACGTGCCTGTTTAGGAAAACGCTAATGACATTTCGTTCATTATTAGGCCGGTTTTCCGAAGTTAATAGGGTGTACATTTGATGAACTAATTTTGTTTCAAAATGAGACTAAATGCAAATTGTAACTTCATAAAAATATCTGTACGAAAATACAAAATGTCCACAAAATTGCATAGACTAAAGGGTAACTTTAGGTGGTAGGACGAGCTTCAGATGTTTTGGAAGATCGCCAACTGATAAGTTATGTATCTTATAGTATTCAGTATTTAACAAATGAACATGATCAGATGTGAATCGCTAATCATAAAGCATAAGATTTCGGAATAGATTTCACGCCTATTTCACTAATTGTGTCATATCCATATGGGCTGTATATTTACGAAAATACTGTTTGTTTTTAAGTAATAGGCCGGGAATATTCACAAACTGTTGATCGGATTCTACAATTTGAACCAATTTTAAAATTTTGTTTCTAAAAAATTGATTTATTATTTTTTATAGAATAATTCCAAAGATCAACAATGTACAACAATCTTACGACGACCCTTAATTGTATATTATGCCCGTCTCAAGCAGTAAATCCATATTTTTTCCTCCTTCAAAAATTCTTTCATATGACCTTGACTATTAGTTACCTGATCGAAACGAGTTAAATAATCACAACTACTCAACATAACTAATGTGAGATTCAACCCCAAAATGAGAATAGTTTGATTGTTTTTTCTTTCAGTGGTGATCGTAGGTGGGTTATTGTACCGGAAACATTTTCTGTGAGTATCATTTCGTGTCTTATATAATATTTGGCCACTCTTCCATTGATCCAGATAATAAGATTTATAGTTAATCCCAATCCTTGCCGTCAAGATGTTTTAAACACAGAGACCAAAATTATCTGAGGAATATCATTTGGTCCATGGAATAACGGATACAGTATCCTGAAAGTTGCCCTTACTTTCTTGAATTTTATAAATTTGGTCAGTTTAAAAATTTTTCATCAGAGCCAGATCTGCATTTATTCGAATTACAGATTCTTGTTATATGCATTCAAACAAGCACTTGGCCAGAAAGGACAATTCTGGTCAGCATTGCAATCGGAACTGTTTTGAAAGACATGTGCAGACATCGCACTTAAAAGATCGTGCCGCAAGGGGATTGTAAGATATCATTGTTTTTATAATTTTGTTAAAGATTGTTCAACAGCATTTTTTTAGGAAAGTATGTAATCAAGTCGTAAATGCTCCGTCCAAACATATTAATTTCGATTCCCGTGTTCCCCCTGAAAATTTAAAGAAATATTGCAAAAACTTTTTAATTCAGTTCTTGAACGAATCGGTTGTCTGAAAATTTAATTTTTATATTTTTTTCAATTCACTTTCATTCAAAGTATCTCAATGATATCGCTATATCACATTTTGTAAATATCCGGCCTCCTACTCTAACCCCTAGACTACATAGACCATAAAAGTGGCTTTCATTTTTGTGAAAATGGACCCGGCAAAGGACAAAAAATAAACTGAATGAAGTCAAAGTTCAAATGCCCAATAGAAGTAGTCAAGTCAATTTCTGAAAAATGATAGCAAAATTTTTTTTTGGAATGAGCATTCGAAATAATAATTTTATCCTACTTTTTTTTTGGATTTCTCTTAAATTTTCTTTATCAGTCTATCTCTCGACAAAATTTATTTTAAACAACAAGGTCTTTAAAATACTCAGTTTTTAGAAATTCGTCATTGACCATTCGTGAAAAAAGTATAATAATGTTTCTACTAAAATGTAAAATTTTTTTTATTTCTTTTTGTTTGAAACAGAGAAATTGCTAAGAAATGAGAAAACGGGCGGAAAAATAAGGCGCGTCAGACCATATTGTTTACCACTAATGTCATCAACTATCAGAGGTGGAGAAATTATCGTTTCATAGACGAAACCAAATAAGGTATTTTGAACGGAACCAGGTAAGGAACATAAGGTTTCACTTAATTTTTATTACTAAGCATCTCTATAAAAATCGTATGGTTTTCCTGTAAGAAAACAGTTCGAGTTAACTCAAACTTTTTTCCAGCAGCGGAAATGAAGTGATAATTTGTTGATTGTCTTAATATAAATAATTAAAAATTCGAGTCTATTCCTTTATCTCAAGATTTCAAAACAATTAGTTCCCTCACAACGGCTAAAGCCTTCCCATAATAGACTCAAAAGTCAAGCCCAAAAAAATGGCTCTCATGCCTCTGGGGGATATCAATACTACTATGAGTCTAGGGGTTAAGAACACAATACGTTTGCCTAATCAGGGCCGGGATATNACCGTTTTTTCTAAAGAGCGAAACAGAAAAATATCCAAAAACTCAATGCTTTTCAAAGCATTATTGATTGATTCAATTTGTTGCAAAAATATTCGAATTAATAAAAAAAAATACAACAGTTTTTTGCCACTGAAACCAAAATAAAATTTTCAAAACAAAAAATTATGCGAAAATTTTATACTTTTCAAAACGTATTTGTTTGATTCAACTTGCAGGAAAATTGACCGAGTTTATTAGAATTTTGTGAATACAGTCAAAAATTTCTATCTTTTTTTTTATTGTGGCAACAAGTGAGTCACCATAATCCAGAAAATTAATTTGAAGTTACAAGAAAAGATTATATTACCAAGTATTTTAATTCTCCTTTATTATTATCTATCCGTTATAAACCTTTTCAGTCCAGCTGAAGTAGTGTGCAATTAATTGTGTCAGATAAATACTTTTAATTAGTTTCTGAGTATTTTTCTACAACCTGATTTTTTTCAGATTTTTTTAATTTTTCATTTATAATTAACCCCTACAAAATTTCAAAACAATCAAACCAGTATTTTTATAAGTCGATATCAATGGAGGACACGCTTACCATACCCTTAAGGTATCAATATAGAAATTCTAATAGATGAGTTTCAGTTAAAACCTTTTTTAATTATCGATCGGTCGGTAAAGACTTTTTGATAAGGCAAGCCAAATTAAGCTCAGTATTTTTTACAATTTAGCTTTCAAGATCGAACATAAAAAATTCCAAATGGTCTTTGATTCATAGAAAGTCATGAAGCTTAATTGAAAAAATCTGAGTATTTCAAATACATAAAATTGTGAAACTGCTTTGTAAGAAAATCGATCAAATTCGATGTGTTAAAAATTCACAAGACATATTTATAAGGCTCAAGAATATTAATCGATTAGTTGCCTTTAGGAATCGCTACCCTTATTGGTCGAAGAGAAAAACAATTCTGTTAGTTTTATTTCCTCTCTCACTATGTTGTTACTGAAAATTTCCACCTGTTGAAAATTTCATTTTAAATTGATTTTTTTAAATTTTGTTAAAAAATGTTTTGTTTAGTAGTTATTTAATGAAAAATATTTTTTCGAAATTATTTGTTATTTTTGCCAAAACCCTGCAGTATTTTTAACTTGAAAATAAATCTGATTTCCAAATTTATCTTTCAAAGGACTTTTGGTTGGCGAAAAACATTCTGCATTTTGTCCAGTTTATAGTTGAAATGACCCTTATTGGTTATCTGACTAATGTTTTGCTGAGGAAAGACAAACTTTGACCAAAAACAATATTTATTTAAAATACAGGTAATTTGATAAGAAATAACAGTTAACTTGCAGTTTTTATAAAAGAGTATACCACTAGGTGTTTAAGGGGTCAGTCATGTCTTCTTTGCAGTTTTGCAGAGCTATTTCAGGAAAATCTGAACCCTGAGCAATAATTCCAAAAATGCCAATTTGTAGACCTAGCCCTAATTTTGTGAAATCAAAGGTCAAACTGAAATTTTTCATGACTACCCCATTAAGAGTCAGCTGGTCTGATAACCATTAAGTTATTAACTTCAAATTTAAGATCGAGTTTTGTGAGTTGTAAGTTACAACTTGTAACAGCTGATAAAATCTAAGCATTTATAGATTTTATCATAATGGTAACATTCATTGTGAACAAAAGCAAAAACTTGCTAAAAGTTCAAATCATATGAAAATTCGCATGAAATACACACACGACATGTTAAAGGCCCAAAGAATATTATTTGGTTTGTTGCCTTCGGGGCAATCGCGAAATATTTTGGTTAATGTGTGAATTTTAAACAATAAAAAATTGTTTTTTGTGAGAATTTCAATTTGTTAAATATCAAAAATTATTTGTTTTAAAAAATGTCTTGAAAAATGATTTTTTTTGAAAATTTTGTGATGAATATACTTTGTGAAATTTATTTTTCTTTAAACGAACCCTGCGGTATTATTAAACTTCAAAAGATGTCTTTTATATCAATTCAGACTTTTGCTTAGATAAACTTTTGCATTTTGTCTGGTTTAAGAGGGTCGTTGTCGCATGTGAACGCGAAAAATGGGGTTTCCAATGGCCAATTGTCGCAACAGTTCGAATCGTTGAGCCAAATATCACTTGTCCTTGATAAATTTAAAAAATCTGACGGATGGAACTCAATCAGGTCAAATCAGAGCGTCTGTAAGATAGATGTTGGATTTGGCTTCAGAATCACAAAAAAACAGTATTTTGACCATATTTCAAGGGTCTTAATCAAAATGTATAACCTCTGTTGATCTAAAAGTAACAAATTCGAAACCAACATGAATCTGCAGCTTTGTTCGGACTTCCGTCTCAGTTTTCTATGAATGGTTGGTTGATTGTCCAAAAATAAAGAAAATTTCAGCGATTTTTACAAGAAATATTATTAAAACCATCATAAGTGCTTTTCTGTCCGTGTATTTAAATAAAACAAGCAACCAAATTCTTGTGATTTTGCATATTTTCATCAAAAAAGCGATAAGGTAAAATTGAGAAATTTTTTCTTGGTCTTCATTTTGCCACGAACCAGGTTCGTCGAACCTATTAATGCTAATAAAATGGAAAACTTGCTGACAAATTAAAGGCAAATAAAAATTCGCATGAAATATACAAAAGACGTTTATGAGGCCCCAGGAATATTAATCGATTCGTTGCCCTTGGGGCAATCGCTACCCTTATTGGTCGATGAAAGAGAAAACCCTGAAAATAATAACAGGGAAAGTTGAGTGTGCAATTGTCGATCGACAAATGAGAGGCAAAAAAGTAGGGTGGGCTACGGGCGCAGAATAAAAGAGAATTTACAGAGAGACGCACACAAAAAGAAAGATAGAACTTTTTAGCAATAAAAATACACTTTTGATACGGAACGAAAGAAAATGTTTTCAAACGTCGTCTGATGTCAGCTTCAAAAGGTTAACATAATTCATAAAAACCGTCATAACACAAAACTGTATTCGGCCAGTATTGAACAATTTTTTGACAAAATGTTGCCTGAGAATCTTCATACTAACTAAATGAGTAGTTTGTAGCTTTACAAAGAGTATTCTTGAAAAATTGAGATTTCTTCTAGTGGTGAATATTCTAATTTATAGTTTTTGACCATATTTATAATTTCGCTCATTAAAACCAACTCACTTTCTATATTTATTCGGATTTTTTGTTAAAAAATATTTCTGTCATCCGAAAACAGAATTTTTAAAAAAAATTTTATTCAGTTTTTGATTATGTGTGAGACGATTTTTGACACGATTAAATTCAATTCATGTGAAAGGTTATTTTATTTGCAAATTGTTTCCCGTCCTTGAAAAATCATCATGTTTTTAATAAAATTTTTTTTTATCATTCTATAATAAAGTCCATCGCATTGTATTTTTCTGGTGATTCAACATGAATTCGATGAACTAAAAATTAAGCTTACACATGACCAGTCATTTGTTTAGGACTGGGTTTTGTTGAACTAAGACAAACATCGCATTATGGAAGAAATTTTTGACTGCTGTTTTAGAAACAAATACAATTTCTCATTATTTGCGTCTTTGAGAATTTTTTTTGGTGAACTGAACCTTTTGTTTTTCCAAAATGAGACCTCAAACAGAATAAACTTTCAAAAGATTTAGCAACAAAGCAAAACGTTTGTCTTCACAAACGACGAGAAAAAAATAATACTGGACGAGCCAATTAAATCGCAACCTATTTTTGACCTTCCAAGTATTCTATTTCAAATCGAGAATATCGAGTTAATGAATAATATTAAAATGAAATTTAATAAGCCCTATTCCCCCTATTCACACTTTTGTGAATAACGCGGCCCTGATTAGGAAACGTAGTTTGTTTTAAGTAGTAGGGCCGGGATATTCACCAAAGTGTGAATAGGGGATATGTCACAAATTTGACTAAACCTAAATTTGTTCAAAATAAAAATTTGCACATATTTTATTATAAATATCTTCAAAAATACAAAATGTACAATTTTGTAGACTTTAAAGGGGGGTAGACTTTAAAGGGGGGTAGACTTTAAAGGGGGGTAGACTTTAAGGGGGTGGTCAGGGCGAGTCTTTATGAGAACTGTGGAAGACAATGATAAGATTTAATAGTATTTAATTAGTAATTCAGTAATTTAAAAAACATTGGTCAAAACTAAAAATNGCTATCTACACTAGTTTGTCCGTTATCGTCACGTCAATTTACACTTTATTTGTGCTGATTATGCATTCATGGGTGTATATTTACAGGTAAAAATATTTTTTATAGTAAATATGCGGTCTCTAAACTGTTTTCTCATTGAACAATTATTAAAAACTTTTGTTTCTAAGAAATTGTTTATTCATTTTTTTTCAGTAATTAAGTTCCAAAGTCAAACATGACAAAAATCCTTACCCTGACCACCACCTTAAATTGTATATTATGCCCGTCTCAAGAGTAAATCCATATTTCTTCCGTTTCAAAAATTCTTCATTATGACTTGACTATTAGTTACCTGATCGAAACAGTGAAATCACAACCTACTCACATAACTAATGTGGGATTCAACCTAAAATGAGAATAGTTTGATTGTCTTTTTCTTTCAGTGGTGATCGTAGGTGGTTATTGTACGGAAAAATTTTCTGTGAGTATCATCTTGTTTATATAATATATTTGACCACTGGTCATTGATCAGATATAACATTTATAGTTAATCCCAATCTGCGCAAGAGTGTTTTTAAACACAGAGACCAAAATTATCATGAGGAAATATCATTTTGGTCAGTGGAATAACGGAACAGATCCTTGAAAGTTGCCCTTATTTTGAATTTTGATAAATTTTGGTCAGTTTTAAAATTTTGTCATCAGACCAGATCTGCATTATTTTGATACAAGTCTTGTTATATGCAGTTCAAACAGCACTTGGGCTAGAAAGGAACAAATTTCTGGGCTCAGCATTTCAATCGGTGTTTTGAAAGACTCATGTGCAGATGGGCACTTAAAGATCGTGCGGAAGTGGGATTTAAGATATCATTGTTTCTTATACATATTATGTTAAAGCATTGTTCAAAGCAATTTTTTAGGAAAGTATTAATCAAGCGTAAATGTCCGTCAGACATATTAATTTCGATTCCCGTGTCCCCTGAAAATTTTTAAGAAAATTGCAAAAACTTTTTATTCACTCTGGAACCGTAATCGGTGTGAAAATTTATTTTTTATTTTTTTCAATCATTTCATTCAAAGTATCTCAAATGATATCTCTATATCACACTTTTGTAAATATCCCGGCCTTCCTACTTAAGAACACAATACGTTTGCTAATCAGGGCCGGGATATTTGCAAAAGTGTGATAAACGGATATATAAAATATTTCCTGAACATTTCAAAATTTAACCAGAACCCAAGATTGAACTTTTATAAATATAAACGGACTGTGTCGTACTTTTATAATTAAAAATACTGTGTTCATGCATCGTGACGTACTCAGTGATGTTTAAAAATTGTTGCGGTCAATATTTAGGATGTTTTGCTAATGTACTATGTTTTAAGGAAAATTTTTTAATGGCTTGTCGCAATTGGCGTCATATTTGTATAAGTATCAGCTTGATCGCTTTCGTCCTACTTCGAGAGACCGTCGCTAATAAGGCTTAGTTTTTCTATCTCTATTAAGCGTGTTCGAATCCCACTTATGTTGTCTTAGTGACTGTCTTAAGAATGATTATAGGCAATGGTGCTTGATATTCGGACCGCTAAATTTGATCGGTGTGTAATCACTCAAGCAATCACTAAGACAATCACTCAGATATTAGTGGGATTCGAACTCGCGCTATAGAGATAGTAACGTTTTTGAGATGGAGTTCCTTTGGTAAAAGGATATAAGACATAAAAAATAATTAAACTGGACCTTCATATTGTGTGTAATGTAAATTTAACACAAACTCACAGAAAAAAAGGTCGTTTTTGTCCGGAACTTGGATTTTCGAAAACATCAAAATTATCTTTAGAATTAGGTCGAACCGGCAATAATTGAAGAGTGGCGATCTTTTTATTTTGTCTCACTGAATTCGAAATCTCAATATTTTTGACTGAAAATGCCATTTTAAATAAATATAAATTTATTTTTGCGTGAGCGTCGATTTCATACTAGCACAATAATGTGATGTGTACGTGAGATGAGGAGACAGTCGAAAGTTCTATTTTTGTCACCCGGATTCAAAAAATATTATAAGGTAGTATGGAAAAAACGTTGAATCGTACATTTTTTCTTTATTTTTGAAAATTCTGAACAAAATGTAATTTTTCTAATTATTATAGATTTCTGATGCTGAAAAACCGATAACAGCCTTTGTAGTGCTTGAAAAAATTTAATGTTCTGTCACAGAACTTCTGTGCAAAGAGATTTTAAAAAATAGTCAGCTCCTGGTCAAAAATGAGAAGCCGTTTTTGAGATTGCTTATATTTAAGCCTTTAATTTTTCTCAAAATATTTTCAGATAAAATCTAAAATGTCAAGCTTAAAAATAGACAATTTCTAAAACAAAATTTTGCACCGAATTTAATATTTTTACTGTCTAGAATTTATAAAAGATTACAAAATGTAATTCCACAGCATTTTTATAGAGAACCTTCGATTTGAAAATTATTTGTGCTAACAAAACCATATAATCGCTTATGCATGATTTGGAGTACCATAAAGATGCGTTATTACGACTATGTGAAAACTGGATTAGCAGTTATGTAACGGTTTGAGTCAAAATTTTAGACCACTTTCATGAGCAAAATTTCAAACTAAAATTTTTGACCTAAATTCTCGACAACCCTTGCATTTTTCGGGAACAAATTTATCGGAAGTATGTTAGTAGTGAAACGAAATTATTTTTACTTTAGTCCGCATTTGGGACTGGTCAAATAGAAAAGTCCCTTTTTTGTTCTTAGGAAAATTTTTCCTTGAACTTGGGAATTCTGATAGATATAAAAATATGCATAAGAAATATCGAAAATAAATTGATTTTTATATTCATATAAAAGTATTCTCTTTTAATGACGAAAAAAGTGAACAGGACAGCCTTATCTCAAACTAATACAACTAAGACATTTTGCCTTATAAATTAAGGTCGATATAAGACGACATATATTCCCAGTCGTTTCTTTTTGTATCGAGGATTAAAACTGTGTTTTCACAAGATAAGATAAATTATTGTCGTAGCACCAAATATAGCGCGTTTAGAGATTTTGGGCTGGTACCGTTAACGAGTTTTCGGGATCCACTTGCTTGGCTGAGAAATTTGGTCAACAATAGTTTTTTATAAGTTTCATAAAATTTCGAAAAAGTCCTTTTGGTTTAGTCCTTATGGTTTAGAAATGTACAGCAATTTTTTTCTGCTTAACATTTTTTAAATACTTTTACAATTATAGCCCTTTTCAATTGATCACGATCAGTTTGAACATTGTATAGAAAGATTTCAGCCACTGGTTGAAAATGAAAACCGTTTTGAAAATTGCCTAAGGCTTAAGATTTTTCTTGGAATTGTTTTCGAAAAAAAATTTAAATCGCAAGCTAAAAAATAAGCAATTTCAGTATTTATATTTAAGCGTTAGTTGAGAACATTAAAAAAAATTTTGTACTGAAAGTAATTATCAATAAAATGTAACGAAAAAAAATGTTGCCGCTCTTATCTTATGTTATAGGGTGTCTGATAAGTAAATCAAACAATCGAATTTTTACTGAAGACAGTTAATTGTTTAACAATCAAAGTTTTTTTTGGTTATCAGAAAATTGGAAATATGATTTTGTTGACGAATTCATTTAAATATTATATGTTTTCAAAATTTTCTACGACTTTGTGAAAGGAATTATTTCAATTTCATCTACGTAAAACATTGAGCTCAGGAGGCGTTTCAAAGTCATAATTGGACAAAATCTGTAACCTTACCGTCAGTTACTCTGAGAAAAAACAGAAGTCTATATACAATATAAAAGTTATTTTAGTGCAACCCTTTTCATTCGGCCTAATCCAACTCAGACATTCTGCTTTGCAAATTGGTCAATACAGAACGACATATTTTTTTATTTGATTTCTCTTTTGTATTCATGATTAAATGTGTTTTATGATAAATCCAGAAATAAATCATCGAAACTCTCATATTTTGCTAAAATGTCATATTAGTCATACTTCATAGCATAAATAATGTCGATGACAGTAGATTGTTTTTAATCAACAATCTACTGTCATCACATTCACAGCGGATAAAATTAACTACAGCAGAGTGCGGCTTATAAGTGAAACTTTTTTCGCCAAAAAAACGTAGGTTGCGTAGGTTTTTACTTGGTTCGCGTAGGTTTTTACTTGGTTCGCGTAGGTTTTTGCGTTGGTGGCGTAGGTTTTTGCGGAGGCTTACGTAGGTTTTTGCGTTGGTTTCATCTATACCCGTTCACCTATACGCCGCACCCTGCTGTATGTATTACAGCAGGCTCCGGCGTAAAGGTGAAACTTTTTTCGCTGAAAACCTTCACCTATACGCCGTTTTTCACCTATACGCCGGACGTCGGGGAAGATACGCTCTGATTGGTCAATTAAAACAAGATCTAGAATTTATAATTTAGTTAAAAGGTAGTCAGAGTAAGAATTGATGGTGATTTTTTGGTTAATTTTCATCACAAATGCAAAAGTTAATTTTTTGGAAACCTCAGAAACTACTTTTTTGGATAATTGATCATCGCAGTAATTTGAACAATGGTTCTAGAATATATTTATTTAATTTTTTCCAAAAAATATATTAAATAAAGATTTTATTAAAAATGATTTCCAAACTAATTTCTACAAAAAAGGTTCAATTCAAAAAAACTATCACTTATCGTTAACATAGAAATTAAAAGTGTTAAAAATACGCCACAAAAATCTTAAGGGGGTCGGTGCATTTTGACAGAAACGGATATGGGCTCTTGATGAAAAACTTTTCACTGGGTTTATATATTTTTCTCAATAGACCATCAAAGTAATGTTTGATAATCGAGGTAACTTTTGTTACTACATGATTTTTGAATTATTGTTTTTTTTTAAATTTTGAGTTCGATTTAACCTTTTCGAAATCGACAAATTTTTGAAAACTACCGAACATTTTAAAAAATGCCTTATTAATTGTTAAATTTTTATTTTCATTATTTGTTTCAAATCAACGATAAAATCTCTTCAAATGGCCACTTTAACTTTTTGCTTAGTTGACCACATATTTTTTATATGCTATTTGAAAAATCATCTGACATTTTTTTGGGATTTTCGGTCAAAACTATTTGAAAATATTTTAAAAGTTTTGCTTATTTCTTGATCAAAATTTTTGAAAATTATTTTTCTGAAATCCTTAGCTGAAAATATTCGGAATGATTACTTTCACTATATTTTAATATGTCTTCGTTTTGTTTCTTCGCTGTTGTTTATAATCTAAAGCAAACTTTTTTCAACGAAACTACGGATCGCCAGAAATACTCCGAAGCCCCCATTATCCGGAATTGAAAAGAAATTTATCACACCCAAATTTGCCTAAATGATAAGCCGACCTATTCACCGCGTCAAATTCGATAATTTAAACTCCTGAAGAAAAATATTTTTTTCGATGGGGTGAAATGTCGTTTTTTTCCGTCTTTTTTCACAAATTTTAATTTTCGATTTTGACGTAGAAATCGTATAAAATAAAATTAAATAAATCCGAGACGGTGATCGGTAGACACCATGAAAGCAAACGCGCGTTTTTTGAGTGTTATTTCAAAAGACGATTCATAAAGTAAAAACAATCAATCTGAAGAAATTCAGATTAAATAAAGTTAGCTGAAAAGTGGCAAATTGTGTTGAAAAAAGTTTTTATTCGAAAACTTTGAAGTGGCTAAAAGTTTCCCATCAAGACAAGAAAAATTAAATAAGTGCAAATCTGTCAAAATACACCGAATCCCTTAAAGCTACTAGGGCCGTTGTTGCTCCCGGTATGATTCGTATCACGCGGAGAATTTTAATATTCTGGAAATAATATTTACTAGGAATGGAAATTAAATTGTGTCGTTAATTCACCACTACAAAGAAATGGTGTAGACTGTAGTTGTCCTGCACTTATTATAGCACGAAATATTTCCAAAAGATTTCTCAACTTGATTTTCAAACACAAAATATAAATAGTTATCGTGAATAATGGCCTTTAAAATAATTGATAGGATTTATTTGAACTTTAATTTGTGCAGATTTTTGAGACAAATCAACTGTACTAAATTTATAAAATTAAAAGTTAAAACTATAAATTAATGTTATTGTTTTTTATTTATAAAAATACTCGAATCTGCCTATCTTTTGGCTTCCGGAAAACGCCTATCTTTTTTCGTAAGAAGTTTTGAAAAAAACCCTATCTTTTGCCATTCATCTATACGCCGGACGTCAAAAGTTTTTATTTTCAGATGCGTGGGCGATGGCGGAGGCTTACGTAGGTTTTTGCGTAGGTTTAACCTATACGTTTTCACCTATACGCCGAACCCTGCTGTAGAAGTCATGGCCCAACATAAAATTCGCCTTTAATAATAACGGGTGCTTTTCGCAAATATCAGCAACTTTTTAAGTCAAAATTCTTATAAAATCTGATTTTGAAAACAACTTATCCGATTAAGATATTAAAAAGCTGAAACTGAGCATAAATATTAAGTGAGTAATAATAAAAAAATGATCCGATTCGGAAAATCTTTTTTTGTTTTGAATAGTTGTTCTTACATTGAGCTTTCCAAGGACCTAATGATTAAGGTCTTTATCGGATGTTTCGGTTTCAAAAGCCGAATTATATTCAAATTTTGGCTTTAAAATTGCTTATATGTGTCAGGAGCAACCGTTATCGATAAAGATGAAAGACTGCCCAGCGAAACTTGCTTCAACTTCAAAGTTTGTTTACTCGAAAATTTTTTTTTTTTTTGATAACCGTAAAACTTTATTTGAAAAAAGGTGAATTTAAAATGTTAGGAACACCCTTCGAGAAAATTTCCGATTTAAAAACATGAACGTAATAAAAAGTTGCTTGGCCGACGTCTTTGGCCGGGTATGATCAAGTTTAATTTTTTCTATCACCCAATAATTGGTATTTATTAACAATTGATGTAAAAGAATCATCCTTGTTTTCCAAGGTGATAAGAGGTATAATAAATTAAAATAAATGAATATTTTAATATTTGACCCATTTTTTAGCTATAATTAGAATTAAAAATAACCGCTTATTCGTATGAGCTCATACTAAAAATTATGCGAGATCTGATGAATGTCTTAAGAGAAGTTTGAATACCTTGTGTTAAAACTAAACGTATACTTTATGTCTTATGATCAGTGATCAAACCGGGTCAAAATTTGACTATAAAATTGAGGGATTCAGCAAAAAACGGTGATAAATTAAGGTGTATGATTTGATAAGAAACAAAATGAAAATATTTTTTTTGTCGTTCTTTCTACCGGTGAAAATACCGGTTTTAAATTTTAATTTCAAATTTCTTATAGTGCAAAAGTCCGTGAAGCTACACGTGTAAGTCACGACAAAAACTTAGGGACAAATGTTTCATGCAACACTTTGGAGTACTGCAAAGAGCTTCAGGTCTTACTATGAACGCCGTAAAACAAAGGCCTACTTCATCAAAATCCTAAGACCGGAACTGAATGACCAAAACAACCACCGTTTTTTTACACTATTCTAAGTGGGTCTTTTTTAAAAAATCGAACTCGCCCACAATTCTTGCTTATTCACTCTCAGTGACTCATAAGCAGATGCACTTTTTCGCTAAATTCTGTTCTGAAACAATTCTTAACCATTTTGCTGCACTTTCCGTTGATGCTTAAATAAACAACGAAACATGTTGAATTATATACATGTATTTAAATAATTTTATATAATTTTGAATGATTTTATATATGTATTTGAATAAGTCACTATGTTAGTCGTGATCTATGGTTAATTTGACACTAGTATGCCAAACATCGTCATGGGCTCGAGCGGGTGGCTATGAATTTCGGATGATTTACATTTTTCCGCCTTCGCATTTTTGTTCGAAATGACCTTAATTTATTTTAAAAATTTTCGATCATGTTTTTTTCAAAACTTTTTTCTTGGAAAATGTAGTAAATTTTTTTGTGAGTACGGCCAAGGTTGTGAAAGCAATCATCGCCAACCCGACTTTCTATCTCCATTCCTATTTTTTGCATATTTTTTGCTTAAACTTACGCAAAAAAGGACTGGAAAACCGACGCAAAAGCAATTCCTTTAACAACCTGACTACGGCTGGGTTGTTTGTTATTCAAAAAAATATAGTAAAATATGTCTAGTCAGAAAGTTTGCCGATTCGCTCCCTATTAAAGATGATAATTTTGAATGATCATTTTTATTTAAAATGATAACTATTTTGGCGGTCGGAGTTATTTATGTATACCTTATCAATAATTTTCAACCGATTTTTAAAATAACTGAACCAAGCATTTATTGAATCAGGGTATTCCCGTGTTTTCCCTAGTTATATTTAAAAGGTTTTTTGGGGTTATTTTTGAAAACTAAATGACTTAATTATTAAGAATACGAATCACCATTAAAATTATCACTTCGAATATACTCTATTTTTCCAATTGACGTCAGTAGCTTATTTCTGCGCAAAAATAATCAATATTCCTGGTCTTCTGCATCGTTTGAAAAAGGCATTATCTTTTATATAAATTTATAGGGTCAGCCAAATACCACTTAGCTCTTATCCTGAAGGCGATGTCATACTATTTGAAATGTTGGTTGATTCCTATATTAATGCCATTCGAGTCCATTGTTCATTTAAAATGTATTTTTATCGGGAAGGCTTTTCCGTCATTTTTTGCCCCTAAATTTTTATCGGCCAAATTTTTATTTTCAAAATGTTTTTTTAGCAAAACGTTCCAAATAAGTGGATTTTGAATCTAAAACTTTGCGTTTAAAAATTTGGCCGATAACCAATCTTCCGATATTTTTAATTTGTTCTTACGTTGGATTTGGGAGAAATTTTCAAAATAATTGAAATTTCAGAAGAAATCAGGCAAGAAATGTCAGGCATTTAAGCATCACATGATAAACAGAGTATATGATAGTTATTTCACAAATAACCTTGATTGCGTTATAAAATTGGTGCTTTATTTGGAATAAATTTTTTACATGTCTGCAGTAGAATCTTTGAATTATTTTTTTATCAAAAACGTATCATAAAAGTATACAGGGACGATATTGGCGCTTTCGGTCAAAGGAAACAAAAATCAAATTCCGTTTTCACAAATTAAAAATAAACGTGAAAACTCGGAATATTTTGATAAGATTTTAGAACTCCACCAGACACAACCAAATTAAAATTAAAAAATTATATTCGGTAAATTTGGTCAGAAAAATATGACTTAATTCATGACGCACTCACAGCGATATTGACTCTTTTGGCAAAATTCGTTCTTTCGGCGATATGGGCACCAGAAAGATTTTAGCTAAAATTAAGAAATTGCGTTGGTTTCGAAGCGATAGGAGCAAATTTGGCGATATTGAGCTGACGATAAAGATTTAATCAAATAGGGTTTCCCCCTCGGGCTTTCAAAAACGCCATTCGTTCGGCGATTTTTCATCCCTAACCCCAAATTTTTTTTATCTTTTGCAATAAAAATGGATAGAAAATGAGATAAAATCCATCCCTTTTGGAACCCTGGTTTCGCTGTTCATGATTATGTTAAAGAATTAATCTAAATTGTTTGTTTATGTAGTTATTGAAAAGGTCATGAAAATTTCAATGCGAATAATTGACAAACATAACAAATTTTCGAAAATATTATTATTTTGAAATTAAACTATTTGCAAAATCTAAAAAAAACCATTAAGAATCTCTGAATACCTTAGAAATGTATATAAATTAACAGTTTTCTCTTAGTTTTTTCACTACTTTCGCATTTTAGCGCTAGAGAGCTATAAACTCTAAGTTTTTTGTTTGGATGAGAGCTGCAGAAGTGCTTTGACATGTCATCAACTGTTTGTTGAAATTATGTTAAAATTCATCATCAATGACTGTCAGACTCTGACAGATCAAAAAGTTCAATTTACACAATTTTTCCACCCAAAATCAATACAAACGCTTATCATGCGAAAGCGAAAAACCTCGAAATATTTGTCATTTCTCATCACTTATAATATCCCTCGGGATTAAATTTTTAAGCAAAAAGCTCATTTTTAATATTAATGATCAGTGTCATATATAGTCAAGCCGTGAATAATGAATCCCAAAAGTAAAAACAATTTTAATTATTGATCATATTCTTATAATATATGCTTGCCCAATATGCTTATCATTCTTTAGTCAGTGTTTAGTCGATATAAGACTCATGAGAATCTGATAGGATTAAGTATAACTTGAATAATATACTACTGTGATTAACGTCTACAAATTATAATGCATTATAGATAGGGTTATTCGGTATAACTTATACCCGGGGCTAAAACTATCTTGAAAACTAAAAACTTAAGGAACAATTGGAAAGAAATAACAAGCGCAGAATTTGGAGAAAAATTTTTGCAAATAAAAACAAAAATAAAATTCAAAAATTTCTGAAGGGTAAAATGGAATTAATAATTTATAATTGTCGATTTGAGTCGCATACTTATCTCCTCTAACGAGTTTTTGGGGTTAAAAAAACAGCCAGGAAAATTCTGGCTCGAATAAAGCAGGAATGTTTTGAGGCAAAGTTGGGCAGGTTGGACTTTTTTGGATTATCAGTTATTCCGCCTCCACATTTTTCATGAAAATTGACTAAATTTTTATTCATTTTTCTTTATTGCTAACGTTTTCGTTAATTATATCATTTTCGGGCAAAATTTTCTAATTTAAGTTGAAATACAGAATAATTAATAAAGTCAAGTTTATTTTAATCTAGAATTTCTAGAAATTTTGGGCTAAAGAAAACAAAAAAATAAAGAAGCCCACTTTTCAAAATAATTTAAAATATTTCTGGGTGTTGACTTGAATGTTCAAATCTGGTCTAAACATTCGTATTTAGCGCAAATTTTAGACGGTCAAACAAACTCCGGAATTTTTTTTGTATGATAGAAAAATGTAATTTATAAAACTCGTTCTGCATTTGGAGTTCTGTTAGTTTTAATGGTTTTAAAAGGTTTTTGTTTTCTTCCAAAAACAGTTTTTCTCGATTTTTATGAAATTCACAAATTGTCACATGTTCAAGAACGCCCAAAGATTTGCTAGGCTGTTTGTGGTCTTTAGCGCAAAATTTGAGCATTCTACCTGTATGACCTTTATAAGTCGACGAGCAGAAACATTGTAATTTATATACACAATTCGTGCAAGAAAAAATATCTTTCGGAATTGTTTAATAAGTATAGAAATAAAACCGCTGAATTTTTCTACTTCGGTAGCACATGTTGATCTTAATTTCAGCGGTAATACGTTTCATGTTCTTAATTATTTTTTTGGCATAAAAATCTACACGATGAGGATTGTAGTCTTAACAAAAAGTATGAAATTGTGTTTCTCAAGGTGGTTTTTGATGATCTTTTAAGAATTTTTTAATTTTTTGCTTTATGAGCCAAGATGGATAGTTATTTCTAGAAAAAATTATACGTAGATCATCAAGACTTTTTTCCAATTGTTCTTAGTCAGAACAGCAGTTTCGAGTTCTGTGGAGTTGAGTGAAAATATTGTGTTTATACTTTAAAGTGCGTCACAAAGCTCAAAAATTAGTCTTTTAATACTCAAATTGTGACCACTAAGGTGACCAGTGGTATTATAGACTATAAATTATAGTCTACAATGCATTATGGCGAAGCCTACGCACCTTATTTTGACGTATTCAACTGAAACGACGAAATCGTCGAGAAGACACATTTTTTAATGAGGAATCCAATTAAAGACAATGGTTTATAGACGTTGATAATAGTTTATCCTCTGGTAAGAACGGAAAACCCTTATTCGCTACAATATCGAAAATCCTGCCTAGTCGTGAAATTGTATTAAAACGTCACAAATAGGGAGATCCAGCAATTTCATCGGTCACTTCTCGAGAATCCAGTCATTTCAATGGTCACTTTCTATTTTTGTGACGTATCAATTTTACGACTAGACAGGATTGTCGATATAACATTTAATTCAACAATTTTCCAAAAAATCGTCAGAAACTGATTATAAACGGGCTTTCATTTTGTAAAAGTGCCAAAAACTACCTAGGTCCTAGACTTTTTATATACGAGTCGTATGATACGACCCTGTTATTGTAATAACAAGCAAACATAACTTACATTTTTCACACTTATTTGAGTATAAAATTATATGGCTGAATTTACATCCAAATATTTTTTTTGTTTTATCGATAAGATCAATAATGATCTGAGTATATTTTAATATCCCCTTTTTACACTTTCGTGAATATTTCGGCCCTGATTAGGAAACGTAGTGTGTTTTTAAGTAGGGCCGGGATATTCACAAAAGTGTGAATTGGAGATATAAATCTCGATGTATTTCTAGTTGGATAAATTTTGGCATTTTTGTACAATTGTTGACAAGAGGCCCTCTTGAGCTCGATTAAAAAAACAGAAAAATATCGTGAAAAAATTTTGAAATTTTTTTTGAAAAGAAAAATTATTTTTTGTGTTGATTACAATGTTGACCACAGTGAAAATAGGTTTAGAGATATTATTTATGGTTTATTATCAACTCCCCATACAAAAAGAACTCGGTAAATACAAAATACATACGGCTTCCGGTATCCCTACACCTAGCAGCTTTTCGGCTCTGGAGCACTACATTCTATTCAGCCATTGTAGATAGTTTTGTTTTTTATTTAATTTAATTAATTCTCGAGTTATAATCTCATTGAAGCCACATATATATACTGGAAGTAGTACTTAACCTGTATCTACTGCGTTATTTCTGTATACCGGGTTATTAATAAATAATTGAAATATTCATTTCTTGAAAAATTTCAACAAAATTACACTTCTTTATTAAAAATAACTGAGAAAATTGTGAAATATCTAAGAAAATTTGAAAAAATTTACAAATTTTTTTTTAAATAATTTCTGATATGTCCTGAAAGATACTGGCTCCACTTGGCCTCAGCCAAATTTATAAAAAAAAATTTACTGCACAAAATGATGGGAACCCTACAACCAATTTTTTAACACAATGTTATTTTAATCTTGACACTGTCAATTTGACAGTATAAAAAAACGCCCATATCAGAATATAAGCTTCGTAGATGTGATTGTACGAGATATAATATTCAAAAAATCGATCGATATCAACGACGCTTTTAATGTGAAAAGTTCATCTGTAATGTTGATAAAACTTGCCGTTTTTATAGTTTTATCACCTTCAGAATAATTAATTTATTAATTCAAAACTAAGAAAAAATAATTTGTTCTTGGCTGATGCTGAGATATGTTGTGGCCCAAAACCATATTTTTCTCTAGATTTTTTTACAATTAAGGAATTCATGAATTGAGGCTCAAACAAAAACATTCAGAATTAAATTATTATAATTTTTTTCTACAAATATGGATAACTTCAAAATAAGCTGGGGGTATTTTAAACCCAATACAGCGTTAGAAAAGTATTTTTTTAGCATTTTGAAAATATGTTGTCTTGATTTTAAGCATTTTAATCAAAATTTTTGGTATTTATCAGGAATTAGTAGTACAGTTCTGGAAAAGAAAAAATAATTGAAAATAAGGTTTCGATAGAAACAGCTCTCCACAAACTCACTAGCTTTTGATTTATACAGGTTTGCAATGTGCTTCTTAAAATCCAGGGAGAAAAATTTTTTTGCGCGAGACCCTCAAAATTTGCTCAAAAAACGTTTTTTGGGAATTCTGGAGCAAATTAATTTCAAAATTTTCAAAACGATAGTGACAGACCTGCGTACGTATCATGTGGTTTATAAAAGCAACATAAAATTTTCCTACCTTCAAAACTCACGAAGAAATACGCTTTTTTCGATAAAAAATGACTCTTGAAGCTTTTTCCTGATTGGTCGAGTAATCTTTAATTATAATTCTGGATGTGAGATTTTTGTTCAAATATTACATTGTATTTAACTATTGGGTTCAACGATGTGTAGCCTTTAAGATATTCGCTCTCAAAACACAAATTAGTGTTTTCCCATGAGGGGTCCCCCCTTAAAATGAACTTTCATTAATTAAAAACATGAATTGTAAGTTTATTTTTTTAAAATAATTTTACCTTGAATAAATTCGAAATTCATCACAGTTTTAATAATTTTCCGAAATTAATAATATTTTCTTTAATTTTCTAGATTTATTTGAAATTTGATTTAATTTGAATCAACTTTTACTCTTATAGTAAGAGCAGGTCTGTACCTGAGATTCTTAACACAGTAAGAAATGAGTGTCAAGATATCTGCTCCCAATATTTTGCGAAATGCGTAGGCAACTTTTTCTTAGAAAAACAGCCGAAAAACAACATAATTTTGGACACCCGGTAAACGTGAGAGCCCAAAGACGGGTCCTCTTATAACCTATTTTTGAACATATTGAATTATTCCAAGTTAAAATTGTTATGTCACATAAATTATGTGCAGTAAAATCATCTTGCTTCAAAATTTATGTTATTGAGTCTAACGTTGAAGTTTTAAATAATATATTTTTTCAACGTTTCGCACTGTCGAGCTGTTTTTCGGAGTGAAATGATACAAAATTAACATAACTGTGTTTTCAGCACACATTTACTTCAGAACTTCATTCCATTTTAAAAAAAATATATTCACCACTTATATCTCTATGAACACTTGGGCAGATTTTTGAAGGTTTTTAATGGTCAACTACTGTTTCGAAACGAAAGCTGGGCGAACAAATTTGCGTCGTTTTTATATAAGATATAACTTCATAATGTAGCACTTATGGGGTACTAGTCGCATTTTAGGGCAAACAACAGTTTCAATTTTCAAATATTCAAACGAAAGTCTTGCTCCAAAAAAAATCGTTGAGCTCTGATTGTCCGACCAATCAGAAACAATCATTTAAAAGTAATTAAATTTATCTTAAAAATCCATCAACTCCCTAAGTTTTGTAGAGAGATCAACAATTAAAAGCTGATGTTTATTGCAAACAACGTGCGCAGAGCTGCAAGGTCCGCTTTGGTTAAAATAAACCCATGCAGCACCGAAATTGACGAAATACCGTTTTTACCCTTATTTTAAGGGTCTCACGAAAAATCCAACAACTCGCTTAATTTTTACAACGAAAAATTGAAAGTGATATAAATGAGTCTATTGGTTATTCTGAAACAACGAATTTATTCTTAGAAATTTTATAAATCCGATCAAATCGTGATAAAACGTTTCTAATCGCAATTTAAATACTTTTTGGTGACCAATGATAATTTAAAGTTTGCTGATCAACTTATTTTTGTCCATATTTCCAGAAAAAATCATTATTATTATAATTTGGAAAATATTATGTCAGCCTCTTTAAATGGGATCAGTACTCCCTCTAGTCATTACGAATGTTACTAAAATAATTAAAACAGCTTCAGATTTTGGAAAAGGTCAACAAGAAAAATATTCGTTTTATCATTCAATTGATCAGCTGTTAAAGTAGCAAGAAACCAAATATAAGTAGAATAAATATTTGTGAGCAGCCTTATTGCAGAATTTCTTATTTCTTATAAAAAAACCCTTATTATTTCACGATTTTGAATGTTTAACTTAACCATAATTTTATTGGGCAGTTTTGAAATTAAAAAAAACATAATCGACTCTTCGGTTAAAACGTTCGAGAAAATATGACTAAAAATATGCAATGAATCTTTAAATATTAATAAGAATATTTTAATAAAAATATTTCAGGCGGCAATGTGTGATAAACCGACGTTCAACCCGCCTCAAAGGTTTATTTATTTGCAAAATGTATTATATTGTATTTTTTCGATTTAGCTGATTTATTCATTCTTTTTATGGAGAAGTCATCCAGAGTTTTCAAGAAATTGGGGGAAATTAACAAATAGACATTATCGTTTGACCATTTACTCTTTTTTTTGCTATTGAAAGTACGTAGGCGCATAAAGACAATCGATTAGACAAAAAGAATGTGCAAAATCTTTCGTCGAAAAATGTACATAATTTGGATCTCTTTTTAGGTTATAAATCCACTGGTTTTATGTTCCGTTTGCAAAAAAATAACTTTTGTTATAAAAAGGTGTTCAAATTTCAACAAAAATGACAGGAAAATTATTTCGAATTGTTAGAAGCATTAAAAATTTTATGGGCCACGTATCCATATAGTTGAAGTGGCTAAACTCGCTAATTTTTACATGGATTACTCAATAAAAATGAAAAACGTATTTAAAATAAAAAACAAAAAATAAACAAAATATAAGGAAAATAAAAAGGGTGAATGTAGTCAAAATCATTTGAAATTACTAACTATAAACTGAGTGAGAAACACAGTCGATAAAAACCGTTTTACTCGTATTTTGACATTTTTAACAGCATGACTCCGGAGGCGCCGCTGAAATCAAGTTAAATATTTTGGTGAAAAAGTTACTTGTGATAAAAAGACTATAGTATTAGTAAAAATATAAAGTTTCGCAATATATTCCCGAGTTCAAGGAATAAATTGAGAATAGATAAAATGATGAGAAGACAGAAAATGCATTCTTTATCGTGTATGAATATATATTGTTTATAAATATTCTATGCACGAAAATATCAATGATGGAGATTGGCAATAAAATATTCCTTTTAAATATTCCTTGATATTCTGCAGTATAATCTGAACTGATTCTCGAGTTGAATTAGCCAACATAAAAATATGATGTAAAGGTAGGATTTTTTGGAAGGATTTTGAGATAAACATGGTTTTCAAACTGAACTAAGTTACACTTGAATTTTATGTTAGGTATAACAAACATGTAAACATTTAAAATTTGTTATATTTATTTATTGATACGGATCGCTTTCGCATCTTCAGGCTAATGTTTCACAACAAATAGAAGTTTCGAAATCTGTAAAGATACAGAATCTAGAGATTCAAAAATTCTTGCAGAAATAGATTGGGCTTATGAGTTATAAATTTTGATACCCATCTCTGAACAACGAAAAATTCTCGTGCATTTTTTGTTCATTTAGAGAAGGTTTATGTTTTCTGATATAAAAGGCTTCTGCTTTTGTCTTATATTATAAATTTATAATTTACCTTGAAACTTTTGATCTTTAAGATATCCTATTACGAGGAAGGTAGATCAAAAATGCCTAGGTAAAAATACAAACCAATTACAAGGTAAAAATAACAAGGTAAAAATACAAACCAAATACAAACGAGAGTGAGACGGGCCAACCAACCAATCAAATCCCTGAATTGAACACACAATTGGTTTGTATTTTTACCTAGGCAATTTTGATCTACCTTCCTCGTAATAGGATATTCCACTTAAAATGTTTAAAATTCATGCCTAAACGATTCGACTTTTACAGAGCATACAAAAAATTAAAAAAAATTATAGATTGCCAAAAGCATCAGCCTAAAGAGAAACTCTATTATCGAATCACTTTCTCAAAAAAATTTCGAAAACATGGTTTATATTTCAAATACCCACAAAATTTCTTTATAACTTTAAATTAAAAATAATTAAGTCATCCATATAAAAGTCAGGATTAAAGATCTACAAGATTTTGAAATGAACGTAATATTTGAGAAAAAATGATGCAAATATGTTTTTTAAAATAAATTCAAATAAAGCAACGATTATTAATCGTTTAAATTAAAATCAAACATTCTCCATATCAATAATCTATAATTTTCAAGATTGAAGAAAAACTTAGCATATTTTATTCAAAATTGTATAATTTTATCTTGTTCTTTATTTTGAAGAATTGTTCGAAATTACAAAAAAAAAGATCGAAATCTAAAAAAAAAGTTTGTTACTTTTGAAATTACGAAGTCGAAAATCTATTTCTGGAAATTTAAAGATCACCACTGACTCATCAGCCCGACTTGGGACAGCTTTTGGAATCTGCTGCAAAAAACTTGGATACTCAGAAAAACTAGAAATATTTTATTGATCTGATTAATGTGGCTGATTATCTAGCAATTTAGTCCTTATTGATTTGTTTGATGTTTATACTTCATACTATATAAACTTTATAGGTACTTGTAAAAATAACTAAAAGGTGCTAGAGAAATAAAATCAATTTTCTAAAATAGAATGTCAGATTCTTAACAGAGTTTTCTGGTTATAAGCAATGGGTTGATCCGATCTCGTGACGTAGTTCACGTCCTCCATAAATTTTTTTTCACAAACTGACAACAAATTATTTTTATGATTTTTAGTTAAAATAACAATCAATGCAAAAACAAATTTTCTCTTTTAAAGCTTTAATTAAATAAAATGGCCCGAAAATTTTGAAGAACCACTTTTGAACAACTTTAGTTATGTTATTATTTGAGTTTAATGAAAAACACGATGAATAAAGGGCATAACTGTGGTGTGTTGTTCTTGAATTCGATCAAGATGCTCCCAAAAGGGTATTTTAGATTTCCTGTTCCTGTCAAATCTGTGCGAAATTCTTGGCAAATCTCTCATTGTCATACTGTTTGTCTATTGATAGAAACCATAATTTGATTGTATGTAACTTTTTTATAATTTTTTCAGCAAAATTTCAATCTCCGGCATTATATTCATTTATAACACACCGCGTTTTTGTTTGGTTATGTAATTGCCGGTTTAACTATTTAATTTTCAAAACTACGAATATAAATGATCCAATCATCTTAAATTTTGTTCGTTCATCTTGACTCGTAAACGCACTCTTCGTTTTTTTTAAACCCAGTGGAATTGATCAGTCCATAAGTTATTTCCCGAAATTCCAAAATTACACAATTTCATTTATCAATTTAAACGTGGAGACCTTAAATAGAGAACTAGATCTTTATATCCATTGCACATGTTTGGAAATAACTTCAGCCCTGACATACTTTAAAACACACGTACGTTTGCTGATCAGGGCCGAGATATTAACAAAGTGTGAAAATGAGATATAAACATTCGTTTCTTGATAAATATCGAGTTGTCAGCTCACGCGACTACAGCAATTAAAATCATGTCTGGGAGGTAATACCATTGTATCGGATATTAATTGAATCGTCGAAAAATGTTAATGTTTGTCAAAAGACCTTTCCAAAAATTATTTGTGATAATTGTTTCCGTTTTTATTTTGAGTCATGCATTATATTAAACTATACAAAAAATTCAAACTTTGTTTTGTCGAGTTACTAACCTTCGTATTAATATTTTTATCAAGTTTTTTTTTCAAATGAAAAATACAATTATAGTTTATTTCGGTGTTGAATACTTAATTCAGTCTTTAATCTGATTGTAAGTGTTAACCATGCAAAACAAAAATTTATCTATTTTTGGAAAGACTTTAATTATAATCAAAGTTGATAATCCAACATTATTTATCTTTTTGGGAAAAATTTTAAGATATCTGGGTCACCAAATTACTCACGTTTGGGCATTCAAGACAAAGACCCGGGAGTTCCAATTTTCGGGAAAACGAAAATAAATTTTACTTTTCATGCCCAAAGATGGAACGTAAGGGCCCAAATGGGATACTATGCGATTTCCAGATTGGTCTCTCATATGATTCAAATGATCGGGATTTGACAGCTAAGTGACTGAGTCTACAGTCGAAGTTTTAATTAACAAGCTTTTTTTCAGAAAATAAAATTTTTCTGATTGTTAATTTTTAATCCCTTAAAATTAAATTTAACTGCACATAATATATTATTTTATTTGATCATGTTTTATTATGACTGTGCATAATATGAGGCCCCCTTTGATATGCTTTCTAAATCTCCCAAATTGAACAGAAATAATTCTTGTGTTTGGATTGGTTACCCTTGTAGTGCGATCACGAGTCTTGTTATTCATATGGCCAGAATAGTTTTCTGATTAGATTTCAGCTGTCGTTTTTTGGCTATAAGAAAAGCTTCTATTCTCATACATAAAAAAGTTTGAAAAAGGTAATTTGGCGGAGATGAGTATAAGTATTGTGCGTAGTTTAATTTGCCGAGAGAACAGATGCGAAGAATTTAAAGAAGACAGTTTCCAGGAATAGTTTTGACCCCGAGAAATTGTATTCTGAGAAAATATTATTCAGAAATTTAACTTGGAAATTGGGGATTTACTGGGCTCAGTTACAAGTGAAGGAAAAATAACAAAAATAAATATTGAATTAAGTCCAATTTTTTTAAGTAGAGGATGTACTTGCTTCTTGATGTCTGGTGATAACTTTGTTTTAACCTAAGCGAACTTCTAGTGTGAGAAATTTCGAGATTGTGTATTTTGAAGGCAATGGTTATTTTGATTTCTCAGAACTGCTTTTGAGATATTCAAAAGAACGAATAATCAGTGTTGAAAAGATAAATAACGCTAAGAAAAAACAAAAGTATATGAATAATAATACTTGAAAGTGCCTTTCTGTAAAAGGTCGTAATAAACGAATAAATAGCGAAATTTCTTGATATAGGTTATAATCGAAAGATTATTAATTACGTGTTCTCTAAAGAGTTAGACGTCAGAGACCTAAATTAATCGTAGTGGAATATTACTTGGCATGTACGGGCATTACTCTTGTGTATTGACCAAGTCAAATCACATGATTACTTTTTGGGTCTCTGAGCTCAAAAGTTTACGAAGACGGAACGTACGTATGATCTTCGATGAAAACCCGTCAGAAAGAGCTTAATGTAAGGTTCAAGGATATAAATGTTTTGGAAATTGTTCTGGTCATAAATGATCTTTTCGGGAAATAACTGGTGAGATTGCAGCGCCGAGGTTTCTTTTCTCTCTTCTGCCTTTCGGATTTTCCGGCTTTTAAGTACATTATTTTGAAAGAACTTATGCTGATAATGTGTAAAAAAAGTATAAGCCCAACATATTAATTCCGAGCTAACAATATCCCAATTGTATTGACAAAAGCTATTTAAGAACAGAACTTCATGTGTAAACCCTTATGAATAAAATTATTACAAAATCTTTCAAAAAAAAAGCCAAGTGCTTTAGTAGTGAGTAAAGATGACTCATTAATAATAAACGCCGAGATTCGGACGTTGTTTAAGACTTGTTTTAGGGCGTGTTTAGACGAACCCTGGTATTAAAATTTGAACAATATATATTTTATTTTATCATTTTAACAAGATAGTGGATTTCAAATTATGAGTAACTAGTATTAATTTGAAGAAAATCTGTATTGAGTAATCTTTATAACTACTGAAATGTAATGTCGTTGAAATGTATTATTGGTCTAAGTCAGTTTAAATTCGTTTATTTTGTTGCTGGCTAAATTATTCTTTTTGGCACTTTAGGACCAATATGTTTAACATATCCATTAATTATACGATGTGTCATATTTATTGCAGTACCTTAAAATAGCTCACCCAAAGTTAGCCCCCCGGATCGCATCAGGAATAGTATAGTCGAACAATGAATTTGTAAAATTTTGACATAAAAATCAAGTGTGTTTGATGGATCCAATGCAACAAATTGGGAACACTTTGTTTTGTTGTGGGACTCCGCATACTATTTTTTTAACATCGGAATAAAAAATTATGTGTGGTTGCGGCCGTGCTCAAACGGCGAGGTATTATAGACTCGATTTAAAGAATCCCAGGGCGTTCAATGTTCTTCCTGCTTCGTTCTCCCATATAATATAATCATTATTAATAAAGATTATAAGATATGATATAATGATAGCATTAGATTAGATGATATAAGATATTTTATTGTAAAAAAACAGAGAAATGAATTGGGTAAAACCGCACTCACTGGGCAAAGTATACTGGTTGAGTTTCCAATTTTAAGGCTTGTTGCTGGACTAGCTCTAGGGTCTCACTTAAAAAAGAGCAACGGGAAGGATAATTATTCTCTTTTTTTTGGGTCCGCTTCAGGAAAACCTTCAAAAAAAAATAAATAATTGAATTATAAATAATTTTATAATAAATTTTATTATTTCGCATACCTTGTATTCCTGTGAAAATTGTTATTCATTACTAAGAAAAAAAATAATTTTGGTTTCTGTCCTTCCATTCTTGTACTATTTCCGAGCATGGATTTATTTAATTTTTGAAAATTTAATTTGTTTTTTTTGACTCTTTCGGTTATCAATTTATTTTGGTGCTCTCAATAAGAAATGAAAAAAATTGTTTTATCTGGTCACAATAACAACGACAAGAAGGTTTATCGACAAAATGTGTTATTTTTTCGGGATTGTTTAATTGTTTAGTTTATTCCTATACAATATTGTTGCGAGAAAAGTTGTGGCCCGGGACTTTATCGATTACCAAAAACTATTTTTTAAATATGAACTCATTTTACGTGAATAAATACTATTTCTTATGTTATTGGGACGTAATCGGTTTTCTTTTTTTATTTCGCAAAACTTTGTTTCAATAGCGCAGTCCACCGGGTTGCGTAGTGACATGTCATATTAAAAATAATATAGGGCGTATTAATATATATTGTGAAAGCATAGCCTATGCTCGCATAGCAAGGCAAATAAAATTAAATGATATAATGTACGAATGTTCTTAAGCTTCGGTATTATTGTTAGACTGGTTCTCGGGCCAGGGCAAATGTATATTATTGAATCCTATGCCGAAAAAAAGTTCTGTTACGAGAACAGTGGTCTCGAATTTTTATTTGTCTTCTGGTAATGAAGAAGAGAACAGAACATTAAGATCAGATGAGAAAAATGTGGGGCTTTAGATTTGGCCAAATGACAGATTCTGAGCTCCGGCTTTGACGAATTAATTTTTTGTGTAATTTTTTCCCCATCTGAGTTTAATTTCTTTGAAATTTTTCCATAACCTGCTGGTCCCATTACCTCTTCATACGAATGAAAAATCGAAATTATGTTGCTAAAATTGTTTTTTTCAAAAGTTAAATAATTATTGTTAACAAAGCACTCAGTGTTTAATCTTGAGAAGAATTTATGGTGAAAAAGTAAATATAGTTGGAAATATTCGAGTTTTTTACAGACCTAAACCCCTCTTAATAATTGCTTATTCAAATATACTACTGGTTCTTAATTCTTTAAATCGACAGGATCGCCACATCAAGGATAGATTTTTTCCAGCTTTTGATGGACTGGGTAATATTCATGGAGAGTACTATTATCTAATACCATCCAGATCAAGGGATCATCAGAAGTGACGAACGTCAACCGGTCTGAATCAAAAAGAAAGTTCTAAAAAATTGTTTTTAATTGAACCATTGGGTTTGAAACCGTCCGAGACCCAGCAGATCTCCATTTTGCTTCAACCAGGAAAAAAAAAGAAGTACGGTATTTGTACAGTTAACTGGTGGTAGGAGCATCGGTCGTGGACGGCTGTGTCGTGAACATGGAACGTGCAAATTTACTGTGGTCAGTCTTGGAAAACTTAATGCAATTGACTAAACCCGGTCCACAACAACGGCTCTACGGAGGGAAGAGCTTGCTGTTGGTTTAAAGAGGAATTCAGTAAAGCGGGGGCGCGCTCGTTTCAAACAGTGCAGGCATTCGGTCCGACGCATGGGCTCATGAAGAGAACTGTATAAAGGGAACATGGTGATCGTAAGGGCGCGGGAGAGGGGGTGGAGCGGGTGGAAGGAAGACGACGAGAAGATAGTGGCAAGGACGCAGATAGAGGAGGTTGGATACAAGGGACGTGATCACCGAGCTACTTCTGTGGTATGTGATATGTTCGTAGATCCGTCTCACGGGTTCATGTTCGGATTAGTGAATAGGTCCGGTTGTTGGCTAGTGGAGGTGAAGCGATGGTGAGTCCGGAATGGTGAATTCGATGCAAAATAAGATCAGAGGATTGGTTTTTAAATGTATAGCGAAACCAGATGCCTTTAACCTGTTTTGACATACGGGGACAGAGACATAATCGGAGGGATCCTACGAGCTACGGGTTTATATTTAACTATCGATTACGTTCCCCAAAGACCTGAATTCTAAAAATAAATTAGTGACTCTTGCGTTTGCACAGATAGAGATGCCGGTATGGCACACAAAAACCAGGTGAATTGATGTTCATGTGAACTCAACGTTCCGAACCAATTGTCAGTTTTTAATGATATTTTCGAACCACCGATAACAAACAATGTCGTTATTGAATGGTGCGTTTCCGGATTTTTGATATTCAAACTCATTATTTAGTACAGATGAACGTTATCATTTGCGAAACAATTTCAGAAATTATTTTTTCAGTTTTTTGGCTATAGTTTAATAGTATTAGCGGTGTTAGACAACGTTCGAAATTCATTTATTCATCTTCAGTATAGATGTTTGAACACATGAAATAGTTTTTCATGAAAACGAAAAGTTTTGTGCAGGGTACTAAAAAAACGAGAAACAAAAGTAATTTGGCAAAACGGGCTCTCAGAAAATTTTGCCAAAATTAACAGCCCGTTTTTCAAGTTGATAGCTAAAACTTTTTATTTAATTGACAACTACAGATTAAGTTTGTAATTTGCAAGCATTTCTGAGAGCCCGTTTTTGCCAAATACTTTTGTTTCGTGTTTTGTTTGTGTGTCATTTTCGTTCTGAAAATATTTCTGTTTTTCACTCATTACCTGAAGATGAATAAATAATTCGAAACGTTGTAAAAATACAATTTTGATATAGCAAAAACAAATATGTATTTGTGCTCAAAAACCCAAATACAATTTCAATTATTGTACACGATACCAATCACAAAAATTTGATCCTTTTATTGAAGTGTTGATTGGAGTAAATCTTAAGCTTCAATCGTTTCGATGAGCCACCTAGAAATCGTACTAAACATCAAAGTTTATATATTTAAAAAAATTGATGTTATTTTGCGCATTGATTATAAACGCTAATTCTTATGATTTTTCGATTCGGGGCCGTCCGCGCGACATCATTAGCGCACTTTTTAGTCAACATTTAAAAATTCGGCGTTTTTGAAAACGACTAATCCAATTGCGTGTTTTTAAAGATCAGCTCAAACTTTAACGCACAACTATTAAGAAAAAGGAAATTAATGAAAAATATGGTCCAAATAAGACCGTGTCATTATGACCCGACACTTTTTCATTTGTCGGGCAGGCACGTGATCTCGAAATAAAGGCTTTTTGAAGGTAGCGCAGGACATTTCAACCACACTCACGAAACTTTTATTACTGCCTTTCAAGGCCACATGCCCGACCAACTAGAATTACTGGCGCCAAAGGCTAATTTTCGAAAATTCATCACGATCCCTAAGTTAAAATAATAGTTTTTTTATAATTTTCAAAAAAAAAATTATTTTGATTTGAGTTGGGGATCGTATAAACCTTCATGTATGACTTAATGGAACTAAATTTTCAACAAATGAAGGCCTTATTAACATTTTAATCAATTAACCGAAATCAGAACTCTTCTTCAGGGGGCCCGATATCGCCGAAATCGCGTAACATAACCTACGCAATTTCATGGTTTTTAACTAAAATACTACCAGTGCCAAATTCACCTAATGTGCCAATATCGACGAATTTACTTATATCACCTAATTGTTTAAAGTTTTCTATCACAAATTACTTTGTGGGCGTTATGATTCGTTTTCACACCCAACACCTTAAGGGAAACCGTTCAGTCCTTCGGACGCAATGTGCTCCGTCGCGTTAATTTTTAAAGCCTTAGTCACATGATCTTCACAGTATTGATTTTCCATCTATTATTTTAATCTCAATTTGAAACAAAACATTTATGAGCAGTTCAAAATGTGAATGATGAGTATATGAAAAGGTATATTACAAAATGTGTCACATGATCCTAAGAAAATTTATCTGGAAACAAATCATTTTTCAGTGAAATCACTGTCTTCAACATAAACTATGGTCCCGAATTTTATTTAAATACTTTTAAAGAAAAAATTGAACAGAAAAGATGGAAATAAGACAAACAATTTAAGATTGTTTGAATTATTGGAATTTCCTAATAAACAAAAATATAAGTTTGATTGTTAAATGTCTTTATTAAGAGGTCGAACAAAGAAAACAAAACTGAAATCTATTACTTTTACAAAATGATTTTAAAATAAAAAAATTCATCAAACAGTAATTTCGAAGCTTTGATTTTGTTGGAAATTTTATAAAAATAAACTTGAGATGGTTTTAATTAGTATAAAAACCAAGGTGATGTGATAAAGGTTTTCTAAACGGTTTTCTTTGTGTGAAAAACATTTTTTTCTTAATTGAACTCAGCCAGCTTGTGAACGAGATTCGAAGGAAATTTATGTAGAGCCCGATTGCCAAATCACTTTGACTTTGTTTTTTTCGCCTAAAAAAATATTTCTCATTCTGAAGACGAGTAAAAAAAATCCAAAACGTAACAAAATGCAATTTGCTCTTGAAATTTATAAAACTTTCCTATCTTTTGTTTTTAAGTTTGGTCTGATAAATTTATAAGGTTTTTCCATTCGAATTAATATCTTCTTGGACGTGATTCACTAAAAAAGTTTAACTTGTGCATATTTAAGACAAATATATTTGAGTTCATTGAAGAAGCTATAATTTTCTGCCCTCAGTGACAATTCAGAAAATTTCTTAAAAAAATTATAAAAATAATAATTTCGAACTTTTTTCAAAACTTTTAATCATTTTTTCAAAAAGTTTTAATCTTTTTAGGGTTTCGCAATAAGTTTATTTTGTAGACCTCAAAATGATCTAAAAACATTTCGACCGCTTCTACTCGACTCCGGACAGCCTACTCATTTTTACTTAAAAATTATTTTTCACGGTTCCTCCACTTTGATATAAAGTTTTCAAATTGTATAACTTTCAGATAACTTTATTTGGGATTGTGAATCGTTCTTGGTCGTGCTGACCCTATCGGGTTTGAAACGACCGATTATTTGAGAAATGCAGAGCACTGTATCGCAGCAAAATGTGGCACCGCATCAACCAACCAAGCACTCCAGCAAGGGTAACCATTATGTCTAGTAGACACTTTACAAACTTTTTGTAAAAAATTAAAAAAAAATAATTGATAAAGATTAATTTTTTTTCATTTTTGACAGAAATATTAAATGTTTACAAATAGAATAAGTAACACATTTGCGATGTGTTAAGTATTCATATATAAACTTTTCATAGATGTGTACGCCGCTAGCTCATTTAGACGTTTGACGATATATGATAAACTTGACTCCTTCAAATAATTATCTCCTTTAAAATTGTATTGAATGTAAAAACATTCATTTTTTGATAAAACTATTTACAAATATTGAGTCTATTAATGATGAAACTAAAGTCTGATGTATTGTGGGACTCTCAAACCAGTGAGAAATTTCGGAACTGTTAAGCTAAATGGAAGTTTAATGATCTCATTTTCACAAAAAAAAATTAAGTTTTTATTTGTACCAAAGTGCATTGGCTGAAGCATTGATTATGAATAAAACATCAATTTCCACATAATTGAGTTTATTGTTTGAGATAAAATAGCGAGAATATATTTGAAATAATTGTTTAATTTACGAATAGATGTATTGATGACCGTTCGAAATTTTTCCACTTTATTATCCATTAATTTTCATTTTAATGACCTCATTGAGCTTGAAGCACAATGCGGATTTTTTCTTAATTTCCGAACAAATAATTTTATCTTTAATAAATACTTCATGAGTCAAATAAAAAATAGTCGAAAATTATACGCAGTTATTGTCACACGTGTATTCTTGGTGTAGTCGAAGAAAATCAGCGATGATCCGACCAATCAGATTACTGCTTTTTTTCAACTTTTTTTTATTCAAATCAGGGGTAAGGCTATATAATCTAGTCAACTTCAAAATAAGCCGATCAATCTACTCACTGATCATTCATGAAACGTATAATAGCCGGTTAACAAAAATGAACCCTACAGCAGAACGCACTCTTTTAAATGAAAGCATAGCTAGTCATTTCTTTAAATCGAATTTACCAGTTCTAAAATATATCACAAGCTAATTTTGAGATCCCCCAATATAAAAAGTATTCAAATCTTCAGCATCATATTCTAAAGGACCATTATTGGAGAGAATTTTTTTCGGGTTGAGTTATCATGCGGCATGTTTCATTTTCATTCATTCATCGTCTGTTCCTCATTCTTAAATAATAATGTAAGTAGTTTATAGACTTTATAGAAAATATAAATGAAGTGGGTATAAAGTAATTCGTCGAAAGCTTTATTTGTTAAAACATTGCAATTAAGATTTTAGAATATCTGATTGTCGCAGATAAAAAGTTTCTGCCATCTTTGAACGTTGCTTAATTTTTTTCATACTTTTAAAACTACATAGAAATATGAATAAAGGGCCCGCAACTGACAGATAGTGACTATTTGAAAGATTCGGGATCCGAGCATTTTATTGGCTTATCGCTTTCAAATCAGACAAATGAAATTCGCCTATTTTACAATCATAGCGTGTTGAACGTATCGTTGAATCATTTCACCACGAAAAAACAAAGATTCAAACACATTCATAATGTGGCTTCAGTCATATGAAATATAAGAATCTTTAACAAAATCAAATAATTTACATATTTTTTTCATTTTTTCGTGTAACCAAAATAAGAAATTGTTTTCTGCTTTTGGACTAGAACGGTCAAAAGTTTGCCAAAGTTTATGTCACGATTAAGAGAAACGTTAATGGCGAATCGTTAGATTTTTTCACAACTTGAAAAGTTGATAATGAGGTAGATTGAGAAAAGAATTAATACTGACTCTGGGAGTTGAGTCATCAAATTTTATGCGATTAATAAAACAAACAAAACAAACGAACTTATATTTTTGAGGCAACAACATTTTTGTTCGACACAACCCCCTCAAGAGTGTTTTTTAAGATGGTGGGTGTCGTAATTTTTTAGCCCTTACGGATATGGTGGTTCCTGCATTTTCTGCAGTTATTATGTCATAAAATTGCACCAAATCAATCGGTTGTGTTTCAAAAGCACAAAACAACCAAAATAAGAACCAAATAAATTTCGAAATTTTTTGCGCTTTTTCGTTTTTTTTCCAAGTATGTTTCTCAAAATTATGTTCAAAAATAACGTTTGTGTCAATTTTACCACTTCAACTTTGATATATCGGGTTGACGTAAGCCAACTTTCTCTTAAGTGTTTCCCCAGCTTTCTTTTGAGCCTACATTCGAAAAAACCAAGCACATTTTTTTTCTGAAATTTTTTCACGTGACCTTGAAAAATTCATATTTCGAGTTAGGGGTCGAAATTGCCAAAAAAAAACGCCACTGTAAAGTTTCTATATGTTCTGAACTAGCTTTTGCTCAACTTTGAGCTAATTTGCAAATTTAACCTGGGAGGTGTAGGATTTTCGAGGCGTAATGTCCAAAAAACGGTGGTTTTTTGCTTGTTCTAAAAAAAATAGAGCACTTATCGACAAAAACGCCACTGTAAAGTTTTGTATACTAATTATACAGGTTATGTTAAAATTAAGGTTAATTTCAAAATATAACCTCAGAGGAGTAGGAATTCCGTTTTGGCTTAGGTCTCCTTGTTTCGCTAATGTGTCTGAGAGTGTATTCATGCAAAAAAGTTTTGACACATGTGTTACGCATGATGAAGGCTAGTTCTACAAATTGGTTAATCTGAATTATATCCTCGATGCCCTGTTCGGCTAATATTTCATCGATAAAATGTCAAATTAGGAACCACCATACCCTTAAAGGGTTGCCCTTTATATAATTAATTTATGAGACTTTCATATCGATTATGACTCAAATTGGCACAAGGATTATCATGGTGGCAATAATTCTTTTGAAATAATCTAGAATTTTGAAAATTTGACTATTTTTATGCTTTATCTTGAAAGAAAATGACAATTCACCCCCATATCAAGCTTATTTTAGGCTTTATGACCCGCCCAACGATACATTAAATTAAAAGTTTCGAAATTGTAATAATAGAATTGGAAAATTTCAATATTATTGAAGCAAAAAAAATAAACCTAAGTATCGATTTTGACGCTGATTTTTGTGTTCAAGAACTAAATTTTTGAAGAAAGATGGAAATTCTGCTTCCAATTTCTCTTTTTAGCCAAAGTTGACTTGTTTTTAAAATCAAATTCGACACTAAAAACTATGGTTTGCAATTTTAACAACAGTATGGCCTCTTATTGGATGTATAAGTTTTTGACGAATTACTTTACCCAAATGAAATGAAGGCATGAAATTCAGAAATTTTTATTTGCCAATTTATTGTTTAACAAATAATCATTCAGGTATCGATCCATGGACCATTCGATATATTTTGAATTCTTATTTGATTAATAAATATTATAAATTATATTTATTTTTGTATTATATTGACATTCGATTTCCTTTATATCAGATGATTCACTTTAGGTTGTGGAATATATTCATGAAAAAGTTTTTACTCCAGCACTTATGTTATTTTTGGTACAAAAACTTTCTTGAAAGTTACTACAGCATCAATTATGTATGCATCACGTGCAAAAAAATTAATCGTCAAGCTGTTCAACAAACGAGACTCGTCAAGGCAGTGAATTTTTCTATCCGGTGACTAAAAAATTCGACAATTAATACAATATAAATCAATATTTCTATAATTTTTATACCAAAAATATTTTTGCGAAAATAATTCCAAAATCTCATGCCTTTTTTCGAAAAATGTTATTTATCTATATTCTTATAAAAAATTAATTTAAGATGATCATTTTTGCCCAGCATGCGCCTTTTCTTCATCCAAAGACGATCAGTTGATCCAGCAGTTGGAATATTACTTCTCGCAAGATAATCTGATACAAGATCATTATCTAAGAAGCCAAATGGATGATGAGGTAATTATCGATATTTTGAAAATTGCGTGAGCTCTAAAACGGGTCAATCGGAAAAAGTCCAAAAAATTTAACTTTTCAAATAAACCAACATAAAAATTACGCCCCACCGGTTTCAGGACTCAATTTGAATACAAAACTTTTGAATTATCTATCGGGTTACCAATCTGGTAAATTTTTTTTCAGAAAAAGTATATTTCATCAAAAAAAGGGTTTTTTGAAGAAAAATAGCATAATTCTTCAAAAAAAGGGTTTTTTCCTTTTTTTTCTAATTTTCCCATATATTATTAACCCCCAATAAGTTTCAGAACAATTTACCTATTACTTCTATAAGTCGATATTAACGGACACGCTAGTCATCTGGTGAAGAGGGTTCCTCGCCTTATCACGTGACTTAATAGAATTCTAGAAATTTCAATTATTTATGGGGGTGGTCGTCAATAATTTGGGGCCAAGAACAAATTTCTTTGAGACCATTTTCCATGACAATATAAAAAAATGCAAGCATGTCTTGGTCACAAAAGCATTTTTTGATCTTTTAAAAAATATTTTGCCAATTTTCTGCAAAATTGCCTAATTTACGGAAAATCCAAGTTCAATTTCTGCCCGACCATGACAAAACCTTATAAAAGCTCTTGTCTGGCTCTCGACGAGGTTTTCGGCTTCACAGTCATATGATATGAGATGACTGATATCGATTTTCAAAGTCTTAATTTAAAAATTAAGGGAGGCTTTTGCGCAAAGCCCTTAAGGTTGTGGGCGACGATAATTGAGATTTCTCAGAAAACTTTTTGATAGCCCCATTTTTAGAGAATTTTTTACTGAGCTTTTTAAGGCGTAGGATTTTTCTGAATTTTGATTTCTTTTAAAAAAATATTAAGTTTGAGATTTTTTTTCCAATATAAGTAAAATTCATATATTTCTCAGAAAACTTTTTTGATTGCCCCATTTTGTAGAGAATTTTTCACTGATTTTTTACAAGCGTAGGATTTTTACTGAATTTTTTCAAAAATATAGGTTTAAGAAAATTTATAGTTCAGAATTTCACCAAAAACTAGAAATTCACAAGTCGTTTCTGAAACTTTGGAAGAAAAATCGGAAAACGGCTTCAGTTCGGACCTTAATCCAGGCTTTGCGGTGAATTTGATGTACAAATAAAAAAATTCTATATATTTGCAAAAAGGAGTAAGCTTTTGCGTGAGGCTCCAAAATACGCTGTTTTGACCACTAGGAGCAAAATTTTCTTCCGCTCGAAATATGCGGCATTTATATTTGCAAGTTGAATTACAAATAATAAGAAAAAGTTATGAGGAATGAATGAGGAGTAGGCTTTTTAGTGCTTTTAAGGGGGTGGTCGAGGCAATCTGGACCTTTTTAAACTGCGCTCAAGAATAAACGGAGAACAGAGTAACTTCATTATACTTTGTATGCAAACAAGGTTTTGTGAATCTTTGAGAGAAAACAATATTTTTCCATGTTTGGAATGAGCTGTCCAACCTTAGAAAGTCCAAAATTAATCTTAATTTTTTGTCAGCCTTCGTCCATGACCTAATTTTAGATTTTCACGAATGATCATTTTATTCACGTGGGAATCGACGTTCAGCCGGAATTTCGATTTTTTCCTAGGTGGCGCTATCGCAAAAATGATCATGAATGCTGTAAAAAAAATAAAAAAAACATCATTTTGCGATTTAGCGCCACCTAGGAAAAAAACAAATTCCGGGCCGAACGTCGATTCCTACGTGAATAAAATGTCATTCGTGAAAATCGTGAAAATGGGTCATGGACGAAGGCTGACAAAAAATTTAAGATTAATTTTTGGCACTTTTCAGAGTTGACAGCCTATTCCAAACATGGAAAATAATTTTTTTTAATCTCAAAGATTCATCAAACATTGTCTTTGCATACAAAGTATATATTAAAGTTCTTGTTCTCCGTTAATTCTTGAGACGCAGTTTTAAAAGGTCCAGATTGGCTCGACCACCCCCTTAAGGACGCCTAGGAAAAATCATTTTCTTAGCGTAGGTTGAGGTATCAGATGCTCTTAGTACTAGCACCTTCCTTAAGAGTTGTAGTACGTATTTGGAAAATAAAATAATCATTTCTGAAGCCAGTTTTCTCAGAAACTTCACTCAAAAATGTGTAAAAAAGAGCCCAGTTATCGTCGTCCACATCGTTAAAAGAACTTCAAATACAGATTTTGTAATGATTCTGGAGTCAAATCTTGAAAATTCGAAAAAAAATCTTGTGGATAATGTGCACAAAATATCAATTCAGTTCGAAGCTCGTTGCTGATTGGACAAGCCACTGATGACTTCCTATTTTTCCTAGTTTGAGATTTTATTTTCAATATATTATTTGAAAATACTTTTTGGTCTATATCAAAATTATGCCTTTGTCTCGTATTTTATCACTACGTCACAAATAGAGAACATGACTTATGAATTCACAGGATTCTATTCACAGGACCAATGGAATCACAGGGTTTCTATTCATGTGACGTGGTGATAAAATACGACTCATAGGCATCAATTTCGATATATATATATGCGTAATGTCCGGCCAATCTTCGAATGAAAGGCTCGATAATGACTAAATTATTGACGGTCACGCCCTTAAGGGGGTTGTGGATGTAAAATGTTCGAATTACAGGAGAAAATTGCCCACTTCTTCAGCTGGACTGGAAGGGGCGATAACGGGTAGATAGGATTAAACTGCAGGTCAAATTTCTCAATTCTGGTCAAGGGTGACCCACGGGTGCCGCACTAAAAACACCGGTAAATATCTGAACTTTATTCACAAAATTTGTAAATACTTGGTCAATTTTTGTCCAAATTAAATAAAACAAATATTTTCTGAAAAGTAGAAAGTTTTCACATATTGTGTTTCGCCAGTTGAAAAAATAAATTCTATTTTGATTTTTAGCAGCATAAAACTGTTTCATTTGATATGATTTCTCAGCAGATGGTAACATTTATTTGTCTTGTCTTTGAACGCCCACGCCCTCGCTCTTAAAACTGAACCAATCACAGCATTTGATTTTGTCAGGATTGTTTTTTTTCATTCTTAAAGAAAATATCAACAATTTTCTTCTACTCTTGCTTTATTTACACCCACAGCCCCCTTAAAAACTAAGGTGGCTAACCTGCATGATAAGTATGCTTTCAAATGTTTAAAGTAATTAATTAATTCAGGATTACGTGAAAATCCTGACACTTTGTGATTTTGCAAAAGTCAAATCCTACATTGTAGAGGTTGGAGATCCGGAGCAATACATTGCAACACTTGTGCAAACAAAATCCGACGTTTTACAGGTAGAAAACATACAAACAATAAACTTATTGCAAAAATGAAATTTTCTTAACATTTTTGCAAGGTTGACGATCTTGGTTTGAAAGTTCGAGCTCAAAGTGGCCCTGTCAAATATCGCTTAGTTGTCCGAGATGTACCATTGAATTATACAAGAGATAATGTTATCAATATGTTCAAAGTGCAGGTAAATTGTAAATTTCAAAAATTTCAGCTATTTTGAGCATCATGTTATCGCGTGATATTCAAGTAGCGTCGAGTTAAAATTGATTTGTCGACAATCGTTATTGTCCTGAGTATTTAAAAAATTTAACGAAAAAACTATTTCGTTTATCTCTTTATTGCCCTTTGGTTAAGATTTGGGCCACGCGGAATCTCGAGTCTGAATTTATTTCACCCTCGAAAGAAATTACGAGAACTTCGTACATGAAGCATTTTTAGAGACTTCTATGTTTTGTCGCTAATAAGTTTTATTAAAAAGTGCAAATGAGTTACGAATCTTCTTAATGCTCGAAAACAACTCTAGGACTCAAAATTAAAAAAATGTCTCAGATTTAACAATCGAAGAAGATAAACTGATGTTAGAAGTTTTGTTTTGCAAACAATTTGACTGAATTTGTTGAACTAAAAACAAATGGTTTAGAGAGAATTGTTTTTTAATTATTATCGATTTCGATACCCCGCGGGGCCCCGGTGTTTTTTCTCAGAGGCCATTTTATTCGAGCCATGTATGCTGACGATGAGATGACTGCCGGTTATTTATAAATCTCGAAATTTTGCAATTTTTGAAATATTTTTCATGCCCAATATTATTGAGTTATTTGTTTTTTGTCTGTGATCTTCAGAACAAAGTGACAAAATTCATAATGCATTTTTTCTCGCTTAATTATTAGCCTCAATTAAATTTCAAGACTTCTGGAAGAATTTACAATTTCATATCAAGCTAATTATTAAAAAATTTTAGAATAATTCAAAAGTCGTATCTGCTGAGCCAACTGGGTGTAATTCAACTTGGTATGTTGGCTACGAATCTGAGTTGGACGCTCAAGCTGCTATGGATCACTTGCGAGAACATGAAAGCCAGTTGAAAGTGAGTCTTACACATTAATTATTTTGGGTTTTGTTGAGGTTTTTTCTTTGAGGGTCTACACTTTCTGATAATATGTAGGACCCTCAAATTCAACAGTGAAAAATAACGGAACTAGTACATTTTACATCAGATTTAAGCGAGTTTCCGCCATAATTTCTACGGCCTTCTGAAGTCCACAATTTCAATGTGGGTTAAAAATAACTTGGTCCTGATAATAGTATTTTCAAATTATTCTCATTTTAAATGTTATTTATTAAACTTCAAGACTAGAAAGTCGAGATCAAAACTGAGACATATATTCTTGAATACTCGTACCTCAGATGGTTATCATCATAATAATGGCCTACACAAAAATATTGGAATTTTTTGAATAATAATCATTTGTTTGAATTTCAGTCAATGAAAAATTTGGAAATTTTTTGAACAAATTGACCATTGTAAAAAGTAATTTGCTCCAATAAACCAACTTCTTCAGCGCAGAATTAAATCAGACCATAACAATCCATTTATTCAATATGTTTTAAGGTTCATATGAAGAAAATTTCCGCTGGTCATTACCAAGGACCTTCAAGTCGACCTGCAAGTTTGAAAACAAGCAGTAAGTATTTCTTCATTTTTGTTCAACTGATTCGTGAAATTTCATGTTACAGTAGAGAACAGTTTTAAGCACGATTTAATATCGTTTAGTGCGTTCTAAAACGGTGACTGGTAAACTTCTCAGTAATGTTTGTCTTTCTTATAGCAATTCGTTAAACTTTCTTAAAAGCTGATTAAGGGGGTGTGCATGTCTGATTTTAATGGAGACTTCAAGACAATCAGAGTGCACCAAATTGCTTTGGGATGTCTACGAAATGTATTTCTGAGCAAATCTACGAAAAAATCCGTAATTTTCGCTTTTTTTCGATTTTTTTTAAAGTTTTTTTTTCAGAATTTAGTCAAAAAATATTGTTTGTTAAAATTTGACGGCTAAAACTGCAAATATCGGCTTGATGTTAGCCAACTTTTTGTTCAGTATTTTACTGGCTTTCTTTTGAGCCCACTTTTAAGCCATCAAGACGGGAGTCAAAGAATGCTTTCTTAAATAATAAATTTCCGAACATAAGAAATTTTTTTTCAGTACCGTGGAACAATAGTGGAATGTATAACTCTCCAAATGGACAAGTGACTTGTACCTCTCAGCAATGGCAAGGAACTTATGGCTCAGCCCCATATAAACCAATAATGCAAACATCGCCTATTGGCTATGCTCAATTTTCAGAACATAATTATCAGGTAGAATCAGGAATTATGAAAATATTGATCATCAACTCTTGACATCATTCAGTAGCCAGTTAAATAACAAATTTGTTGAAAAAAAGGGTGTCAATATTTGTGGGGTCTTATGAAAACTTTGATATCTAATTTTTGAAGAGAGCTTTCCGTCAAGTTTTTTTATCCTATGATACGAATTTTATTTTGAGGTCTGAACAAATGCATTCTTTAGGTTATTACGGTCAATAAAAAATAGTAACTAGGTGGATTTTATTTTCAAACCCTTGACATCGGCTATAGCTTGGGCGTTCAAAATAAGATCACCTAGTTAACAGTTTTTTAATGGCTTGTAATAAGCTAAAAGGACAATTTCAAGTAAAAAAAGTACATACTGTAAACCTTTAAAAATTGGCTTGATATCAAAATTTTGAAATAACTCGAAAATCGAAAAAAATTATTGAGACCCTTACTTCACATGCAATAAAGAAGGCTCCATCACATTTTCCAGCGGATATTGTGTTGACTTTCAATTTCATCAAAATACTTACGAACATTCTTAGAGTGAGATTTTGAAGACCAGAAGAATTTAAAGCATGTTTTGACATTTAAAAAAAAGGCGCTATCGTTTATTTTTTAAGCAATCAAACCAGGGTCGAGAAATAAACCAATAAAAAACCGAGACTGTATTTTATACTTTTAATCAGGCATAATTTTGAAGTTCACATAAAAGATACGTGTAATCGATGAAAAAATATTTGAAATTTAACTTTTATTTGAAAAGCATCCGAAATGGAACGGTCAACAACCAAAAAACGTTCGACAAAACAGAAACTTTACCAAAACCAACAACAGGCAAGATATTTTTATTTTTATCATTGATTGTGAAATATCTTTCAAATTAAATAATAAGTTTTAGTTTTGCACATAATAATCAGTCATTCTCCAGGTTAATAGTCTTTAGTTTATTTACATTACTTATGAAATTTCTTTATGCAAAAATTCACCAAAATGTGTTGCATTTAATTTCGTGTGCCTTTAAATGGAAAATTTTTCTTTCGAAAAATTATAAAAATAATGCTGTGCATCTTTTAATACCATAAAGTATCATTATATTATTTAATTATTATTTAAATTATCTAAAATTATCCTTGCGCTCTGAGCGCAGCGCTCTGAGCGCAGCGCTCAGCTGATTTTTACAAAGCTTCGTAATGACAAAAGTCGTGGAAATTATTCATATTTTTTAGGCGCGATTTGAGTTATTTTTCAGATAAAGTACTGATGTACCCGTGACAGCTCCCGTAAAAAATTTTTTTATAGGACAAGGTTGAAAGGATTCCTGTTCTTATTCAATTTTTGTCAGAATTATCTAAAAAAACTATTTATAACCCTTTTAACTGTCGTGAGGTCTGGATCCTCAATTTTCGAGATAATTTTTGTTTCAAAGATCACCCGGATGGGTGAAATCTTTGACATATATCCCTTTATAACACTTTTGTAAATATCCCGGTCTTACAACTGACAAACACACTACGTTTGCTAATCAGGGCCGGGATATTTACAAAAGTTTTATAAAGGGATATGAGTAAACATTTCTTATCGAAATATGAAATTTAATAAGTTTAATCAGAATAACGTTTTAAGCTGAAGATAATAAATCTCAACGCGTGATATTAAAAAAATGGATTCAAGTTTAATATTTTATTTTAAGGACGATGTACCAACCATTTCACCGACCTGGAATCGGTAACGGAAATGCAGGTATGTATTAGATGTAACATAAATAATAAAGATCTTAAAATCTACAATAATCCTATGTTCAAAAAAATATTAAATATGCAACGTTAAGAATTATAGTTGAACAAATTTAAAGGTTCTTAGACGTCTCTCAAGGAAAAAATATATATATTTAATAAATTAATGATTTTGCACAAAATCGAAAGTTTAGATTTCAACTGACATTTCATTCACCACCTTTCCAGACTTTGCGGAAGGTTTTGGCTCTACTACTAGATTACACAATCCGTTCACTACGCAGGGCCCAAATCTTCCACATGGTGTGAAAGTGGGATATAACAACTAAAGTTAGTTGATCAACGTTGCTTAAGTGCAACTTGTGGTCAATTTTTTTTGCTTTTAAGAGTTTTCTTTGACTGTTAGGCCATTAATTCATCAAAAAAATTCTTAAAAGCATGTTAGTTAAAATATTTTTTTTTGATTCTGTGCAAAATCACGAATTTTTCGCTTCCAACTTTGTTTTAAGAGACATTTTTAAGAAAAATTTGCTTAAAACTCATTCAAACATTATAACAAACCATGCTATTTTAATAACGTTGAATTTAATTAAGGAAATCCTTCGAACAAAGTTGATCCCAACTTCCAAAGATCTGTACGACCTACAAAACAACAGAGACCACGGCCAACACCAAGGCCCGTGACAGACGGTAAATTACTATTATTTTTCTGTAATCGGTTAAATCTGACTCAAACGCTTGATCTCGCTGGTTTTTAGAAAAAAATTGTGTTTTCTACCAATTTTCACTCGGGGCTCATCGCTGAAAGCGTGAAATAATACGCGTCTCTTCGATGAGTAATAGCTTGTATCCAGCGTTGCCGCGCACCGAGTGTATTGTTTAAAGTCAGAGCATAACATTCACTTTGATTAAATTCTAGAAATAGAACTGACGAAACTCAAGTTTTACTCCAGTGTTTTTAATAATTCGATATGAACCAATTTTCGAGAAATTTCTAAGCTCATTTTTCGTAGTTTCTGAAATATAATTCAAAAAATGTTTATTTTGATATCACGATTAAAATTTGACACAAAAATAAGCGTATTCATTTCTTAAGGGAGTGGTTGTCGCTGATTTTTCCATTTTTAGATGCGGTTTATGGCTAAACTTGCAAAGCTGGGATTCCAAAAACTCTTTTTAAACGTGATGAACAACTCTTCGCAATAATTTTCAGAATTCAGTAATCTGATGCAATACAACCTACGCACTCACATGAACGTATAGTAAACCTTACTAAAAAACAATAAAAAAATTTCTTCTCCGTCAGTTTTCATCATTTTCATTTAATTTTTTGTGTCAGGCTCCAGATCATAAATTCAAAGAATAGTCTAGAGCGTTTTTTTTGAAATTTAGCTTTTGTCGGCCAAAAACTTCAAGAAAGTTTTTTAAAACGAAATCTGAAATCGAGATTTAAAGGCCTTTTTAAAAGCCTACTCCTCCGCCAATTTTCAACATAAATTTTCCGTTTACTCAAAAAGCTTACTCCTCCTACAATTAACATCAATTTTTGTTGATTTTTTGAGTCAAGTTCTGGATACCAATATCAACAATAATCCGGAGTCTTTTTTCCAAATTTTTGCTCTTAACGAAAAAAAATGCGAAAAGACCGAAAAATTAAATAATAATCTCAACGAAAATTGGTCGCAAAACAAATTGTCTGTCAAGAGCACAATTTCAAAAAATGGCTTTAGATTATTGTTAGTATTGCTTCTTCGAAAATGTACTCAAAAAATTATGTTATTCATGTAAGTTGAATTGTATCATATTACAATAAGTGTTGAAATCATTTTTGACACTTGTTCTTCACGTTCAGAAAGTTTTATAATACCACCTTTACCAGTTCATCAAGAAACCATTAATAGAAACTTCAAAAAACAACTTAATCAGCGACAACCACTTCCTTAAGGGAGTACCCCACGCGAATTATATTTCGGCTCTCAGACATGGTAGAAAGCTAATTTTTATCTCATTTTCATTATCGGTTTCAATCCAAAAAATTTAAAAAAAATTTCCGATGTAAAAAATTTGTAAAAAATTCCCAAATTTCCTATTTTTTTAAGTATAAATTTCCTTCGATTGTCTGTAACTTTCAAAGTTGAAATCCGTTGAGTTCACTACGAATTCAATCTCAGAAAATATAAAAAAANTGTGTGTAATGTAAAATTTAACACAAACTCACAGAAAAAAGGTCGTTTTTGTCCGGAACTTGGATTTTCGAAAACATCAAAATTATCTTTAGAATTAGGTCGAACCGGCAATAATTGAAGAGTGGCGATCTTTTTATTTTGTCTCACTGAATTCGAAATCTCAATATTTTTGACTGAAAATGCCATTTTAAATAAATATAAATTTATTTTTGCGTGAGCGTCGATTTCATACTAGCACAATAATGTGATGTGTACGTGAGATGAGGAGACAGTCGAAAGTTCTATTTTTGTCACCCGGATTCAAAAAATATTATAAGGTAGTATGGAAAAAACGTTGAATCGTACATTTTTTCTTTATTTTTGAAAATTCTGAACAAAATGTAATTTTTCTAATTATTATAGATTTCTGATGCTGAAAAACCGATAACAGCCTTTGTAGTGCTTGAAAAAATTTAATGTTCTGTCACAGAACTTCTGTGCAAAGAGATTTTAAAAAATAGTCAGCTCCTGGTCAAAAATGAGAAGCCGTTTTTGAGATTGCTTATATTTAAGCCTTTAATTTTTCTCAAAATATTTTCAGATAAAATCTAAAATGTCAAGCTTAAAAATAGACAATTTCTAAAACAAAATTTTGCACCGAATTTAATATTTTTACTGTCTAGAATTTATAAAAGATTACAAAATGTAATTCCACAGCATTTTTATAGAGAACCTTCGATTTGAAAATTATTTGTGCTAACAAAACCATATAATCGCTTATGCATGATTTGGAGTACCATAAAGATGCGTTATTACGACTATGTGAAAACTGGATTAGCAGTTATGTAACGGTTTGAGTCAAAATTTTAGACCACTTTCATGAGCAAAATTTCAAACTAAAATTTTTGACCTAAATTCTCGACAACCCTTGCATTTTTCGGGAACAAATTTATCGGAAGTATGTTAGTAGTGAAACGAAATTATTTTTACTTTAGTCCGCATTTGGGACTGGTCAAATAGAAAAGTCCCTTTTTTGTTCTTAGGAAAATTTTTCCTTGAACTTGGGAATTCTGATAGATATAAAAATATGCATAAGAAATATCGAAAATAAATTGATTTTTATATTCATATAAAAGTATTCTCTTTTAATGACGAAAAAAGTGAACAGGACAGCCTTATCTCAAACTAATACAACTAAGACATTTTGCCTTATAAATTAAGGTCGATATAAGACGACATATATTCCCAGTCGTTTCTTTTTGTATCGAGGATTAAAACTGTGTTTTCACAAGATAAGATAAATTATTGTCGTAGCACCAAATATAGCGCGTTTAGAGATTTTGGGCTGGTACCGTTAACGAGTTTTCGGGATCCACTTGCTTGGCTGAGAAATTTGGTCAACAATAGTTTTTTATAAGTTTCATAAAATTTCGAAAAAGTCCTTTTGGTTTAGTCCTTATGGTTTAGAAATGTACAGCAATTTTTTTCTGCTTAACATTTTTTAAATACTTTTACAATTATAGCCCTTTTCAATTGATCACGATCAGTTTGAACATTGTATAGAAAGATTTCAGCCACTGGTTGAAAATGAAAACCGTTTTGAAAATTGCCTAAGGCTTAAGATTTTTCTTGGAATTGTTTTCGAAAAAAAATTTAAATCGCAAGCTAAAAAATAAGCAATTTCAGTATTTATATTTAAGCGTTAGTTGAGAACATTAAAAAAAATTTTGTACTGAAAGTAATTATCAATAAAATGTAACGAAAAAAAATGTTGCCGCTCTTATCTTATGTTATAGGGTGTCTGATAAGTAAATCAAACAATCGAATTTTTACTGAAGACAGTTAATTGTTTAACAATCAAAGTTTTTTTTGGTTATCAGAAAATTGGAAATATGATTTTGTTGACGAATTCATTTAAATATTATATGTTTTCAAAATTTTCTACGACTTTGTGAAAGGAATTATTTCAATTTCATCTACGTAAAACATTGAGCTCAGGAGGCGTTTCAAAGTCATAATTGGACAAAATCTGTAACCTTACCGTCAGTTACTCTGAGAAAAAACAGAAGTCTATATACAATATAAAAGTTATTTTAGTGCAACCCTTTTCATTCGGCCTAATCCAACTCAGACATTCTGCTTTGCAAATTGGTCAATACAGAACGACATATTTTTTTATTTGATTTCTCTTTTGTATTCATGATTAAATGTGTTTTATGATAAATCCAGAAATAAATCATCGAAACTCTCATATTTTGCTAAAATGTCATATTAGTCATACTTCATAGCATAAATAATGTCGATGACAGTAGATTGTTTTTAATCAACAATCTACTGTCATCACATTCACAGCGGATAAAATTAACTACAGCAGAGTGCGGCTTATAAGTGAAACTTTTTTCGCCAAAAAAACGTAGGTTGCGTAGGTTTTTACTTGGTTCGCGTAGGTTTTTACTTGGTTCGCGTAGGTTTTTGCGTTGGTGGCGTAGGTTTTTGCGGAGGCTTACGTAGGTTTTTGCGTTGGTTTCATCTATACCCGTTCACCTATACGCCGCACCCTGCTGTATGTATTACAGCAGGCTCCGGCGTAAAGGTGAAACTTTTTTCGCTGAAAACCTTCACCTATACGCCGTTTTTCACCTATACGCCGGACGTCGGGGAAGATACGCTCTGATTGGTCAATTAAAACAAGATCTAGAATTTATAATTTAGTTAAAAGGTAGTCAGAGTAAGAATTGATGGTGATTTTTTGGTTAATTTTCATCACAAATGCAAAAGTTAATTTTTTGGAAACCTCAGAAACTACTTTTTTGGATAATTGATCATCGCAGTAATTTGAACAATGGTTCTAGAATATATTTATTTAATTTTTTCCAAAAAATATATTAAATAAAGATTTTATTAAAAATGATTTCCAAACTAATTTCTACAAAAAAGGTTCAATTCAAAAAAACTATCACTTATCGTTAACATAGAAATTAAAAGTGTTAAAAATACGCCACAAAAATCTTAAGGGGGTCGGTGCATTTTGACAGAAACGGATATGGGCTCTTGATGAAAAACTTTTCACTGGGTTTATATATTTTTCTCAATAGACCATCAAAGTAATGTTTGATAATCGAGGTAACTTTTGTTACTACATGATTTTTGAATTATTGTTTTTTTTTAAATTTTGAGTTCGATTTAACCTTTTCGAAATCGACAAATTTTTGAAAACTACCGAACATTTTAAAAAATGCCTTATTAATTGTTAAATTTTTATTTTCATTATTTGTTTCAAATCAACGATAAAATCTCTTCAAATGGCCACTTTAACTTTTTGCTTAGTTGACCACATATTTTTTATATGCTATTTGAAAAATCATCTGACATTTTTTTGGGATTTTCGGTCAAAACTATTTGAAAATATTTTAAAAGTTTTGCTTATTTCTTGATCAAAATTTTTGAAAATTATTTTTCTGAAATCCTTAGCTGAAAATATTCGGAATGATTACTTTCACTATATTTTAATATGTCTTCGTTTTGTTTCTTCGCTGTTGTTTATAATCTAAAGCAAACTTTTTTCAACGAAACTACGGATCGCCAGAAATACTCCGAAGCCCCCATTATCCGGAATTGAAAAGAAATTTATCACACCCAAATTTGCCTAAATGATAAGCCGACCTATTCACCGCGTCAAATTCGATAATTTAAACTCCTGAAGAAAAATATTTTTTTCGATGGGGTGAAATGTCGTTTTTTTCCGTCTTTTTTCACAAATTTTAATTTTCGATTTTGACGTAGAAATCGTATAAAATAAAATTAAATAAATCCGAGACGGTGATCGGTAGACACCATGAAAGCAAACGCGCGTTTTTTGAGTGTTATTTCAAAAGACGATTCATAAAGTAAAAACAATCAATCTGAAGAAATTCAGATTAAATAAAGTTAGCTGAAAAGTGGCAAATTGTGTTGAAAAAAGTTTTTATTCGAAAACTTTGAAGTGGCTAAAAGTTTCCCATCAAGACAAGAAAAATTAAATAAGTGCAAATCTGTCAAAATACACCGAATCCCTTAAAGCTACTAGGGCCGTTGTTGCTCCCGGTATGATTCGTATCACGCGGAGAATTTTAATATTCTGGAAATAATATTTACTAGGAATGGAAATTAAATTGTGTCGTTAATTCACCACTACAAAGAAATGGTGTAGACTGTAGTTGTCCTGCACTTATTATAGCACGAAATATTTCCAAAAGATTTCTCAACTTGATTTTCAAACACAAAATATAAATAGTTATCGTGAATAATGGCCTTTAAAATAATTGATAGGATTTATTTGAACTTTAATTTGTGCAGATTTTTGAGACAAATCAACTGTACTAAATTTATAAAATTAAAAGTTAAAACTATAAATTAATGTTATTGTTTTTTATTTATAAAAATACTCGAATCTGCCTATCTTTTGGCTTCCGGAAAACGCCTATCTTTTTTCGTAAGAAGTTTTGAAAAAAACCCTATCTTTTGCCATTCATCTATACGCCGGACGTCAAAAGTTTTTATTTTCAGATGCGTGGGCGATGGCGGAGGCTTACGTAGGTTTTTGCGTAGGTTTAACCTATACGTTTTCACCTATACGCCGAACCCTGCTGTAGAAGTCATGGCCCAACATAAAATTCGCCTTTAATAATAACGGGTGCTTTTCGCAAATATCAGCAACTTTTTAAGTCAAAATTCTTATAAAATCTGATTTTGAAAACAACTTATCCGATTAAGATATTAAAAAGCTGAAACTGAGCATAAATATTAAGTGAGTAATAATAAAAAAATGATCCGATTCGGAAAATCTTTTTTTGTTTTGAATAGTTGTTCTTACATTGAGCTTTCCAAGGACCTAATGATTAAGGTCTTTATCGGATGTTTCGGTTTCAAAAGCCGAATTATATTCAAATTTTGGCTTTAAAATTGCTTATATGTGTCAGGAGCAACCGTTATCGATAAAGATGAAAGACTGCCCAGCGAAACTTGCTTCAACTTCAAAGTTTGTTTACTCGAAAATTTTTTTTTTTTTTGATAACCGTAAAACTTTATTTGAAAAAAGGTGAATTTAAAATGTTAGGAACACCCTTCGAGAAAATTTCCGATTTAAAAACATGAACGTAATAAAAAGTTGCTTGGCCGACGTCTTTGGCCGGGTATGATCAAGTTTAATTTTTTCTATCACCCAATAATTGGTATTTATTAACAATTGATGTAAAAGAATCATCCTTGTTTTCCAAGGTGATAAGAGGTATAATAAATTAAAATAAATGAATATTTTAATATTTGACCCATTTTTTAGCTATAATTAGAATTAAAAATAACCGCTTATTCGTATGAGCTCATACTAAAAATTATGCGAGATCTGATGAATGTCTTAAGAGAAGTTTGAATACCTTGTGTTAAAACTAAACGTATACTTTATGTCTTATGATCAGTGATCAAACCGGGTCAAAATTTGACTATAAAATTGAGGGATTCAGCAAAAAACGGTGATAAATTAAGGTGTATGATTTGATAAGAAACAAAATGAAAATATTTTTTTTGTCGTTCTTTCTACCGGTGAAAATACCGGTTTTAAATTTTAATTTCAAATTTCTTATAGTGCAAAAGTCCGTGAAGCTACACGTGTAAGTCACGACAAAAACTTAGGGACAAATGTTTCATGCAACACTTTGGAGTACTGCAAAGAGCTTCAGGTCTTACTATGAACGCCGTAAAACAAAGGCCTACTTCATCAAAATCCTAAGACCGGAACTGAATGACCAAAACAACCACCGTTTTTTTACACTATTCTAAGTGGGTCTTTTTTAAAAAATCGAACTCGCCCACAATTCTTGCTTATTCACTCTCAGTGACTCATAAGCAGATGCACTTTTTCGCTAAATTCTGTTCTGAAACAATTCTTAACCATTTTGCTGCACTTTCCGTTGATGCTTAAATAAACAACGAAACATGTTGAATTATATACATGTATTTAAATAATTTTATATAATTTTGAATGATTTTATATATGTATTTGAATAAGTCACTATGTTAGTCGTGATCTATGGTTAATTTGACACTAGTATGCCAAACATCGTCATGGGCTCGAGCGGGTGGCTATGAATTTCGGATGATTTACATTTTTCCGCCTTCGCATTTTTGTTCGAAATGACCTTAATTTATTTTAAAAATTTTCGATCATGTTTTTTTCAAAACTTTTTTCTTGGAAAATGTAGTAAATTTTTTTGTGAGTACGGCCAAGGTTGTGAAAGCAATCATCGCCAACCCGACTTTCTATCTCCATTCCTATTTTTTGCATATTTTTTGCTTAAACTTACGCAAAAAAGGACTGGAAAACCGACGCAAAAGCAATTCCTTTAACAACCTGACTACGGCTGGGTTGTTTGTTATTCAAAAAAATATAGTAAAATATGTCTAGTCAGAAAGTTTGCCGATTCGCTCCCTATTAAAGATGATAATTTTGAATGATCATTTTTATTTAAAATGATAACTATTTTGGCGGTCGGAGTTATTTATGTATACCTTATCAATAATTTTCAACCGATTTTTAAAATAACTGAACCAAGCATTTATTGAATCAGGGTATTCCCGTGTTTTCCCTAGTTATATTTAAAAGGTTTTTTGGGGTTATTTTTGAAAACTAAATGACTTAATTATTAAGAATACGAATCACCATTAAAATTATCACTTCGAATATACTCTATTTTTCCAATTGACGTCAGTAGCTTATTTCTGCGCAAAAATAATCAATATTCCTGGTCTTCTGCATCGTTTGAAAAAGGCATTATCTTTTATATAAATTTATAGGGTCAGCCAAATACCACTTAGCTCTTATCCTGAAGGCGATGTCATACTATTTGAAATGTTGGTTGATTCCTATATTAATGCCATTCGAGTCCATTGTTCATTTAAAATGTATTTTTATCGGGAAGGCTTTTCCGTCATTTTTTGCCCCTAAATTTTTATCGGCCAAATTTTTATTTTCAAAATGTTTTTTTAGCAAAACGTTCCAAATAAGTGGATTTTGAATCTAAAACTTTGCGTTTAAAAATTTGGCCGATAACCAATCTTCCGATATTTTTAATTTGTTCTTACGTTGGATTTGGGAGAAATTTTCAAAATAATTGAAATTTCAGAAGAAATCAGGCAAGAAATGTCAGGCATTTAAGCATCACATGATAAACAGAGTATATGATAGTTATTTCACAAATAACCTTGATTGCGTTATAAAATTGGTGCTTTATTTGGAATAAATTTTTTACATGTCTGCAGTAGAATCTTTGAATTATTTTTTTATCAAAAACGTATCATAAAAGTATACAGGGACGATATTGGCGCTTTCGGTCAAAGGAAACAAAAATCAAATTCCGTTTTCACAAATTAAAAATAAACGTGAAAACTCGGAATATTTTGATAAGATTTTAGAACTCCACCAGACACAACCAAATTAAAATTAAAAAATTATATTCGGTAAATTTGGTCAGAAAAATATGACTTAATTCATGACGCACTCACAGCGATATTGACTCTTTTGGCAAAATTCGTTCTTTCGGCGATATGGGCACCAGAAAGATTTTAGCTAAAATTAAGAAATTGCGTTGGTTTCGAAGCGATAGGAGCAAATTTGGCGATATTGAGCTGACGATAAAGATTTAATCAAATAGGGTTTCCCCCTCGGGCTTTCAAAAACGCCATTCGTTCGGCGATTTTTCATCCCTAACCCCAAATTTTTTTTATCTTTTGCAATAAAAATGGATAGAAAATGAGATAAAATCCATCCCTTTTGGAACCCTGGTTTCGCTGTTCATGATTATGTTAAAGAATTAATCTAAATTGTTTGTTTATGTAGTTATTGAAAAGGTCATGAAAATTTCAATGCGAATAATTGACAAACATAACAAATTTTCGAAAATATTATTATTTTGAAATTAAACTATTTGCAAAATCTAAAAAAAACCATTAAGAATCTCTGAATACCTTAGAAATGTATATAAATTAACAGTTTTCTCTTAGTTTTTTCACTACTTTCGCATTTTAGCGCTAGAGAGCTATAAACTCTAAGTTTTTTGTTTGGATGAGAGCTGCAGAAGTGCTTTGACATGTCATCAACTGTTTGTTGAAATTATGTTAAAATTCATCATCAATGACTGTCAGACTCTGACAGATCAAAAAGTTCAATTTACACAATTTTTCCACCCAAAATCAATACAAACGCTTATCATGCGAAAGCGAAAAACCTCGAAATATTTGTCATTTCTCATCACTTATAATATCCCTCGGGATTAAATTTTTAAGCAAAAAGCTCATTTTTAATATTAATGATCAGTGTCATATATAGTCAAGCCGTGAATAATGAATCCCAAAAGTAAAAACAATTTTAATTATTGATCATATTCTTATAATATATGCTTGCCCAATATGCTTATCATTCTTTAGTCAGTGTTTAGTCGATATAAGACTCATGAGAATCTGATAGGATTAAGTATAACTTGAATAATATACTACTGTGATTAACGTCTACAAATTATAATGCATTATAGATAGGGTTATTCGGTATAACTTATACCCGGGGCTAAAACTATCTTGAAAACTAAAAACTTAAGGAACAATTGGAAAGAAATAACAAGCGCAGAATTTGGAGAAAAATTTTTGCAAATAAAAACAAAAATAAAATTCAAAAATTTCTGAAGGGTAAAATGGAATTAATAATTTATAATTGTCGATTTGAGTCGCATACTTATCTCCTCTAACGAGTTTTTGGGGTTAAAAAAACAGCCAGGAAAATTCTGGCTCGAATAAAGCAGGAATGTTTTGAGGCAAAGTTGGGCAGGTTGGACTTTTTTGGATTATCAGTTATTCCGCCTCCACATTTTTCATGAAAATTGACTAAATTTTTATTCATTTTTCTTTATTGCTAACGTTTTCGTTAATTATATCATTTTCGGGCAAAATTTTCTAATTTAAGTTGAAATACAGAATAATTAATAAAGTCAAGTTTATTTTAATCTAGAATTTCTAGAAATTTTGGGCTAAAGAAAACAAAAAAATAAAGAAGCCCACTTTTCAAAATAATTTAAAATATTTCTGGGTGTTGACTTGAATGTTCAAATCTGGTCTAAACATTCGTATTTAGCGCAAATTTTAGACGGTCAAACAAACTCCGGAATTTTTTTTGTATGATAGAAAAATGTAATTTATAAAACTCGTTCTGCATTTGGAGTTCTGTTAGTTTTAATGGTTTTAAAAGGTTTTTGTTTTCTTCCAAAAACAGTTTTTCTCGATTTTTATGAAATTCACAAATTGTCACATGTTCAAGAACGCCCAAAGATTTGCTAGGCTGTTTGTGGTCTTTAGCGCAAAATTTGAGCATTCTACCTGTATGACCTTTATAAGTCGACGAGCAGAAACATTGTAATTTATATACACAATTCGTGCAAGAAAAAATATCTTTCGGAATTGTTTAATAAGTATAGAAATAAAACCGCTGAATTTTTCTACTTCGGTAGCACATGTTGATCTTAATTTCAGCGGTAATACGTTTCATGTTCTTAATTATTTTTTTGGCATAAAAATCTACACGATGAGGATTGTAGTCTTAACAAAAAGTATGAAATTGTGTTTCTCAAGGTGGTTTTTGATGATCTTTTAAGAATTTTTTAATTTTTTGCTTTATGAGCCAAGATGGATAGTTATTTCTAGAAAAAATTATACGTAGATCATCAAGACTTTTTTCCAATTGTTCTTAGTCAGAACAGCAGTTTCGAGTTCTGTGGAGTTGAGTGAAAATATTGTGTTTATACTTTAAAGTGCGTCACAAAGCTCAAAAATTAGTCTTTTAATACTCAAATTGTGACCACTAAGGTGACCAGTGGTATTATAGACTATAAATTATAGTCTACAATGCATTATGGCGAAGCCTACGCACCTTATTTTGACGTATTCAACTGAAACGACGAAATCGTCGAGAAGACACATTTTTTAATGAGGAATCCAATTAAAGACAATGGTTTATAGACGTTGATAATAGTTTATCCTCTGGTAAGAACGGAAAACCCTTATTCGCTACAATATCGAAAATCCTGCCTAGTCGTGAAATTGTATTAAAACGTCACAAATAGGGAGATCCAGCAATTTCATCGGTCACTTCTCGAGAATCCAGTCATTTCAATGGTCACTTTCTATTTTTGTGACGTATCAATTTTACGACTAGACAGGATTGTCGATATAACATTTAATTCAACAATTTTCCAAAAAATCGTCAGAAACTGATTATAAACGGGCTTTCATTTTGTAAAAGTGCCAAAAACTACCTAGGTCCTAGACTTTTTATATACGAGTCGTATGATACGACCCTGTTATTGTAATAACAAGCAAACATAACTTACATTTTTCACACTTATTTGAGTATAAAATTATATGGCTGAATTTACATCCAAATATTTTTTTTGTTTTATCGATAAGATCAATAATGATCTGAGTATATTTTAATATCCCCTTTTTACACTTTCGTGAATATTTCGGCCCTGATTAGGAAACGTAGTGTGTTTTTAAGTAGGGCCGGGATATTCACAAAAGTGTGAATTGGAGATATAAATCTCGATGTATTTCTAGTTGGATAAATTTTGGCATTTTTGTACAATTGTTGACAAGAGGCCCTCTTGAGCTCGATTAAAAAAACAGAAAAATATCGTGAAAAAATTTTGAAATTTTTTTTGAAAAGAAAAATTATTTTTTGTGTTGATTACAATGTTGACCACAGTGAAAATAGGTTTAGAGATATTATTTATGGTTTATTATCAACTCCCCATACAAAAAGAACTCGGTAAATACAAAATACATACGGCTTCCGGTATCCCTACACCTAGCAGCTTTTCGGCTCTGGAGCACTACATTCTATTCAGCCATTGTAGATAGTTTTGTTTTTTATTTAATTTAATTAATTCTCGAGTTATAATCTCATTGAAGCCACATATATATACTGGAAGTAGTACTTAACCTGTATCTACTGCGTTATTTCTGTATACCGGGTTATTAATAAATAATTGAAATATTCATTTCTTGAAAAATTTCAACAAAATTACACTTCTTTATTAAAAATAACTGAGAAAATTGTGAAATATCTAAGAAAATTTGAAAAAATTTACAAATTTTTTTTTAAATAATTTCTGATATGTCCTGAAAGATACTGGCTCCACTTGGCCTCAGCCAAATTTATAAAAAAAAATTTACTGCACAAAATGATGGGAACCCTACAACCAATTTTTTAACACAATGTTATTTTAATCTTGACACTGTCAATTTGACAGTATAAAAAAACGCCCATATCAGAATATAAGCTTCGTAGATGTGATTGTACGAGATATAATATTCAAAAAATCGATCGATATCGACGCAGCTTTAATGTGAAAACGTTCATTCTGTAATGTTTTGATAAAACTTGCCGTTTTTATAAAGTTTTATCACTTTTCAGAATAATTAATTTTAATTATCAAAACTAAAGAAAATTATTTGTTCTTGGCTTGATGCTGCGTATGTTTGTGCCAACCCATATTTTCTCTAAGTTTTTTTACATTAAGGAATTCATGAATTGAGGCTCAAACAAAAACATTCAGAATTAAATTATTATAATTTTTTTCTACAAATATGGATAACTTCAAAATAAGCTGGGGGTATTTTAAACCCAATACAGCGTTAGAAAAGTATTTTTTTAGCATTTTGAAAATATGTTGTCTTGATTTTAAGCATTTTAATCAAAATTTTTGGTATTTATCAGGAATTAGTAGTACAGTTCTGGAAAAGAAAAAATAATTGAAAATAAGGTTTCGATAGAAACAGCTCTCCACAAACTCACTAGCTTTTGATTTATACAGGTTTGCAATGTGCTTCTTAAAATCCAGGGAGAAAAATTTTTTTGCGCGAGACCCTCAAAATTTGCTCAAAAAACGTTTTTTGGGAATTCTGGAGCAAATTAATTTCAAAATTTTCAAAACGATAGTGACAGACCTGCGTACGTATCATGTGGTTTATAAAAGCAACATAAAATTTTCCTACCTTCAAAACTCACGAAGAAATACGCTTTTTTCGATAAAAAATGACTCTTGAAGCTTTTTCCTGATTGGTCGAGTAATCTTTAATTATAATTCTGGATGTGAGATTTTTGTTCAAATATTACATTGTATTTAACTATTGGGTTCAACGATGTGTAGCCTTTAAGATATTCGCTCTCAAAACACAAATTAGTGTTTTCCCATGAGGGGTCCCCCCTTAAAATGAACTTTCATTAATTAAAAACATGAATTGTAAGTTTATTTTTTTAAAATAATTTTACCTTGAATAAATTCGAAATTCATCACAGTTTTAATAATTTTCCGAAATTAATAATATTTTCTTTAATTTTCTAGATTTATTTGAAATTTGATTTAATTTGAATCAACTTTTACTCTTATAGTAAGAGCAGGTCTGTACCTGAGATTCTTAACACAGTAAGAAATGAGTGTCAAGATATCTGCTCCCAATATTTTGCGAAATGCGTAGGCAACTTTTTCTTAGAAAAACAGCCGAAAAACAACATAATTTTGGACACCCGGTAAACGTGAGAGCCCAAAGACGGGTCCTCTTATAACCTATTTTTGAACATATTGAATTATTCCAAGTTAAAATTGTTATGTCACATAAATTATGTGCAGTAAAATCATCTTGCTTCAAAATTTATGTTATTGAGTCTAACGTTGAAGTTTTAAATAATATATTTTTTCAACGTTTCGCACTGTCGAGCTGTTTTTCGGAGTGAAATGATACAAAATTAACATAACTGTGTTTTCAGCACACATTTACTTCAGAACTTCATTCCATTTTAAAAAAAATATATTCACCACTTATATCTCTATGAACACTTGGGCAGATTTTTGAAGGTTTTTAATGGTCAACTACTGTTTCGAAACGAAAGCTGGGCGAACAAATTTGCGTCGTTTTTATATAAGATATAACTTCATAATGTAGCACTTATGGGGTACTAGTCGCATTTTAGGGCAAACAACAGTTTCAATTTTCAAATATTCAAACGAAAGTCTTGCTCCAAAAAAAATCGTTGAGCTCTGATTGTCCGACCAATCAGAAACAATCATTTAAAAGTAATTAAATTTATCTTAAAAATCCATCAACTCCCTAAGTTTTGTAGAGAGATCAACAATTAAAAGCTGATGTTTATTGCAAACAACGTGCGCAGAGCTGCAAGGTCCGCTTTGGTTAAAATAAACCCATGCAGCACCGAAATTGACGAAATACCGTTTTTACCCTTATTTTAAGGGTCTCACGAAAAATCCAACAACTCGCTTAATTTTTACAACGAAAAATTGAAAGTGATATAAATGAGTCTATTGGTTATTCTGAAACAACGAATTTATTCTTAGAAATTTTATAAATCCGATCAAATCGTGATAAAACGTTTCTAATCGCAATTTAAATACTTTTTGGTGACCAATGATAATTTAAAGTTTGCTGATCAACTTATTTTTGTCCATATTTCCAGAAAAAATCATTATTATTATAATTTGGAAAATATTATGTCAGCCTCTTTAAATGGGATCAGTACTCCCTCTAGTCATTACGAATGTTGACTAAATAATTAAAAAGCTCAGGATTTGAAAAAGTAACAAGAAAATATTTGTTTTTATCATTCAAGTTTAAAGATCAGCTGTTTAAATGTAGGCAGAATCCAAATATAAGTAGAATGAAATATTTGTGAGCAGCCTTATGCTAGATTCTTATTCTATAAAAATCCCTTATTATTTCACCGATTTTGAATGTTTAACTTAACCAAATTTATTGGCAGTTTTTGACATTAAAAAAACATAATCGACTCTTCGGTTAAAACGTTCGAGAAAATATGACTAAAAATATGCAATGAATCTTTAAATATTAATAAGAATATTTTAATAAAAATATTTCAGGCGGCAATGTGTGATAAACCGACGTTCAACCCGCCTCAAAGGTTTATTTATTTGCAAAATGTATTATATTGTATTTTTTCGATTTAGCTGATTTATTCATTCTTTTTATGGAGAAGTCATCCAGAGTTTTCAAGAAATTGGGGGAAATTAACAAATAGACATTATCGTTTGACCATTTACTCTTTTTTTTGCTATTGAAAGTACGTAGGCGCATAAAGACAATCGATTAGACAAAAAGAATGTGCAAAATCTTTCGTCGAAAAATGTACATAATTTGGATCTCTTTTTAGGTTATAAATCCACTGGTTTTATGTTCCGTTTGCAAAAAAATAACTTTTGTTATAAAAAGGTGTTCAAATTTCAACAAAAATGACAGGAAAATTATTTCGAATTGTTAGAAGCATTAAAAATTTTATGGGCCACGTATCCATATAGTTGAAGTGGCTAAACTCGCTAATTTTTACATGGATTACTCAATAAAAATGAAAAACGTATTTAAAATAAAAAACAAAAAATAAACAAAATATAAGGAAAATAAAAAGGGTGAATGTAGTCAAAATCATTTGAAATTACTAACTATAAACTGAGTGAGAAACACAGTCGATAAAAACCGTTTTACTCGTATTTTGACATTTTTAACAGCATGACTCCGGAGGCGCCGCTGAAATCAAGTTAAATATTTTGGTGAAAAAGTTACTTGTGATAAAAAGACTATAGTATTAGTAAAAATATAAAGTTTCGCAATATATTCCCGAGTTCAAGGAATAAATTGAGAATAGATAAAATGATGAGAAGACAGAAAATGCATTCTTTATCGTGTATGAATATATATTGTTTATAAATATTCTATGCACGAAAATATCAATGATGGAGATTGGCAATAAAATATTCCTTTTAAATATTCCTTGATATTCTGCAGTATAATCTGAACTGATTCTCGAGTTGAATTAGCCAACATAAAAATATGATGTAAAGGTAGGATTTTTTGGAAGGATTTTGAGATAAACATGGTTTTCAAACTGAACTAAGTTACACTTGAATTTTATGTTAGGTATAACAAACATGTAAACATTTAAAATTTGTTATATTTATTTATTGATACGGATCGCTTTCGCATCTTCAGGCTAATGTTTCACAACAAATAGAAGTTTCGAAATCTGTAAAGATACAGAATCTAGAGATTCAAAAATTCTTGCAGAAATAGATTGGGCTTATGAGTTATAAATTTTGATACCCATCTCTGAACAACGAAAAATTCTCGTGCATTTTTTGTTCATTTAGAGAAGGTTTATGTTTTCTGATATAAAAGGCTTCTGCTTTTGTCTTATATTATAAATTTATAATTTACCTTGAAACTTTTGATCTTTAAGATATCCTATTACGAGGAAGGTAGATCAAAAATGCCTAGGTAAAAATACAAACCAATTACAAGGTAAAAATAACAAGGTAAAAATACAAACCAAATACAAACGAGAGTGAGACGGGCCAACCAACCAATCAAATCCCTGAATTGAACACACAATTGGTTTGTATTTTTACCTAGGCAATTTTGATCTACCTTCCTCGTAATAGGATATTCCACTTAAAATGTTTAAAATTCATGCCTAAACGATTCGACTTTTACAGAGCATACAAAAAATTAAAAAAAATTATAGATTGCCAAAAGCATCAGCCTAAAGAGAAACTCTATTATCGAATCACTTTCTCAAAAAAATTTCGAAAACATGGTTTATATTTCAAATACCCACAAAATTTCTTTATAACTTTAAATTAAAAATAATTAAGTCATCCATATAAAAGTCAGGATTAAAGATCTACAAGATTTTGAAATGAACGTAATATTTGAGAAAAAATGATGCAAATATGTTTTTTAAAATAAATTCAAATAAAGCAACGATTATTAATCGTTTAAATTAAAATCAAACATTCTCCATATCAATAATCTATAATTTTCAAGATTGAAGAAAAACTTAGCATATTTTATTCAAAATTGTATAATTTTATCTTGTTCTTTATTTTGAAGAATTGTTCGAAATTACAAAAAAAAAGATCGAAATCTAAAAAAAAAGTTTGTTACTTTTGAAATTACGAAGTCGAAAATCTATTTCTGGAAATTTAAAGATCACCACTGACTCATCAGCCCGACTTGGGACAGCTTTTGGAATCTGCTGCAAAAAACTTGGATACTCAGAAAAACTAGAAATATTTTATTGATCTGATTAATGTGGCTGATTATCTAGCAATTTAGTCCTTATTGATTTGTTTGATGTTTATACTTCATACTATATAAACTTTATAGGTACTTGTAAAAATAACTAAAAGGTGCTAGAGAAATAAAATCAATTTTCTAAAATAGAATGTCAGATTCTTAACAGAGTTTTCTGGTTATAAGCAATGGGTTGATCCGATCTCGTGACGTAGTTCACGTCCTCCATAAATTTTTTTTCACAAACTGACAACAAATTATTTTTATGATTTTTAGTTAAAATAACAATCAATGCAAAAACAAATTTTCTCTTTTAAAGCTTTAATTAAATAAAATGGCCCGAAAATTTTGAAGAACCACTTTTGAACAACTTTAGTTATGTTATTATTTGAGTTTAATGAAAAACACGATGAATAAAGGCAAATGTGGGTGTGTTTTCTTAATCGATCAAATTGCTTTGCCAAAAGTTTTTAGATTTGTTCTGTCAAATCTGTGCGAAATTCTTGGCAATCTCTCAATTGTCTACTGTTTGTCTATTTAGAAACCATAACTTTGATTGTATGTATACTTTTTATAATTATTTTCAGCAAAATTTCAATCCTCGCATTATTATTCATTATTAACACAGCGTTTTTTTTGGTTTTGTATTGCCGGTTTACTATTTACATTTTCAAAACTTCGAATTAAATGATCAAAAACTTAAATTTTGGTTTCGTTATTTGACTCGTAAACGCACTCTACGTTTTTTTAAACCAGTGAATTAATAGTCCAATAAATATAATTTTCGAATTCCAAATTACCAATTTCATGCATCAATTTAACTGGAGGCCTCAATAGAGAACTTCAGATTTTAATATCCCTTTGTCACACGTTTGTGAATAACCCAGCCCTACTACTTAAAAACACACTGCGTTTGCTAATCAGGGCCGAGATATTAACAAAAGTGTGATAATGAGATATAAAACATTCGTTTTTGAAAAAATGGAGTTGTCAGCTCACGCGAGTACACAATTAAAATCATTTTGTGGTAATAACTTTGTTCGGAGATTAAATTTGAATCACCAAAATTTAATTTTTTCAAAACTTCCAAAAATTATTTCTGATATTGTTTCCGTTTTTATTTGAGTTGCATTTATTAAAACTATAAGAAAAATTCTAACTTTTTTTGTCGGGTTATTAATTTGTATAATATTTAATTTTTTTGTCAAATGAAAATAAATTATATTTATTTCGTGGTT
>SCLH01000011.1:195487-221117 GCA_004367855.1 Oikopleura vanhoeffeni
TTCCTAAACAATATTGTTCGAAAAAGTTGTGGCCGCTTATCGATTACCAAAAACTATTTTTTTAAATATGACTCATTTTACGTGAATAAATACTTTTCTTATTTTGGTCGTTAACGTTTTTTTTTATTGTTCCAAAATTTGTTTCAAATAGCGCAGTCCACCGGTTGCGTAGTGACATGTCATATTACAAAAATTATAGGCGTATTATATAACAGTATATTGTAAGCATAGCCTATGCTGCATAGCAAAGGCAAATAAATTATATGATATAATGTACCATGTTCTTAGCTTTCGGTATATATTTTACTGGGTTCTCGAGGCACAAATGTATATTATTAATCCCTATCAAAAAAAGTTCTTTACAACATGTCTCGAATTTTTATTTGTCTTCTGGTAATAAAAGAGAACAGAAAATTAAGTCAGATGAGAAAATGGGCTTTTAATTTGGCAAAACAATCTGAGAGCCCGCTTTGACGAATTATTTTTTGTGTAATTTTTCCCATCTGATTTAATTTTTTGAACTTTTCCATAACCTGTGGTCCCATTACCTCTCCCATAACGAATGAAAATTCGAAATATGTTGTAAAATTGTTTTTTCAAAGTTAATAATTATATGTTTCACAATAAAGATCTCAGTTGTTTTTATCTTGAGAAAATTTATGGTGAAAAGTATATTGAAAAATATTCGATTTTTACACTCAAACACCTCTTATAATTGCTTTATTCAAATATATACTTGGGTTCTTATTCTTTAATCGAGGATCGCCATCAAATAATTTGCCAGCTTTTGAGGACGGTATAATGAAGATACTACCCAATGTGTTTTAGCTTTTGGGGTGTTCCTCGAGGAGATTCACGCTTAAACTATCAGAGCGCGACTTGGTTAGTTAATTTAAGGGGCGTTTCAATCTCCCCGGGGAACACCCCAAAAGCTAAAACACATTCGGTATTATCAACCATAGGTCAAGGGACAACAAGTGACGTCAGACCGCTACGAAGAAAGTTCAAAAATTGTTCAATTGAAATTGTGTTGAACCCTCCGACAGCATCATTTTGCTCAACCAAAAAACGTATTGAATTATCGTTGTAGGGCTCTGACGCAAATTTTGGTCACCAAAACCTAATGATTGATAATCCCGTCCACAACAGCATCTTACGATCTTCTGTTGGTTTTAAAGAGGAATTCAGTACGCTCAACAGTGCGTTAAAGCTAATATTTATAATTTCCGATTAATAGCTTTTAGCTTGTGACAAAAATATATCAAAAATTGTTTGTATGTATACAGAACCAGATGCTTAACTTTTTGACAACGGACAAACTATCTCCTCCTGGGTTTTATTTAGACTTCATTTTCCCTAAACCTGAATTCTCAAAATAAATATATCTTGGTTTGCACTAGCAAAACAAAAACAATGATGTTCAAAAACTAATTCCAACTGTCAGTTTATGATATTTTCACAAAAAAAATGTTAATTCCGGATTTTTGATATTAAACTCATTATTTAGTAGATGAACGTTATCATCGAAACATTTCAATTGTTGTACACGATACCAATCACAAAATTTGATCATTTTAATTGAAGTGTTGATTTGGAGTAAAATCTTAAGCTTCATCGTTTGAGCCTACTTAAAATCTACTAAACATCAAAGTTTTATAATTTAAAAATAATTGATTGATTTTGCGCCATGATTATAAACTATATCTTATTTTTTCGATTTCGGGGCCTCCTCGCACATATTAGCCACTTTTTAGTCAACATTTTAAAAAATTCGGCTTTTGAAAACGACTAATCCAATTGCGTTTTTAGATAGCTCAAACTTAGCACAACTATTAAGAAAAAAGAAATAAATGAGAAATATGGTCCAAATAAGACCGTGTCATTATGACCCGACACTTTTTAATATGTCGGGCAGGCACGTGATCTCGAAATAAAGGCTTTTTGAAGGTAGCGCAGGAGATTTCAACTACACTCACGAAAGTTTTATTACTGCCTTTCAAGGCCACATGCCCGACCAACTAGAAATACTGGCGCCAAAGGCAAATTTTCGAAAATTCATCACGATCCCTAAGTTAAAATAATAGTTTTTTTAATTTTCAAAAAATTATTTTGATTTGAGTTGGGGATCGTATAAACCTTCATGTATGACTTAATGGAACTAAATTTTCAACAAATGAAGGCCTTATAAACATTTTATTCGATTAACCGAAATCAGAACTCTTCTTCAGGGGGCCCGATATCGCCGGCCCAATATCGCCGAAATCGCGTAACATAACCTACGCAATTTCATGGTTTTTAACTAAAATACTACCAGTGTCAAATTCACCTGATGTGCCAATATCGACGAATTTACTTATATCGCCTAATTGTTTAAAGTTTTCTATCACAAATTACTTTGTGGGCGTTATGATTCGTTTTCACACCCAACACCTTAAGGTAAACCGTTCAGTCCTTCGGACGNGTTTAATGAAAAACACGATGAATAAAGGCAAATGTGGGTGTGTTTTCTTAATCGATCAAATTGCTTTGCCAAAAGTTTTTAGATTTGTTCTGTCAAATCTGTGCGAAATTCTTGGCAATCTCTCAATTGTCTACTGTTTGTCTATTTAGAAACCATAACTTTGATTGTATGTATACTTTTTATAATTATTTTCAGCAAAATTTCAATCCTCGCATTATTATTCATTATTAACACAGCGTTTTTTTTGGTTTTGTATTGCCGGTTTACTATTTACATTTTCAAAACTTCGAATTAAATGATCAAAAACTTAAATTTTGGTTTCGTTATTTGACTCGTAAACGCACTCTTCGTTTTTTAAACCAGTGAATTGATAGTCCAATAAGTATAATTTCCGAATTCCAAATTACCAATTTCATTTATCAATTTAACTGGAGACCTTAATAGAGAACTTCAGATTTTTATATCCCATTGTCACATGTTTGTGAATAACTCAGCCCTACTACTTTAAAACACACTACGTTTGCTGATCAGGGCCGAGATATTAACAAAAGTGTGAAAATGAGATATAAAACATTCGTTTTTGAAAATATCGAGTTGTCAGCTCACGCGACTACACAATTAAAATCATTCTGAGGTAATAACATTGTTCGGATATTAAATTTGAATCGTCAAAATTTAATGTTTTCAAAACTTCCAAAAATTATTTCTGATATTGTTTTCGTTTTTATTTGAGTTGCATTTATTAAAACTATAAAAAAAATTCAAACTTTTTTTGTCGGGTTACTAATTTGTATAATATTTAATTTTTTTGTCAAATGAAAATAAATTATATTTATTTCGTGGTTGAATACTATTCAATCTTTTAACTGATTTGTAGTGTTAACAATGCAAAACAAAAATTTATCTCATTTTTTGAAGATTTAATTATATCAAAGTTTGATAATCAAACATTATTTTATCTTTTTGAAAAATTTTAAGAATCTGGTCACCAAATTTCAGTTTTGGCATTCAAGACACCCGGGAGTTCAATTTTCGAAATAAATTTTACTTAATTCATGCAAAGATGGAAGTAGGGAACACAATGGCGTACTTCGAATTTCAGTATTTGGCATTTGTTTCAAAATGTCGGGTTTGACAGCTAAGTGACTGAGTCTAAGTCAAGTTATTAATTAAAACTTTTTTTCAGAAAATAAAATTTTTCTGATTGTTAATTTTAATCATTAAAATTAAATTTAACTGACATATATATTTATTTTATTTGATCTGTTTTTATTATGATTGCATATATGAGCCCCCTTTGATATCTTTCTAAATCTCCCAATATGAGCAGAAATAATTCTTGTGTTTGGATTGGTTGACCTTGTAGTGCGATCACGAGTCTCGTTATTCATTGGCCAAATAGTTTTTGATTAGATTTCAGCTGCTTTTTGCTATGAAGAAAAAGTCTTCTTTCTCATAATAAAAAGTTTGAAAAGTATTTGGAGAGATATATATATTGTGCGAGTTTATTTGCGAGAAACAGATGCGAAGAATTTAGAAGAATTTCCAGATATTTTGAGAGAAATTGGTATTTTGGAAAATATTATTCAGAATTTATTGAATTTTGGGATTCTGGCTATTACAAGTGAGAAAAAATAAAATAAATATTGAATTAAATCTAATTTTTTGATTGTTTGTTTTGAAAACTTTTTTAACCCTAAGGCGAACTTTGTGTGGAATTTCAGATTGTGTATTTTGAAGGCATGTTTTTGATTTCTCAGACTCTTTTGAGATATTCAAAAACAATAATCAGTGTTTGAAAAGTTAAATAACCTAAGAAGAAAAACAAATTATATGATATTAATACTTAAACCTTTCTGTAAAAGTCGTAATAAAGAATAAATAAGGAAAGTTTTTTGATATAGGTTATATCGAAGATTATAATTACGTGTTCTGTAAAAGTTAGACGTCAGAGACCTAAATAATCGTGTGATATTATTGGTCATTACGCATTACCTCTTGTGTATTGACCAATCAAATCACATGATTNTTTTGGTCTCTGACGTCAAAGTTCGACGGGAACGTACGTATGATCTTCGATTGAAAACCGTCAGAAAGCTAAGTAAGGTCAGATAAAATGTTTTTGAAATTTTTGGTCATAATATATCTTTTCGAAATACGTGAGATTGCAGCGCCGGTTTCTTCGATTTCCGGTTTTATACATTATTTGGAAAGTAATTCATGCTTAAAATTGAAAAAAAGTATAAGCCACTTCCGAGCTACCCAATTGTTTGACAGAAGCTATTTAAGAACAGACTTCAGTAAAAACTTAATTGAATAAATTATTACAAATTTTTAAAAAAACAGAGTGCTTTAAGTAGTGATAAGATACTCATTATAATAAACGCCGAGATCGGGTGTTTAAACTTGTTAGGGTGTTTAGATTGACACCCACTGTATTCAAAATTGAACAATATATATTTTATTTTATCATTTTACAAGTAGTGATTTCAAAATTATGAGAAACAGTATTAATTTGAACAAAATCTGTATTGAGTCAAGTTTAAACTACTGAATGTAATGTCGTTGAAATTATTATTGCCAAGTCAGTTAAAATCGTTTATTTTGTTGTTCTGGCTAAAATATTTTTTTCTCTTTTTTGCACTTTACGACCAAATATGTTTTACAATATTCATTAATTATATGTGTCATATTTATTCAGTACTTAAAATAGCAGCATGATATCAGGAATAAGAGTCGAAAATGAATTTGTTAAATTTGAATAAAATAATGTTTTGAGATCAATGCAACAAATTGGGAACACTTTTCTTTGTGGACTTCCGATAATTTTCTCTACATCGGAATTAAAAATATGTGTGGTGCCTTTCAAAGGCGTGGTATTATAGACTCGTTAAAGATCCAGGGGTCTCATGTTCGATTCCTTCGTTCTCCATATAAATAATCATTATTAATAAAGATTATAAGATAATAGATATANCACTTTTCTTTGTGGACTTCCGATAATTTTCTCTACATCGGAATTAAAAATATGTGTGGTGCCTTTCAAAGGCGTGGTATTATAGACTCGTTAAAGATCCAGGGGTCTCATGTTCGATTCCTTCGTTCTCCATATAAATAATCATTATTAATAAAGTATATTATAAGATAATTGATATAATGATAATGCATAAGATAATGGGTATAACATATTTTTTGTAAAACAGAGCAATTGAATTGTAAAACGCTACTACTGGTTGAGTTACCAATTTTTTAAGGCTTTTGCTGGACTAGCTCTAGGGTCTTATCAAAAAGAGCAACGGAAGGATAATTGACTTCTCTTTTTTTTTGGTCCGCTCGAAACCCTTTCAAAATAAAAACTCACCTGTAGCAACTATTGAATGTATATGGATCTCCACCTCGAATTCCGACGGCAAGTTTAATTTAAATATTTCTCAATTCTGTCATGATGATGCAGTCCGCTGATTTTCTGAAACTTATATTTTCAAGCAAAAGTGAGTTCACTTCAGTCAATCATCTCCGCACATTTTGAGTCATTTGAATTAGAAAACAGATCTATATCTATTACGGGTCCTCTTGTAACATATTAGCTAGTTATTTAGCCAAAATTTGTATATAATTCGGGTTTTGAAAACGGCTCATCCAATTCAGTCCTTAGATCGCTCAAACTGAGCACAAATATTCAGATATACAGTATGTAAGATTCTTGCTCATTTTTTTTCCAACTTGGACAAATCTGATTTCCACCGTTTTGGTTGGTTCAATCTGGAAAAGACGTAGGTATTTGCCAAAAATTGATCGTTCTCATCGACGGATAGCAAGCTATGCAAATTGGAAAAAGAGAAGCTAAAATCTTAAAAACTGTAAATACAAAAAAGTGGTCCGAATCAGACCATTGCTTCCAATTTTTTGAACAAAAACTGATAAATAAACTATTTCACTAATCTCCGAAAAAAATCAAAAAATGATCCGATTCCGACCAATTTTTTTTGATTTTATTATTAACTTAATATTTTTTTCTCACTTTCAGCTATCTAAGAACTAAATCGGATGGGTCGTTTTCGAAAGCTGAATTATATAAAAATTTTGACTGAAAACCAGCTAATATGTTCCTGGAGAACCCGTTATCGATAATATATTCAAAAAATATCATTAATGCAGTTCATTGTGAGCCTATTATCAGACTTTTTTTCCCAACGAAAGTGCTAACACAGAGTGAATAGGGTGTCCACACCGTTTATTTGTCGGCTTTAGAAACCGACGCATCTAATTGAGTTTTTAGGTAGCTCACAATAACAACTTATGCAGAAAAAAAATGAGTCCAAATCGGACCATTTTTATATGTTATAACAAATATATATAAAAGATTTATTGTAAGTTTTTGTATTAAAAATCTGACAAATGCTTCGATTAATTCAAATATATGTGCTTTTCAAAAAGTCAATCAGGTGAGTCGTTTCTAAAATCCAAAATTTGTTTTTTTTAACTATTTCGAGGCAATTTGATTTCGATTCGTTTTTTATTTTTTAGAAATAAAACCTATTTTATTTTTATGAATACTACGACCTCGATTTAAATTTATTCAATTCATTTCAAAAATATGATTTCAGTGATAATTGGTTTGATGAAATATAAACATTTTTCATGTTCAATTTTTGTTTTAAAGATTCAGGAACGGTTTGGGTTATATTTTTTCATCAATATGGGGTGTTTATCATTTTTGAAAATTAGCCAGGAAAAGTTTTTCGCATACTTGTATTCCTGAAAATTGTTATTTATTACTAACAAAAGGACAAAAAAGATAATTTTTGGTTTCCTCCATAATTCTTGTACTATTTACGGATGATTTATTAAATTTTGAAAATTTAATTTGAATTTTTTTTGACCCTTCGGTTATTAATTTGTCAAAAATTATGAAGAAAACCAAAACTATCTTTTTTGTCCTTTTGTTAGTATGAATAACAATTTTCAGGAATACAAGTATGCGAAATAATAAATTTATATTATAAAAATTATATTATATTATTATTTATTTTTATTTTGAAAGGGTTTCGAGCGGACCAAAAAAAGAGAACTCAATTATCCTTCCGTGCTCTTTTGATAAGACCCTAGAGCTAGTCCAGCAAAAGCCCTTAAAAAATTGGTAACTAACCAGTAGTAGCGTTTACAATTCAATTTCTCTGTTTCACAAAAATATCTTTATATCCATTATCTTATGCATTATCATTATATCATTATCTTATATCTTTATAAATAATAGTATTTATATGGAGAACGAAAGAATCGAACATGAGACCCCTGGATCTTAACGAGTCTATAATACCACGCCTTTGAGAGGCACCCACAATATTTTTAATCCGATGTAAAGAAAATTATCGGAAGTTCACAAGAAAAGTGTTCCCAATTTGTTGCATTGATCTCAAAACATTATTTTATTCAATTTGAACAAATTCATTTTCGACTCTTATCCTGATATCATGCTGCTATTTAAGTACTGAATAAATATGACAATAATTAATGAATATATGTAAACATATTTTGGTCGTAAGTGCAAAAAAGAAAAAATATTTTACCGAGGACAACAAAATAAACGAATTTAACTGACTTGACGATAATAATTTCAACGACATTACATTCAGTAGTTTAAACTTGACTCAATACAGATTTTGTTCAAATTAATACTGTTACTCATATTTGAAATCACTACTTGTAAAATGATAAAATAAAATAAATATTGTTCAATTTTGAATACAGTGGTGTCAATCTAAACACCCTACAAGTTTAAACACCCGATCTCGGCGTTTATATAATGAGTTCTTATCACTAGCTTAAAGCACTCTGTTTTTTAAAAATTTGTAATAATTTATTCAATTAAGTTTTAACGAAGTCGTTCTTTAAATAACTTTTGTAAAATTGGGTAGCTCGGAAGGGCTTATACTTTTTTTCATTTTAAGCATGATACTTTTCCAAATAATGTATAAAACCGGAAATCGAAGAAACCGGCGCTGCAATCTCACGTATTTCGAAAAGATAAATTATGACCCAAAATTTCAAAAACATTTTATCTGACCTACTTAGCTTTCTGGCGGTTTTCAATCGAAACATACGTACGTTCCCGTCGAACTTTGACGTCAGAGACCAAAATAATCATGTGATTTGATTGGTCAATACACAAGAGGTAATGCGTAATGACCAATAATATCACACGATTATTTAGCGCTCTGACGTCTAACTTTTACAAACACGTAATTATAATTTTCGATATTACCTCTATCACAAAACTTCCTTTCCATTATTTATTCTTTATTACGACTTTTACAGAAAGGTTTAAGTATTTATTCATATAATTGTTTTTCTTGTTGGGTTATTAACTTTTCAAACACTGATTATTGTTTTGAATATCTCAAAAGAGTCTGAGAAATCAAAAACCATGCCTTCAAAATACACATCTGAAATTCCACACAAAGTTTGCCTTAGGGTTAAAAAGTTTTCAAAACAAACAATCATTCTATTAAAAATTAGATTTAATTCAATATTTATTTTATTATTTTCTCACTGTAATTAGCCCAGAATCCCAAATTCAATAATTCTGAATAATATTTCCAAAATACCAATTTCTCTCAAATATCTGGAAATTCTTCTAAATTCTTCGCATCTGTTTCCGCAAATAAACTCGCACAATATATATATCTCTCCAAAAACTTTTCAAACTTTTTATTATGAGAAAGAAGACTTTTTCTTCATAGCAAAAAGCAGCTGAAATCTAATCAAAAACTATTTGGCCAATGAATAACAAGACTCGTGATCGCACTACAAGGTCAACCAATCCAAACACAAGAATTATTTCTGCTCATATGTTGGGATATTAGAAGATATCAAAGGGCTCATATATGCAATCATAATAAAAACAGATCAATAAAGAATATATATGTCAGTTGAATTTAATTTAATGATTAAAATTAACTATCAGAAAAATTTTATTTCTGAATAAAAGTTTCAATTAAAAACTCGACTTAGACTCAGTCACTTAGCTGTCAAACCCGACATTTTGAAACAAATGCCAAATACTGAAATTCGAAGTACGCCATTGTGTTCCCTACTTCCATCTTTGCATGAATTAAGTAAAATGTATTCGATAATTGAACTCCCGGTGTTCTTGACTGCCAAAATTGAAATTTGGTGACCAGATTCTTAAAAATTTTTAGAAAGATAAAATAATGTTTTGATTATCAAACTTTGATATTATTAAATCTTCAAAAAATGAGATAAATTTTGTTTTGCATTCTACACACTTGAAATCAGTTGAAAAATTGAAAAGTATTCAACTACGAAATAAATAAATTTATTTTCATTTGACAAAAAAATTGGAATATTATACAATTAATAATCCGACAAAAAAAGTTTGAATTTTTCTTATAGTTTTAATAAATGAAACTCAAAAAAACAGAAACAATATCAGAAATAATTTTGGAAGTATTGAAAAAATTAAATTTTGACGATTCAAATTAATATCCGAACAATGTTATTACTCAGAATGATTTTAATTGTGTAGTCGCGTGAGCTGACAATTCAATATTTTCAAAAACGAATGTTATATATACTCATTATCACACTTTTGTTAATATCTCGGCCCTGATTAGAAAACGTAGTGTGTTTTTAAGTAGTAGGGCTGGGTTATTCAAAAACGGTGACAAGGGAGATATAAAATCTGAAGTTCTCTATTGAAGTCTCCAGTTAAATTGATGCATAAAATTGGTAATTTGGAATTCGAAAATTATAGTTATTAGACTATCAATTCACTGTTTAAAAAACGTTAGAGTGCGTTACGAGTCAAATAACGAAACCAAAATTTAAATTTTTGATCATTTAATTCGAAGTTTCTAAATGAAAAATAGTAAACCGGCAATACAAAACCAAAAACGCTCTGTGTTAATAATGAATAATAATGCGAGGATTGAAATTTCGCTGAAAATAATTATAAAAGTATACATACAATCAAAGTTATGTTTCTAAATAGAAAAACAGTAGACAATGAGAGAAGTTGCCAAGAATTCGCACATTGTTGAAAGCCTGACAAAACAAATCTAAAAGCTTTCGCAAAGCAATTTTGATCGATTAAGAAAACACACCCCAATTTGCCTATTCATCGTGTTTTTCATTAAACTCAAATAAAAACATGACTAAAGTTGTTCAAAAGTGGTTCTTCAAAATTTTCGGGCCATTTTATTTAATTAAAGTTTTAAAAGAGAAAATTTGTCTTTGCATAATGTTATGTTAACTAAAACATAATAAATATTTGTTGTCAGTTTGTGAAAAAAAATATTGGAGAGCGTGAACTACGTCACGTGATCGGATCAACCCATTGCTTATAACCAGAAAACTCTGTTAAGAATCTGACATTCTATTTTGAAAATTGATTTATTTCTCGAGCACTTCAGTTCTTTTTACAAGTACCTATAAAGTTTATATAGTATGAATAGCATAATAGAGTATAAACATCAAACAAATCAATAAGGACTAAATTGCTAGATAATCAGCCAGATTAATCAGATCAATAAATATTTCTAGTTTTTCGGAGTATCCAGTTTTTGCAGCAATTCCCAAATGCTGTCCAAGTCGGGCTGATGAGTCAGTGGTGATCTTAAATTTCCAGAAATAGATTCCGACTTCGTAATTTCAAAGTAACAAACTTTTTCTTTAGATTTCGATCTTTTTTTTGTAATTTCGAACAATTCTTCAAAATAAAGACAAGATAAAATTATACAATTTTTGAATAAATATGCTAAGTTTTCTTCAAGCTTGAAAATTATAGATTTTTGATATGGAGAATGTTTGATTTTAATTTAAAACGATTAATAATCGTTGCTTTATTTGAATTTATTTTAAAAAAACATATTTGCATCAATTTTCTCAAATAACAGGGGTAAGGTTTTTCCTTCTTTTTTCAAACTGGTTACACTTGATTTCCGCCGTTTTGATTGTTGAATCTGAGAAAACTCTTCTGACAACCAATCAAAACGGCGGAAATCAGTGTAACCAGTTTGGAAAAAAGAAGGTAAAAACCTTACCTTGTACGTTCATTTCAAATTTGTAGATCTTTAATCCTGACTTTTATATGGATGACTTAATTATTTTAATTTAAAGTTATAAAAAATTTGTGGGTATTTGAACTATAAACCATGTTTTCGAAAATTTTTGAGAAAGTGATTCGATAATAGAGTTTCTTTTGGCTGATGCTTTTGGCCATCTATAAACTTTTAAAATTTTTCTATGCTCTGTTAAAGTCGAATCGTTTAGGCCTGAATTCAAACATTTTAAGTGGATATGTTAAAGATCAAGTTTCAAGGCAAATTATAAATTTAAATACATAGTATAAGACAAAAGCAGAAGCCTTCTATATCAGAAACTTAAACTTCTCTTAAATGAACAAAACAGGCACGAGAGTTTTTCGTTGTTAGAGATGGGTATCAAAATTTATACTTCATAAGCCAAACTTTTTCTGCAGAATTTTGAATCTCTAGATTCTGTATCTTTACAGATTTCGAGAACTTCTATTTGTTGTAAAACATTAGCCTGAAGATGCGAAAGCGATACGTATCAATAAATAAATATAACAAATTTTAAATGTTTACATGTTTATACCTAACATAAAAATTCAAGTGTAACTTAGTCAGTTTGAAAACCATTTTTTTCTCAAAATCCTTCCAAAAAATCCTACCTTTACATCAAATTTTTTATGTTGGCTAATTCAACTCGAGAATCAGTTAAGATTATACTGCAGAATATCCAGGAATATTTAAAAGGAATATTTATTGCCAATCTCCATCATTGATATTTTCGTGCATAGAATATTTATAAATATATATTCATACACGATAAAGAATGCATTTCTTCTTTTCATCATTTTATCTATTCTCAATTATCCCTTGAACTTGGGATATATTGGAAACTTTAGATTTTTACTAATACTATAATCCTTTTATCACAAGTAACTTTTTCACCGAAATATTTAACTTGATTAAGCGGCGCCTCCGGAGTCATGCTGTTAAAAAATGTCAAAATATGAGTAAACGGTTTTTTATCGACTGTGTTTCTCACTCAATTATGTAAGAATTTCAAATGATTTTGACAACATTCACCCTTTTATTTTTCCTTATATTTGCTTCTAAAAAATTGCTTCTGTTTTTTATTTAACGTTTTTCATTTCTATGAGAAATCCATTAAAAAATTAGCGAGTTTATTACTTAAACTATATGGATACGTGGCCAATAAAATTCTTAATGCTTCTAACAATTCGAAATAATTTTTTGTCTTTTGTTGAAATTTGAACACTTTTTTATACAAAAGTTATTTTTTGCAAACGGAACATAAAACCAGTGATTATAACTAAAAAGAGATCAAATTATGTACATTTTTCGACGAAAGATTATTGCACATTTCTTTTTTCTAATCGATTGTCTTATGCGCCTACGTTACGTTTCAATAGGAAAAAAAGAGAAATGGTCAAATGAAATGTCTATTTGTTAATTTCCCCCAATTCTTGAAACTCTGGATGACTTCTCATAAAAAATGAATAATCATTNGTTTTTGTATTAAAAATCTGACAAATGCTTCGATTAATTCAAATATATGTGCTTTTCAAAAAGTCAATCAGGTGAGTCGTTTCTAAAATCCAAAATTTGTTTTTTTTAACTATTTCGAGGCAATTTGATTTCGATTCGTTTTTTATTTTTTAGAAATAAAACCTATTTTATTTTTATGAATACTACGACCTCGATTTAAATTTATTCAATTCATTTCAAAAATATGATTTCAGTGATAATTGGTTTGATGAAATATAAACATTTTTCATGTTCAATTTTTGTTTTAAAGATTCAGGAACGGTTTGGGTTATATTTTTTCATCAATATGGGGTGTTTATCATTTTTGAAAATTAGCCAGGAAAAGTTTTTCGCATACTTGTATTCCTGAAAATTGTTATTTATTACTAACAAAAGGACAAAAAAGATAATTTTTGGTTTCCTCCATAATTCTTGTACTATTTACGGATGATTTATTTAATTTTGAAAATTTAATTTGTTTTTTTTGACTCTTCGGTTATCAATTTGTCATCCAAAGAATAAAAAAATTGTTATTCTAGGCACAATACAACGACAAAGTTTTCGACAAAATTGTTATTTTTTCGATGTTAATTGTTATTTTTTCCTAAACAATATTGTTCGAAAAAGTTGTGCCCGCTCATCGATTACCAAAAACTATTATTTTAAATGTGACTCATTTTACCTGAATAAATACTTTTCTTATTTTGGTCGTTAACGTTTTTTTTATTTTTCCAAAATTTGTTTCAAATAGCGCAGTCCACCGGTTGCGTAGTGAAATGTCATATTACAAAAATTATAGGCGTATTATATAACAGTATATTGTAAGCATAGCCTATGCTGCATAGCAAAGGCAAATAAATTATATGATATAATGTACCATGTTCTTAGCTTTCGGTATATATTTTACTGGGTTCTCGAGGCACAAATGTATATTATTAATCCCTATCAAAAAAAGTTCTTTACAACATGTCTCGAATTTTTATTTGTCTTCTGGTAATAAAAGAGAACAGAAAATTAAGTCAGATGAGAAAATGGGCTTTTAATTTGGCAAAACAATCTGAGAGCCCGCTTTGACGAATTATTTTTTGTGTAATTTTTCCCATCTGATTTAATTTTTTGAACTTTTCCATAACCTGTGGTCCCATTACCTCTCCCATAACGAATGAAAATTCGAAATATGTTGTAAAATTGTTTTTTCAAAGTTAATAATTATATGTTTCACAATAAAGATCTCAGTTGTTTTTATCTTGAGAAAATTTATGGTGAAAAGTATATTGAAAAATATTCGATTTTTACACTCAAACACCTCTTATAATTGCTTTATTCAAATATATACTTGGGTTCTTATTCTTTAATCGAGGATCGCCATCAAATAATTTGCCAGCTTTTGAGGACGGTATAATGAAGATACTATTATCAACCATAGGTTCAAGGGACAACAAGTGACGTCAGACCGCTACAAAGAAAGTTCAAAAATTGTTTAATTGAAATTGTGTTGAACCCTCCGACAGCATCATTTTGCTCAACCAAAAAACGTATTGAATTATCGTTGTAGGGCTCTGACGCAAATTTTGGTCACCAAAACCTAATGATTGATAATCCCGTCCACAACAGCATCTTACGATCTTCTGTTGGTTTTAAAGAGGAATTCAGTACGCTCAACAGTGCGTTAAAGCTAATATTTATAATTTCCGATTAATAGCTTTTAGCTTGTGACAAAAATATATCAAAAATTGTTTGTATGTATACAGAACCAGATGCTTAACTTTTTGACAACGGACAAACTATCTCCTCCTGGGTTTTATTTAGACTTCATTTTCCCCAAACCTGAATTCTAAAAATAAATATATCTTGGTTTGCACTGGCAAAACAAAAACAATGATGTTCAAAAACTAATTCCAATTGTCAGTTTATGATATTTTCACAAAAAAAATGTTAATTCCGGATTTTTGATATCAAACTCATTATTTAGTAGATGAACGTTATCATCGAAACATTTCAATTATTTTTGTTTTTGCTATATTAAAATAGTATTTTTACAACGTTTCGAATTTATTATTCATCTTCAGGTAATGAGTGAAAACAGAAATATTTTTCAGAACGAAAAGTTGACACAAAAAAAGAGAAACAAAAGTAATTTGGCAAAAACGGGCTCTCAGAAAATTTTGCCAAATTAACAGCCCGTTTTTCAAGTGATAGCTAAAACTTTTTTTTAAACTTGACAACTACAAATCAAGTTTGTAATTTGGCAATATTTTCTGAGAGCCCGTTTTTGCCAAATTACTTTTGTTTCTCTTTTTTTGTGTCAACTTTTCGTTCTGAAAAATATTTCTGTTTTCACTCATTACCTGAAGATGAATAATAAATTCGAAACGTTGTAAAAATACNAGTATCCTCAGAATTTTTACAACTGCCCTAGATTTGTTCTGAGGCGTGATTGAATGGTACCAGATTACGACACCTACCCCCTTAATCCCTGTGAAATTTATTTTACTCATTTTTGTTGCCTATTATCCTAGATAATTTGATTTTTCTCAGACCGGAAGTGAATTTTTCAAAATTTCAAATTTTTTTTCTTCTTGAAATATCTTCAAAAAGAGGTCAAAAGAAAAATCTTGTGAAAAAGTATAGAAATTTTCGAATTTGATTTCTTTCGCATTGCATGCATTTTCAGATTACCACCTACACATACTTCTGCATGCTACACCTGCTGTTGTATACTACACCTCCGTTGTATACTACATAGTGTCTTTAGCATACTGAGCCTGTGTGGAAATAACCTCGTGCTACGCTATTGTTTAAATATAATCTGACTCATTTTGATAAACCGAAGTTTTTAAAAAAGCCATAAGAAAAAATGCGGGAAAAAGACCCGAGACCGAATAAATAGCATAATTTTGATGAATGTTATAAAATTTAATGGGAACGTTTCTTTCTTATCTCAATGTCAAATGTTTAACAAAAATTGCAACAAGATTAGTTGTTTCAATGCATTCGAAAACAATTCATGACAACTAAAACGTTCAATTATTCAGCCCTTATGATAACAATTATAATAGATATTATATTTATTTATTTAGACCTTATCATACAAGATGATTAACACATGTGATCCGTAAGTTATCAAGCGCCGAAAACGTTATTTGCGCAGATGCGAACAATTAGAACATCTAGAAAATTTTCTGATAATTGAAAAACTTGAAATTTCGTAGATCTTGGTAAAAGTTTCACACATTTATAAGCTAAAATCGAGCGAAACGTAAAAATTTAATGTTAAAAATAGTTTTTTTAAATTTTGACTTAATTCGAGGATCTTGCCTATTATCATACACAAGACAGTCACTAAGACAATATTAGTGGGATTCGAACACGCGCTATAGAGATAGCCCTCATTTTCAAGATCAACTTAGGTTGGGAAACGGATATGTGACATATTGTATGTCCAAATGACATTTTTTCAGATCTTTCAACTTCGAATACACTGGAGGTTAAAATTATATTATGATTATATTGATAGTTACTTATGCCGTATTTTTGACAAAAATATTCACAAAATGATTCTTCAACATCAAATTATAAATTAGAACCATATATCATGGGGATTCGTAGACTGCAATTTAGAAAAAATTTGAATTAAATTAAAAATTAAATTATAAATAAATAGTAATTACTAGATGAAATATATGTGAAAAAATGACAAATTTGTCGACATTATGCTATCGTAAGAACGGCAAAAAATTTTCTGCTAAACATTTTTCAAATTATGTTTAAATTGTTGCCCTTGAAAAAAATATTATGAGAGCCGTTTTTGAAATTAACTATGTTTGAGATCGAGATTTTAAATTTTTTCGGAAAAAATTTTAAGCTTGAACATAGGCAATTAGAAAAAAGGGTTTTAATTTTTAAGCAGTAGCTGCAAACTTTAAAACTAATTCCTGTACGGAACGTCATATTTCTTTTAAGGCTGAAATTCAAAAATCATTAAAAATGTTAAGCAAAAAAACATTTCGCCGTTCCTACTTTAAATTATGCCATCGAAAACTAATTTCATTTAAAGTTAAAGCACTAATATCCAAATAATGGCCATTAGATACAAATTTGGGAGAACTGTTTCAAAGCTTGATTCTTCGTTTCGATAATTGTTTTCAACAACTTCGATCACGGCTGGACTGAATGGTGCAAAGGTTGTTGTCTCAATCTTTTCTTCGTACATATCATACTGAATTAAATTTTGTGAAAAAAATCTGTGAAATTAGACCTCATCGACTTTTCCATGGCGCATATTCTTTATGCAACCGAAGTCACTTATGCCACAGGTAAGGGAGGTATGTTTTGTTTATTTATGTTGCACGGTAGATCTTTCTTAGATTGAATTTACAAAATGACAAAAAAATTTCATGTTGAAAATTACCAAACTTAAATTTTGTCATAAATTTTTCAAGAACTTTTTCAAGAAAAATATTTTCTGTCAAAATTTTAATTTATGGGTGAACTAACTGGCCTTTAGCTTAACCGCTACTTTGCCTTAATTTAAAGTCACTTTTTCATAAGCTGAAGTAGTTGAACTACTGTAGTTCCTTACCAAAGGATAGGGAAATTTAAATTTTCTATTTTAATTTTAGATTTTGTTCCATACTAGTTACGAAATTTTAATAACCATGAATGAATTTCTAGGCGTCGCTTCAGGCAGAGTTGATATTAAAATTATTTGTAAATTATGATTTGATGTGGTATTCAGGTCCTGTAGTCTGAACCCTTAAACTATATCTATTGCGGTACTTGCTGCCACTTTTCAGATTTGGATACAATACGGATGAGGAGAAGTTCCGTAGTTGTGTTACAATGCGCGTCACTCTTTGGTGATAACACAATATCTGCGCCCACACAACAAAATGTCGCGAATTCGGAGAACCACCCATTAGTATTGTACTTGGTTTTATTTTTTGTTAAAATGAACAGGCTATAACAACAAGTTCTCAAATCTGATCACTCAATAGCTAAAATAATGATTTTGTTGGTTTTAAACATTTTTAGCACTGATTCCTGTAGAAGTTTAATTGCATAGACATATCGGTATTACTTAGGTTCTCCCGGTCCAAACTATGGGTACAATGCAAGATGAGTAGTGACCTAGGTTGGATAAAGACTATTGAATTATTTTTTTGGCTCAAATCATGTTCAACGCTGAGTTGACAGTGTCGACCAAACTAAACTAAGAAAGTCGCCATAATTGACTTTTTACGCTGTCTTGCGAACTACGGAAAGACATCGTCAAAAACTTTATTCTACTGTACGCAAAAATTAATCTAAAATCATCAATAAATCTTTCTTAAGTACGGCACTAATAATTAATTTTATTTTGTCGTAATTGGATAAAGTTGAAAATTAATTTCATGGGGACTTTTTTTAATGGTCCATTTAATTAATGCATTTTCCCATCATTTTAAATATGAATTACATTTTTAGGTAAACAGTATCTAAAATGCTCCATGAATAAACCCAATAGCAAACGAGATGTTGGCAAATTAAACAAAATTTTAATTAACTTCACTTGTCCAATTTTTAATCTGAGGAGTAATGAACTGACTTTTATTGTAGAAAATTAATGAATGGGAAATCTTAGCCAAAAGAATGATAATTTAAATACATTTTTTTAAAATTATGGCACAAAGAAAGTATGATTTTATCGATACGAAAATCATATAAACTGAACACAGTCAGGACTTTTGACTCCTGATTTCAAATTGTATTAAACCTATTCTGTATCCTTTATTCACCTTAAGTTATCAATCTGGTGAATTTTGCGCTTATTTTGACGTTTTTCAGTATACAAAGAAAAATAAATTATAAAGATTAAGGGCCCTTAGCCGACAGATAGTGACTATTTGAAAAAGGCGGAATCCGAGCATTTGATTGGTTGGATCTGCCCAAATCTAACTTATGAAAGCGGCCTTAGGCCTCCGGCCTATTCTGCAATCCAAGGATTGGGTGCTAGTATCATGCGTTGTTTGTATCATTCAAATAGTCACGATCTGTCAACTAAGGGCCCTAACTCTATATAGAAAACTAATGGTTTAAAAAATCAAATCAACAGGGCAATAGCCGTTTGCCAATAAATGATAATAACGATTTTGAAAATAATTTCAAACCATTGCTGACTCCATGATCGGCACAAAATATTTAAACCAGCATTGTAAGATTTTTCACTGATAATAGAGTCAGCACTGTTTTAAGGTTTATTTTTTTAACTCGTAGACTGTTTTTCGGCCAACTTGTTGGCTAATTCCGTTTTTTCTTTATTATTTAACTTTAAGTCTAGAACATATTTATTTTATGCGAGTCCACGAGTTAATCATCATTATTACCTATTGGCCTGTTGATTCCATTTTCAAAACATCAGCTAACAGTAAGCTGCTAACTATGTTAACTCCCGTAGTGGCCGACAATCTCTGGTCCCGTAGTGTCTTCTGGACTTTCGTGACCAGACGTTTTAAATCAAGCATATAACCGAAAATTTATTATCAACATATAATTTTTCAATGGTAATCATATTATTCAAAGAATTTTCTACAGTCCTATGAAACCAATTTGTGAAAAAAAAATTATAAAAAGTTATCAAATGTGATTAAGAAAATTAAAAACTAATTTTCGCCGATTCTCACAAACAAGAGCATAAGTAACACGAATTTAGGGTTAATTTGACATTTTCAAATTTGAAATATTAAACCGTCACCAATTTGAGTATTACATCTCCAAAAAAAATTTAATGTTTTAATTGAAATTTTTACAAAATCAGCTTCATAAAAATAAAAAAAAGAACTTTTTTTGATAACAAAGTTCAAGCCCAATTTCAAGTTCACCGTAGAGGCTTGTGCGTACCCTCAAAAGAATTGGAGAGGTCGACTTTATAATGAAAATATTAGCAACTTTGAGTCAAATATGTACTGAACGGTAACTTAAGAGCAAAAAATAATTTTTTAGATTTCACAGAGGGATTGTTGCTCTCTGGCGACCATTCAGTACATAATTGACCCATAGTTGCTAATATTTTCATCAGAAAGTCGACCCTTCCAATTATTTTGAGGATACTTACGAGTCTCTACGGTGAACTTTGAAATTTACGGTAATTTGATATACGGTACACAATATACGGTATTTTGAAATAGTACTCAAATCACATAAAAAAATTTGGGGAGGAACTTCAAACGTTTTTAAGCTTTTTTTCATTACATCAAAGTCCGAATAAAATCACGTGACGAAATAATTCAAAAATAAGGTTTGGAATATGTCATGAATTAATCCTTATTTCTTGAAAATAAGATCACGTGACGTTTTTGGAAAATTTTTATTATGTTTAAAACTCTTAAATTAGGTGTTTATTGGCCCAAAAATTTTTCGGCGTAATTGGATACTATTTGTTTACTTGTATCAAACCTTATTTCCTAATTTGAAGGTCACGTGATCTTTTGGACTTTGATGTAATGGAAAAAAGTCTAAAAAACTACTAAAAAACCACTTCATGTTTTTCAAAAATTGATTTAAGTATATCTTTGAAAAATAACAGTACTACTTTTATCAACCTATTTTAAAGAAAAAATTTCATGTTTAAGGGAATGGGCGTCGATATCTCAGCTTCACGTATAATATTTTTTGATACACCTTTTTTTGTAGAGAATTTTCTGCCAGTTTTTTCACTTATAAGATTTTTTCTTTTGAGATTTTTTCAAGAAAAGTCGTTTTTCGGGGTTGAAATTAATGGTTAAATTAAGGAGGGTGGTTAAAAGCAAATTAGATATTTTTGAAGCGGCTTTCCTGAACAAACTAAGAATGGAAAATGTTCATTTCACGATAGATCGCGAGAAAAGAAGATCAATTGGTTCACTTTAGAAAAACAAAAAAATTTTCAACCGCACAAACGAGCTCTACGGGCAGAAAAAAGTGCCAAAATCAATTCTTAAAAAGTTATGTTGGCTTCGTCTATTAACGATTCTCATGATTTTTTCAATAATCTGTCTATTTCATATCTTCAGACTCTCAAGGGCGAATTTGAAATTCCAGCTAAAACTCAAAATATGAATTTTTTTGGTCATTTTCGAAAAATTTCCGAAAAAAAAAGTGCTTCAATCAAAATATATCGTCTGACGTAAGCAACTTTCTCGTCTGTGTTTCACTGGCTTACTTTTGAGCCTAATTTCGAAAAATTGAAGCACTTTTTTTTCGGAAATTACTTCGAAATTGACCAAAAAAATAATATTTCGAGTTTTAGCTGGAAATTTCAAATTCGCCTTGAGAGTCTTTAGATAATGAAAATAAAAGATTAAGGGTGACGATAATTGAGATTTCTTAGATACTTTTTTGATTGCCTATTTTGTAGAGCATTTGTCACTGAGTTTTTAACTCCTAGGATTTTTTCTGAATATGAATTTTTTTCAAATAAGTGGGTTTTAGAAAATTTATAGTTCAGAATTTCAATAAAAACAAGAAATTCACAAGTCGTTCCTGAGATTTGGAAAAAAAATTGGAAAAAACTTCGCCTCGGACTTAATCCAGGCTTTGCGGTGAATTTGATGCACAAATTGAAAATTTTCGTATTATTTTCAAGGAGGAGTAGGTTTTTGCGTGAGGCTCTCAAATAAGCTGTTTTGACCACTAGGGGCCAAATTTCCAAAAAAAGCTTTCGCTCGGTGATGCGCATTCATATTTTGAAGTTGAATTGCAAATAACAGCAAAAAATGATGGGAAATGAATGAGGAGTAGGCTTTTAAGTGCTTTTAGGGACGCCTACTAAAAATCATTTTCTGAGCGTAGGTTGAAGTATCAGATGCCCTGAATAGTACTGGCAACTTTCTTAAGAGTTGTACTACGTATTTGGAAAAAAAATATTATTTCTGAAGCCAGGTTTCTCAGAAACTCTCTTAAACATGAGCAATTTCAAAAACGTTTTTTTTAATTTTGAGCAGTAGCTGACAATTTGTCAAACAATTTTCTGTACTGAAGGTAATATAATTTTCAAATTCTCAAAATCGTTTATGAAACAATTTTCCTCCCTAATAATTTCTCATGAAATAACTTAAAATGTCCAAAAACTTGTGACCAAAAGCACGCCCTATAAAATAGCTAATAACATACTGCGGGTAACCAATCCACATTTGGTCTTTCTTCTTGGGGTATCAATTCCCATGGTTTCGGGCCCTCCTTTTCCACCTGAAATGTGCTTTTCATTTAATTTGCTGAATTTTAACCCCCGACATAAAATAGTTGATCATGTATATTTTGTCTACAAAATTTGTGTACAAAATAATGTAATTTGTTTTTTATGCAACTTCTAGGCTTCGGAACCGGCATTGATTTAATTGAATTTATCTTGAGTTAATATTGGAGATTCATTTTAACAATTTTGGAAACTGAGGTTTTAACGTCTAATCCTTGGAGGCATAGAAAAAACTGCTCGGTTCAAATGAAGATGGTTGCCCATTGCTAGTTACAATTCCCTGGGAATTTTCTGGGAGTCAAATTTAGCCTGAGAATAACAACGGAGTGGGTAAATTAAAGTTTGAAATAATTTTTTCTGTTGTAGGAAATTTTTTTGGAATTTCTTTTAGTGGTGAAAATTTCAATTCAAAATTTTTGGCCAACATTTATAATTTCGATAGTAAAAAGAAACCCACTTAACTTTTAAACTCATTATTAAGGTTTGTGATAGAAAATATTTGTGTTTTGTGAAAAAAAAGTTTTTGTTGAAAATGTTTTTTTTCGTCGAATAATATTTATTTTTAAACAATCATTTCCACCAAAAAATCCCAGGGAAATCACCCTACCCATTGCCCTCATAGTCCGATTTTTCCATAGGAAAGTTCAAAATTTGGTCGAATAAAACAAAAAATAAATTCAATCCTGTTTACCAATTTTACAGAAAAAACACATTGTGTTGAAAAACTGCTTTTCGTGGTAAAAAATCACCAATAAGTTTTTTTTTATCACAATTTTATGGTAATCTTATGTAAAGCACAATTCCTGAACAACATTTGATGCTATCTCGCTTAGACCCTGAATTTCACTACTTCCTGCAATTTCCAAGTCCAATAAATTTATCCCCTCATTTGCTGCTATCGGGCCCCTACTTGTCAATGTTGTAAAAGTTGTGCTTTTTGTTGTTGCTACCCCAAAATTATTATTTCCCCAGGGTCTGTTAGACAATCTGTTTGCGGTTCGTTGTGTGGTTGGCTTTGCGGTTGTGGTCGGTTTAGTGGTAAGTTTTGGAGTCTTTATAGGCTCAGCTATTGTCACAGTTGTCAATAAAGTGGTTGTTTGAAGAATATCAGTTGTAGATGAGCTATTTTTGGTATTTTTGCTTTGGAGGTTTTGAAGTTAGTTCGGATAATTTACTTCCCGAGATTGAGAGCAAATGGTGATGGTAACCTTATTATTTTATTTCGAGCTTAGTATCTTGAAAAGTAAATAAATGGCTTATGATTGTCGTTTTTTTCGAATTTCCGATTTTTCTTGCAGATTTTGAGAGATTTTTTCAAAAGTGTCTTATATTTTCTTATTTTTGAACCTTCTTTGATCTCTACCATAAAAATCGCACCTCCAACGTACCTTAAATTAGTCAAAAATGATATGAAAGTTACATATTATCACATTAATGAAGAAAAAAATGAAATTTTTACAGTTTTTTTCAAAATTTTCACGAAAATTTGGTTTCCCAGATTTCATAATTTTCTATTTAAATTCGAGAGGTTTTTTTTATAAAATACGCAAAAAAATTATGGCCCATAAGTAGCTATTCCACCATTAATTTCTACCTATAGAAATAATAAGTGGATTCTCCTGAAACTTTGAGGAGGTTAATTAAATATGAAAAAATGAAAAAAAATTATTAAAAATTTTTTTGGCTGTCACGTGATCAAAATATAGCGATTTTTCGTATTTTCAGTATTTAATTATTTAAAAACAAATGCCGCATCGGTAATTTTTGCGTCAACGCCACTTATTAATGAAATAAACACAATTTTGGAAAAAAAATTTTAAATTTGTGATTTTCAGGCTCTCAAACCTTGATTTTTTGATAAAAAAAAGTTAGAAATTGAAAAAAAAGGGATGACCGTTTGGTCCGAAATTAGTTTTTGTTTATAAAAAATAACCGCCTTGTTGACTTTAGTTACCACCAGTTTTTGGGCACCTATATCTCAGATATTGGTGCATATTACATTTTTTGAGAATTCCGAGATTTTTTCTTAGTATTTTTCGACAACTGGACAAAAAATTTGCTGAAAATTTTTTGCAGGCGTTTGAGACAATTTGAAAAAAAGTTTCGAAAAAATCATTTTTTTCATAAATTCGACATAAATTTTTCAATTTTTTTTCATTTTTTTAAATTGTCTGTAACGCTGAAAAAATTTTTCAGCAATTTTTTTTCAGTGAAGAAACTTTCTAATTTAATTTGGCGAATTTCCGTTTTTGAAGAAAAAATTGCAAACTTTTTAAAAAATTTTTCAATTTTTCAGAAAAAAAATTACAAGCTTTTGTCGAAAGTTTCTCTGTCGATATTCTAATTTCGAGTTAAATTTTAAATTTGTTAATAAAATTTTCATTTTTATAAATTTAAATATTTTTATGTAATAATTTCGAATTTTTAGTATGTCATTCTTTCATGCGTCATAAAGTTTTTAATAATAAATAATTTACAATATTGTTAAAGTCTTAAATTGGATTATCCAGATTTCCTAAATAATTTCTCATTTTCAACCAATTTTTCAATTTATTTATTAACAAAAATTTTTAATACCTTTTAATAAGTTTTCAAATTCTGATTATAAATAAGATTGCCAGGTTTTTTTTGGGCATTTTTAACTTCTCAAAAAAATTCGAATTATTATTTGTTTCTTTTAATTTTTGTATAAAATTCCCGATAAATTACGGGAATAAATTCGGCGATAATTCAATTAAATTTCCAATAATTGAATGTAATTTCAAAGTTTTTTCATTAAATTTTTTTAACGAAAAATCAAATTAATAGAAAACATTATATTTTTTAAAATACTTTATCTAAAATTACTTGCATTGGAAAAAATTGCGAATTTCAAATGAAATTTCAAATCTTTTATCGAATTTTTAAAATTAAACTAAAGAAATTTCAAATCAAATTACCAATTTGGAAATAAATTCGCATGAAATGTCAAAATTTTTTATCAAATTCTATAACTTTTGACTAAATTTCCGAATTGGTGTTCAAATTTAGAATTTTTCATGATAAGGTATAATTCTGATTGAAAATTGATCCAAAAAAATCATTTGAAAAAAGCGAGAAAAACATAACCCCTCATTTTCTAACCGTATTAATTTGAAATAAGTTACTATATTTTACTATAAGTTACTATTTTAACTTTTCTTCGCCAACACAAAATAATGTCTGCTAACTCTAGATTTCAAATCTGTTAAGTCTTGAAACTTACTTTTATTATTTCCAAAAAAAAATCTGAAAGATGCTGACGCGAAACGTAGTTTAATAAAATATAATAAGTTACTATATGATTATATTAATGAATTATATCAATGTAATTCATTGCTC
>SCLH01000011.1:224198-251769 GCA_004367855.1 Oikopleura vanhoeffeni
TTTTCACATTTTTTTCTTTCATAAATCACTCCGAAAAAATGTACCAATCTGCCACATTGCTGCTACCCCCTGAATGCAGTATTAAAAAAAATATCACAAAGTTGTAATGCACTAATTAGTATTGTCTCAAAATTTAAAAAAAATTGCCATTATTCAATTTGAGTTATTGTGATCTGAAAACGACCGTGGCAACCCTATGCCTGATTTATTTTAGTTGTTTTTTTATTTTTTTCACTTGATTGTTTATTTTTCTGTTTTTGCTTCCATTTCTTTTTTCCTTCAGATTTTATTATTGTCGACATTGTGGTTGTTGTCGTGGTTGTCAATACAGGCACATATTTTGGACTTGTAAATTCTTGTTGTATTTCCGTTGTCTCAATTTGAAAAACAGTTTCCATTCTACTTCCAAAAACGTCCGGAAATTCCGCATAAATATCAACATTTGGAATTTCATCAAAGACAGTTTCTACGTCTGGTAGACTGGTAAATTCAAACTCAACCCCATCTCCAGAATTCTCAAGTTCATTGTCAAAAATCCCCAAATCCACCGAGTTATAATCTTCGATTATCTCGACCGAATCTGAAGTGTTGCCATTTAACTCATTTGTCGGGTTTTCAAGCGCATTAGTCGCCTCAAAATCCGATTTTTTCTCGGCAGTTGTCGGTAATTCTACCACTGAACTTGGCGTCGGCGTGGTTAAATCCAATGTTGTTTCACCTGCAAAATTGCCAAAAAAGCTCATGACTTTTTCATTAAAACCCAAATCTGAATCTGTAGTCGACATGAAAGTGGTTTCAGTAACAGTTTTTGACGTCTGGGTGGATTCGACAATGGTTGTTGGGTAATCAGTGGTCTTCAAAAGAGTTGTAAAATCTTCCAAAGTGGTTGACGCTGGTTCTGAAACGGAATTAGCGACTGTTTGACCGATGTAGAAAATGGTTGCATAAGTTGTTTTTATCGTTGTTGTTTCTGCCTAAGTCAAGAGTTTATTTCAAGTAACCGGAAATATTTTTTTGATATCTTCGAATTTTTAAATATTCAGTAAGTTTTTTGAAAGATAAATTGACAGTTGAATAAAAGTTAAATTCTAGAAACTCTGATTGATTTACAGTCAATTTTAAATAATTTATAATTGTAATACCCCTTCGTTATTTTGCTTGTTGCGATAAAAAATAAATTTTTGTAAGAAAAAGTTTCGCCATCTTTTTGACGATTCAGCCAACCATATTTTTAACATAAATGTTAAAAGGGGTTTGTGCGGTGTAGAATGTTGGAATCTTGCTGGGGAAACTAAAGCGCTCTCTCCAGCTTGGACGAAGGTCAGATAACGGGCAGATAAGAATTAAATGAGAAGAAAAATAACTAGAGAATAAAACCTTCTCTATCAACTGCAAGTACATTTTGATTCTGGTCGAAGGTATGGCTTACCAGTTGCTTACTGGAAAACCGGTAAAAATTTGTTTCTCAATTCACAAAAATAGTAATTCTCGCTCAATTTTCTTTTAAATTGATTTCAAACCAAAAATGATTTCGTGTAAGAACGACTTTTTCAAATATTGGTAATTCTTCTGTTTAAAAAAAAAATCTCTTCGTGTTTTAGGCGTAAAATGAAATTAAGAAAAATATGTTTATTCTCGGTCAATTTTGCTTCAAATTAAATAAACATACTATTATGTTAATCCGTATTACCTGCTATATATATTCTCGTAAGTTGAAAAGGAATCTCTGTTGTTGAAGAGTCGTTTTAAAATCTGCGAGTTCTTTTAGATATATATTTTTATGCGACGCGTATAAAAAACCATTAATCATAACCACTATATGTATCAGTGCGGAGGTTGCTTTGTCTCTGAGCGACCAGTCAGAGCGTTATATTTGTTCATAATAGTTTTTTCCCACGATTCGAGAACAAAGAAACAATTTTCTTCATATCTTGCTTTATTTACACCCACAACCCCCTAGGTTTGTCATCCCTACCCTAGTTGTTGTGTTTTCTTTTGTGGAAGTAGTTGTAGAACTTTTCGTGGTTTTTTTAAATTCAGAAGTTGTACTTTCTTCAGTTGCCGTTGTTTTTCCCGCCTTCAATTTAGTTGTAGGTTTTTCAGAGGTTTTCAAACTAGACAAGATGTCTAAAGTCGGCACGGTTACGCGATTTGCGGCTATTGGAGATGGCAAAATCTCAGCAAAATCGGATGATCCAATTTCCGGTGACAATCTTTTCGTCACACTTTTGACCGTCTGCGCAATCAAAGTATTTGCCGTCGGTGTTAGACCTGTGGTAGCGGTCGCCGGTTTAACCGTTGCATTTGGCGGCAAAGGCAAGGCCTGTTTTTCTTCAGCCTGTTTGAGCTGCCACTGTTTTCTGCGTTCTGCCTTGCTCAATTTTTTGCGCTCAGCCTCTGATGTGGAAGAATTTAAGATTGTCGAGGGTTTTAAAGTCGCCAAAGTTACCGAGGGTGAAATTGTTGCTCTGATTAGAGGAGGCACGGTGGGTTCTGTTTTTTGGTTGTGACATTTATCGAGAAATTTAGAAACATAAAAACTAATACTAGTACTTTGAGCAATAGGCTATTAGTAATAGCCTATTACGTAAAGGAATAGAAGCGGGGTTTATAATATGTTATTTTTTGAATTCGCGATACCTTTAGAAAGATAAAAATTTAATTTTTTGAAACGTTTGAAATTATTTTTTTTTAAGGGGGTGGTGGTTCCTAAATTGACATATTCCCGATGAAAAATTAGCCAAATTTGTAAAACTAGCGTTAAACTTGCGAAAAAATATGTCAATTTTTTTTGTATGAATACACTTCTATATACGTTACCTTTACAAGGTGACCTATTCGAAACGGAAAAGCTATCTCCTCCTATGTTTCATTTTGAAATCGCCCGAATTTTTCACATAACCTGTATACAATGTGTAATTAGTTAGAAAAATTTCTGAGGAGCGTTTTTGTTTATAAGTGCTATTTTTTCTTAGAATATGCATAAAAATATCCTAGGTTAAATCTGTAACTACGCTTAAATAATTGCAAAAGCTAGCCTAAAACAAATTAAAACTTTTGAGGTGTGTTTTTGTCAAATTTCGACTCAAAAGTCTACAAATATGAATTATTTAAGGTCACGTGAAAAAATTTCAGAAAAAAATGTGCTTCGATTTTTTGTAAGTACGGTCAAAAGTAGGCCAAGGAAACAATTAAAAGAAAGTTGGTTTACGTCAACCCCATATTTCGAAGTTTTAGCCGTCAAATTTTAGAAATGCTGAGTACACGGGTTAATACCCATTATATTTGAGACTATTTAAGGAACTGACATAATCGTGGCAGATCTGAGAAAATTATATGGATCAACGGAAATGCTGAGTACAAATCCTAACTATTTGAATGATACAAACAACGCAAGATATTAGCACCCAACAAAAACCGTTGATTGCGGAATAGGCCGATTTCATTGGTCAGGTTGAGAAAGGATCAACCAATCAAATGCTCAGATTTCGCATTTTTCAAATATTTAGGATTTGTACTCTGAGGTCCGGTAATCCATATCACTTTGTTAATGTTTTTCACAATTTTGGCGATCACATGTGGTTACAATGTGGTAACAAAAACTGTGTTAAACATTTACAAAGTGATATAATTTAATTTTTTTGAAGGTAAGAAGTATACGTAGGTGAAGCTCTCATCATGGGGCCATTATTTCAGAATAAGTAAAGATTTAAATATGTTTATTATTTTAAAAAATTTAAAGTTTAATCTTTTTTTAATGGTGACCTTACTACCTAAAATAATTAAGAANAAACCAAATTTATAAAACATAATTTTTTAATTTGTCGCTGATTGGTTCAAAATTTCGATATAGTTTAATAATATTTTTTATCAGTAAAACTTGAGCTTTAATTTGCCTCATAAATTGCCTTAAAATTGCATATAATTGATATCCAGTGTAATCAACTCCAAAAAAGCATTTTTTTAATGTACACAATGAAGTTTTTGAAAAGGGTTTTTGTACTTCAAAAATTATCAGGTTTGATAACGTTAACTTACAGAGAAACTAAACTTAAAATAGCACCAGCCAACAAAAATGTTAGAAAATAATTTTGATTCATACGGTAATTTTTCAGTTAGAATTTAAACATAAAAAATTGATTATTTGTCAAAACCTGACTTTAGTATCGCTTTCAAGTTCCACATCCCAAATATTTGAAGAATCAAACTCATCCTCAAACAATTTATTTATCTCTGTTGTCATAGCTTTTTTGATGGTGGTGGAACTTAGAGTACTCGGCGTGGGACTATTTGTTTTCCCTTGGTTTTCTTTTCGTGGGGTTTCCACCCTAATCGCATTTTGAATTTCCTCCAAATCGAACACTCTGTTTAAAATTAAATTATCGCCCTTTAAAAGGTAGGAGTTCTCATCGCCTGACCCGTCAAAAAGATCCTGTCCTTGTAAAGTAGTAAGGTACCAAATCAGTATTCGTATCATCATTTTCTCTCATATCACTTTTCTGGCTTTTCTCTGCATTTTTTAAAATAAACGACTCGTGCGAAATTTTACAATTTTCAAGGTCAGATAAAAAATAGAAAAAATTAATTTTTTGGTTTCAGGTGACGTCACACTCCTGACAGACCGTGCACCGCCGCCGTACAGTGTACGAAACCAAGCATTTTGCGTGGGCGGGGCGGACCGCCCCGGGGCACTGACACCACCAGGATAGCATTTGAATTGGACATGAATGCTAGTTTATGAAGGGAGAAATTTGAACTTTTGGGGCGCAAATACCAAGATGATAAATAATGATTTTTCAAACAAACTATATTGTGATTCACAATTTGTGAATTTTGTGAATTTTTTTTGGACATTTGCTTTCTGAACATTGACTAAAATAGGATATAATTTTTATAAACAAAATTTTGGAGTTTTTTGGCGTATTTAGGAAGAAATCGGGCCATTTTTCAAAAAAAAATTTCAAAAACCTATACAAGGCCCTGCAGGGGGGCACTATCGGCGAAAGTTTCTTTCAAAAAAAAATTGGCGATGGGTACTTTCCGTGTCATTGGCATTTTTGGCGATGTGGGGACAAAAATAAATTTTTCGTTCAAAAATAAAAATGCGTGGGCGTTCGGAATGACGTCAGAATTTGAAAAGTTTTTTCATTCATGACGCAGTCGAAGTATTAGAATTTAGCTTAAAATCTTGAAATTAAGCTGGTTTTTTTTCGGGGATATCAGGCCGCCTGAATTAAATCTTGAATGTTTTTCATTAAAAAAAATGTTCGTTTCGGACCAATTTTTTTGTGTGAGATTTTTCTTAATGTTTGTTGTCATTTTGAGCTATCTAATGACTCATCTGATGAGTCGTTTAAAAACAAAGCCGAAATCTAACCGGTTGAGAAAGGGTCTCCGGGACATCTTATTAACTTCTTGGAGGCACTTCGGCTTCGAAAATGAATATATCCCTCTTTCACACTATGCGGAAGATTTGGGCCTGTGTAGTAAACGTAGTGTGTTATCTAGTAGTAGGGCCCAAATCTTCCGCATAGTGTGAGAGGGAGATATGGTGAAGACTCCAGTGAAGTAACTCCACTCATTCCATCGAAAGTTCAATTCGAATACCACTCCTTAGGTTATTATAAGATTGATAAGAATTCTTGTTCAAATTATAAAAACTTGGTATTTCCTTAAACCACGAATTACTTTACTTTTCTTATTGACCAAAAAATTATTCACTCATACCTTCCAGAACGTCACCAAGTAATTACGCCGTTGTTATGGTTTATATCTAATTTATGTTAGTCACTAAAAATCACAGCACTCTAATCTGACATAATATTTTTTTAAATGTGTTATGATCTTGAATGTCATTTTCTCACATGTGGTCAAATTATGAAAGCTAGGGACAGCATGAGAATATAATCTGAAAAAGTTATTTTTTATTATGAAGTGGTAAAGAAAACTTCACACTGAGACTCTCAGTCTGAGAGGCCTTCAGGTCTGACAACTTGAGACTTTTTTAGGAAGATAAGTTTAACTCTGTGGGGCGTATTGGGTGACATTTCTGACCAAACGTAATAACTGAAGTAAAAGTTGGTTCCAAAACTATTCAAAAAAATGGTTTGATTTGACGGGGGTACAGAGTCTGAGTGACCAAAATTTGTTCACCGTGCTTGACCCCATTTCACACCTGTCATTTTTTCGAAGCTATTTTGATAGGGGGATTTCATTTTGGTCACTTAGACCGCGCGCTCTGAGTGACCAAAATTTTGGTCACTCTCAAGCTTCAATAAATTGGTCACTCAGAACGCGCGGTCTGAGTGACCAGAATTTTTACCTTTTTTTGCTGAACAACGTGAACTCTTGACCTGACGCTTCATAGCCTATGATACATAAGCAGGTCCAATCAAATCGCGAGAGTTATGAATCAAGTCTATCTTTTGTGTCTTCTGAGTGACCAAAATTTTGGTCTTTTTTACACCCCAGGGAAAAACTAAGAATTTGTTTTTATTTTGGTCACTTAGACCGCGCGCTCTGAGTGACCAAAATTTTGGTCACTCAGAGGGCACTCGATTTGACACTCAATTTTACTTTCGATGACATCGTCGCAATTAAGAGATATTATTTTACATTTTATCGAAACTATGAAAGGAGGAGATCTCTAGTTGCGCCCTCCGTTGCGCGATCACGTTTGACCAATAAGGGCGTTGGAAATAAGAGTATAAAGCAAGGTGCAACGGGAGCCCATGAGCGATCCCTCTCTTTGGATATTAAATTAAGCTTAAGGGGATCCCGGCTCTCATTTTATGCAGTATATTATGTCTATTAAAATTGCACCAAATCAATTTGTTTATCGTTTTGGAACGTATAAAACAACCAAATGGCACAAACAAAATTTTCGAACATTTTGCGTTTTTTCGAATTTTTTTCTAAGTTATTTTCTCAAAATATGTTTCAAAATAACGGTTTGTGCCATTTTGACACCTAAACTCTCAAATATCGGGTTGACGTAAGCCAACTTTCTCTTCTGTTGTTTCTCCAGCTTTCTTTGCGGCCCTACTTTCGAAAAATCCGAGCACATTTTTTTCGGAACTTTTCCACGTACCTTCAAAAATTCATATTTTGAGTTAGGGTCAATTGTTGAAAACAACAGCTCCTCAGAAGTCTTTATTTGTTTCGGCTACCCGTTTCAAAATTTGAGTGAATTTTCGAAATTTAACTAGGAGGAGATAGCTTTTCGATGCAAAAAAGTCCAAAAACACCGCGTATTTTGGGCACCGGTTTTTTTAGCGTTTATAATATGATATAGCACTTATCGACCAAAGCGCTCTTTCAGAAGTTTTGAATACTTTATAACCAGTTTATGTTTAAAGATTGGGTTATTTCAAATAAACGTGGAGGAGATAGATTTTGCGTTTTCGCTTTAGGTGGCTCTTGTTTTGTTTTTGCGTTTATTGTGGGAAGAGGTCGGTCTGCAAAAAGTTTGACACACTGTTTTACGCAGAGATGAAGGCTAGTTCCTACATTGGCTAATCTGAATCTATATCCTTGAAGCTCTGTTTGGCTCTGCTTTGGCCTCCGAAGCATAGCGCCTTTTGAAAGGCTCAAGCCACTTTAAATCAAGCCACAACATTGATGGAAAAACATGATCGCCAGAAACTTCTCTTTATAAAACATTTAAAAAATCAACAATTGGTGAATTGTTAAAAATATCAATTTTTTCGCGATTATACTTGTATGTTCAAATTTTATGACGATTTGATTGAAAGGGCGTGATTTTGCGGCTTGAAGTCTTACTTCCGAAAAATAATTTTGACCCAATTCTGAAATTTGAAATTTTCATAAGCCAGTTTGTAGGAAAGTGTTTTGAGTCATCTTCAGAAAATTGCATTCTGGACTATTGCGAGCCAAATATTTTTTGGGAGTGAAATTTCAATATCTTAGTTCATTTAAGTATAGTTCAACTTTATGTTTTCAAAAATATTTAATTGTTGGAAATCATGCAAATTGGTACTCTTACCACATTCATACTTTGTATAATAATCATCAATTAATTTATTAAATGAGAAAAACTTAACAATTTTTTTCTCTAAAAAAATGATTTTTTCATGATTTTTGAAACTGTATATAATGAATTTTTTGGTTCTTCAATTAATACGTATATATTCATATACTCAATCAGCAAGGAGTTATTGGTAGACGCAGCACTGCACAGTTATTGAGTAAACATACATTTCCTGAGCCTATGAGGTAGTTCACGTGTTTATTAACCTTGACTTTTCAACGTTTTTTTTAGAATTAAACATAAATTTTCTAATTTGATTTATTTTTTTTCGAAATTATCTTCAACTTATCATTAACGAAAAATTGGAAGGTTGATCAGGGATCGGAATTTTTCAATCTTACAGGTCGGTCGGGTCGTTTTTTTTTTCTGAAAATTTTCCAGCGGGTCGCGGTCGAACGCCGACCCGAGTTACTGTTCTCGTTCGAAGGTCAGCGATTTTCTAGGGTCGGGTCGGCACGACCCACCTCGCGTTCCGTGTTCGAAATTTGCGACCGGCGCCCGGAAATTCGGATCCCGGCGATCCTTATAGAGTTTTCTATAACCGTTGCTCGAATAGAGCCTCTTGAGAAAATGTCGGCTCGGCGGAACTTTTTTCTCTGTTCGCAGAGGTTGAGGGGGTACCTCAACGTTGCATTTCTAGGATTGGCTCGAACAAACGAAACCGTATAGAAATTCTGAAAGTTAATAAGGAAGTCTTCCTTTTGCTTCCGCCAAAAGCTTAAAACAGAGTTTTTTCAGCACCACGCACAGTGGGAGGGATTCTAGAACGCACTTTTGATTCAATGTTTTATCTCACGGAACGGCTTAATGGAAATTGATTACCTTTGTAAGAAAACAGACTACCTACGGTTGACAGTTATCGGAATATTTAGCGAAAATTTCGATCGACTTGTTCTAGAATAATGAAAACTGTTTTCATGATATTTTAGAATTTAGATGATGCTCATGTTTCTATTTAAAAAACAATCGCTACATTTTTTAAATTTGGGTTATTATTAGGCGGAAACATGTCCTTCTCAATTCTAGTGGAAACTTTTTTTAAACTCGCTCCTTTTTTAGAAATTGCAGATTAATTAGCCGAGTCATTTTCCATGATTTCTAGAAATCGTTTTGAGCTTGTACGTCCACAAATTAAGCGCATGTCTACTGAACAAGAAATCTGTTAGCTTCAGGTTGAATTTTGATCCTTATATTTTCTAATTGCAAGAAAATGTAAAATCCAAATGAAAGAAATTTTCTCGAAAAACTCCTCACATTTTTTTCTAACTTTTTGTTACGTGGAACAGTCTTCTCAATTTCCAGTGGGAAACTTTGTTTTTAACATCGCTCCTATATAGAAATTGAATTTTGGGTTCAGCCGGAAGGTCATTTTTTGAGTTTCTGAACTTTAATTGTCATCCGATTGTACGAAAGTACCTCAAAATTTGAGCTTACTGCCAAAAATGCAATAAAGATTGCTTACCATTTTACTTATTCTTTTAGAATTTTCATTTAAAATTGAGGTTTTGTATTTTTTTCTCAAAAAATACATTAAGAAAAATTGAACTCAGAAAATTTTGAGAAAAATCTCGAATTTTTTTATGAGTAGAGTCGACAGGTGATTTTGTGGCCGTTTTTGGGCTTTTTGGTGCAGTTTTTGTCCTACCTGAATTAAAAAAACCGTTGAGTACCCCCTTAAGGGGGCAGGGGGCGACCTTTTTCGCACATTTTGACTTTGCCTGTAGATTGTGCTAAACGAGAAATGTGAGAGCTAAGGAATAAAATTATTGATGCTCAAACCGATTTCAAGTTGATCTGGATCAAAGAAATTGATTTTTGGACATACAAATTTAGAGCTAGAGAGTAATTATTTTCAAAAACGCAGAAAACTATCTCCATCTTGGTTTTTGATCGGTCATTATTCATAATTGAGGTAATAACCATTAATTTTTATTTAGAAAATACTCCCAGATCAAATTTTTTAAATTTGCTCTAGAATGCTCTCGGGCGCCAATTTCACGTTTCTGAGCACTTTTCCAAAGAATATCTCTTCTTACAATTTAAAATTAAATTTCACGAGCGTATATCATACGATTTTTAAAATTTTCTCAAAAGAAATTTTCTAAATTTTGACCCGTCTCTCTCACAGTTTGATATTAATGTGCGCGCTAAAAAAAAGTGATGGTAAAATTTTCATTCTATTATTTTCTTGGTTTCAAGTTCGTAGCTCTTTCTGGTTTTGAGAAATAACGTATTACCATCAAATGGTCTTTTATACCGGAAAAATAAAAGGCTAATAATAAGCCTGGCTATTAAGATGATTTATAATACGCTAATTAGGGCATTTTGCATTTTAAAATCATTTTCTCACATGGGTAGGCCTCCGAGCAAAAAAATCAGCTAAATTTTGAAAAAAAAATAATTCAATAAATCTCCGACAAATTTCCTTATCTAATCGGTAACCTTCATTTATTTCTTTATAATGAGCTTTCCTGTAATGCCTAATACCGTGTTGCTGTTTACACCCACCAAATCATGGAATCGCCACTAGCGCCACCTGTGGTCATCTGAGGCCCATAGTGCTATACCGTTTCCACAAAGTGATTTATTGCGCATCTTTTGCATATCTCAATATGAATGATTTAACATAATTTTGATTTTTTTGGGCACACCATTTTCCGGTTCTACACGGCGTCGGAAATTGCTTAGGCTATTAAAATGTCAGATGTCCAATCTGGAGCAAAATTTTTTTTTGCATCCGAAAAAAAATACTTAAATGAAAAATTCCGCGATATGCAATTGCCTTTATTTTGAAAAGTCTAAAAACCGGTTTTGATCACCTTAAACAGCACGCCACCGAGTCGTTCGGAGCCCAAAAATTTGTTGACCAAAAGTTTCCACGTCAGAAACTGTCCTAGATTCTGAAGTTTTTTAAACTCATAGGACCTTTTAATCGGGTGCTCATTTTTGCTCGGGGGCCAATTATGTTAATGTTTTTTTCTTTAGAACATAATATAATCGTTGAGTGCTTCGATTTATTACATCATTTTCGACCAACAGGTTTATTCACTAACAATATTTTCGCAAGTTTGCGATCTGAGTATTTGAGCAATGAGTTGGGGCTCGAAATTGCATGCCATTAACCGTCGTTTAACGATCTTTTTGGAAAAATTTAGATAGTGGGGTCTTAATTAGCCAATTTTCGGCCTAACTTGGCTATTACTCAGATGCATTCTTGCGAAAATCTTTTTAGTGTTAAAACCTTGTTTTCGAAAATGATTGTACATATATCGAAAGCTCACAATTGTTATTAGCTTTTTACTAAAGAATAAAAAATTTCACTGTCTGTTATATTGTCCAAGTCGACTGATATGAGCTTATAAGTGACAGTTGTGGACCAGTTATTTTAACGTTGCATAAAACTTTATATAAATCATTTTTTTCTTTGACTACTCAAGATTGAAAATTTGGGAGTGTTCACTTTTGATAAAAAATATCTGTTCTCTAGATACCATTTTTTTTTCTTTTAATCATGTTATGCTGCCAAACACTTTTCTTAAAACTGACTAATACGCCGTCTACTTGTATTCAAATGGTCAGTTTATCGAATTATTTTTTTTCGGAGTTGAACATTCGGGCCGAAAATATACAAAAAATATCAACTCCCCTGATATTTGAACAAATAATCCAAAATTAAATCGGTATTATTTTTGGAATCCGCCGCTAATTTTTATAATCAATGGGAAGCAACATTTCTGCGACATTTTTTTGTGCCCCTTTTTCAGAAAGTTTTAGATATAGCTCTGAGTCGATATACTCGGCTCTGTGATTCCAGGGCTTTACAACTTCCAAAATCTATCTTTTCTTGACGTTAGCCAAACTTTCCCATGATCGAGTGTTTCCTTGCTTCTTTTGGTTCTCTAGAATCGCAGCAAAAAATCGAAGCCACAATTTTTTTCGAAATCTTCTCACGTGACCTTGAAAAATTCCATACTTTGGATGTTGAGACTGAAATTGCAAGTCTTATCTTAATCTCTTGAAAAGTTCTGGAAAGAACACTATCTCGGAGGAGGTAGATTTTTAAAGTCTTAATTGATCAACACAACGTCTGTTATTTTCACGTTCTAGAATTGTTTAGCGCCGATCAAAAAAAGCTCATTCTTAACCCGTTGTGAGGACAGAAAAAAAGTTCGCCAAGGCACCACACCTATATATAGGTGGACGGTTCAACGGTATTAAGGAGCCCAGAGGCTTGCTTAGAGTTTATTTTTTTTGATAGGCAGTTCAACGATATTTTTTGCCATCACGAATTTGTATTCTAGAATTTTGATTTTGTCATTTCTAGGGAAAATTTACTGATAGAGGGCAACGCTACAGTATCACGTGATACCAAGCCTTACCAGTTGTGATTCACATTTATTTTTGGTATTGGATTCGATGCACAGAATCTGACTATAGTCATTCGTTCTTTTTTCTGATTTGATTTATATATAATCAATCAAAATAATTTTTAATAGGTTTTAAATTTGATGAAAAAAATCACAATTTTTCATAAAACAATGGGTTATTTTCCCCTATAAAAGCAGATGAAGTACCTCTTGCATTATTTTTTCTGGGTCACGATTACTAATCTCAAGTGATTGTGGCACAATATTAATTGCCTCGATATTATTTTTTAATAATTTAAAATATTTTCGTGCAACTACTTAAAATTGAAAATTTGAAATATCACTTTTGGCAAAAACATATCTGTTCCTGTATTACCAAGTAACTCTTTGTTTTGGTGGTCAACCATGGACAAAACTTTCCTAAAAACTGGCTATTTTCAGATTTTAATTGACGAGTATGTGTCGATTTTCTTTTTTAGAGGTAAAGATTGGAAAACAAATCTTCAAGAAATCACCTCCGTAAATTTGAACAAATTTCCAAAAAAAAACTAATTCACCTTTTTGTCGGAATCCTTGCAATTCTTTATAGATGTATTTCGAGGGACATCGTTACGATGGTTTTTGATATTTTTAGGATGATTCTTAAATATGCAGTCACCTATATATAGGTGTTGTGCTCAACGGTTAAAAGATTGGGTTCTACCATTTGCGTGTTCTGTGAATGTGTGGGCCTAAACTTGGCTAAATTATGGTCTTGGAGGAGATAAGATTTTGCGTTTGGACAATTGCCATTTCCTGTAACGATAGTTGTACACTATGGCCTGTGATGTCAAAACTATTTGTGATGTACTCTTTCCAAGATAGAGTGAATAATCTACAAATCAACATTTTCGAGTTTTTGTTCTATAAGCTTCTTAGTTTTCAGTATATGTCACGAGAAAAGTCAACATTCAGGTCGCATCCCCCTTAAACTTCGCCAGACACTGGCGATCAGACAACCGCACGAAGCAACTCCTTGAGCCACCTTTTCATTCGGACATTTATTTCTTCAAATAGTGTACATTTTGAGCTATCTATGAAACTTAATTTAAATCGTGTGTACAAAATTGTAAGCTTAAGTTTTAGTCGCAATTGATGGCTATTACCATTCATAGAGGGACACTGGTCGCAGGTTTTGGCACAGGACTAGACACTTGAATTAAATGTTTAGGAATCCCGACATCGGATTGGCAGCAAATTTACTAATTTCAATATCATCAAACAATGATTTTTCGAACTATTTTTTGTGTTTCGTTTTTGTCTCAGTTTTTGCGCATTTAACATAGAAAGCTCTGCAAAGTTTAATAATGAATTGGATTTGACATATTTCTGATATTAACAATGTTACATCGGCCGTTTTGTAAAGGTTTTCTTTCTTATTTTTTTTCTTTCTGGTCAAATCAACCTCCAATGGTCCTCCTATAAGTTAGGATTTCCTAACCCTTGTGAGCACAGAGCCAATATTCGCTGAAGCTAACTGAATTCTCAAAAGATCAAAAGGATGTAAGAATCATTACTTACAAACACATTTTAAAGCAATTTTGTTCGCGGTCCATAAAATATTGATTTCTTGGTATTAGGTTAAATTAAGAAGGATTGAGTTTTAGGGACTATGATATATCCGATTATATGCCTGGGTCACTTCTGCGATAACTTATTTGCCTGTTAACTGGAATAGGAATAAGTCGTTTTTAAGTTACCCAGGCATAACTGATACGATTATCTTCTGGACAACTATTTCTTGACTAGGACATCAATATCAATGTGCATATAGCCAATTTAGGAAGGTTTTGTGGATGCATAATTATTTATACGTTTGATATCAATTTCTTCGGTATTTTAAGCAACGATATTTCGTTTCTTTGCGTAGTGAAATGTATTTAATTATGAATGAATTTCCAGCAATTAAATACTAGATTAACCACTTTTAAACTTTTTTTTGAAAAAACGGTAGGGGGTTTCGATGAGCAACTTACTATAAACAATATAAATCCTCAAAAATCTGAAAAGTGCTGTTAGAGACTTTTTTCTCCAGTGTTTTGTTTTTCGCTTTGGTTGTGCATTATTTTCTTCGAAACTTCAACCGATTTTTAAACTGTCTTTTATTTCGAAAAGTTCCTAAAACATTTTTGTATATATTTGTGTATCTAATTTTGTCAACAATAACGTTTCGTATATCTTTTCTTTAGATAAGCTTCGTTCACGTAGTGTAACTATTTACTTAAGATTTTGTCTCTTAGACATATAACTATTCAACGTTCTATATTATATAATATTTGGAATCGGCAGAGCCTAGGGCACTCCGGGTTGAGATAATGTGGCGCAAAATTGCCAAGATCCTCGCAAATCAAATTTTAAGCTGAATATTTGCGTTCACATTGTTACACCAGTAGGGAAAATGAATGATTGGTAAAAACATCGAAATCTCTTTGCGTGAATTTGTAGGTTTGAAAATTTGGGGTACTCTCGAAACAAAAGGAATTATCTCCTCGCCCTTCCGCAAAAATGAAATTATTAACTGCAAAACAAGATTCTGTCAGCATGGGCAATTTCGCTATCACTGCGAAAAATCTATTTTAGGGTTTTCGTCTCCATTTGTTTTTTACCTGAGTAACGCACTTGTGTATAAAGTTTTCAAACTTCCGGATTCTAAAGAGATTGTTCGTCCGACCATTTTCCAAAAAGATGGTAAAAGTTTACGGTCCAAAACCCAGAAATGCTTGTATCTGCTGCTGGAGCACAAATTTGGCATCACGTGATGTATAATGTCATTACGTATAATATAAACGTACCTGCCTTCTCAATATTAGTGCGCCGCTGCCTCACCACACCGCGCCAGTAGGTTTGGTACTTTTATAGAGTCATGATGGCGTTTCACAGTGTGCGTCACCCCATTGTTTGCCGTAACTTTTTTAGTGTTTAACCCTCCACGCAATGACAACCTTCCGTAATATTATCTGAATAAAATGAAATTAAGCTTTTTTTTTTGGAACTTTCTAGCTATAATTTGAATATCTCGTATCTGATTACTCGTGCTACGAGTGGTCGAATTTGATTTGAAACAAAGAAACCGCCGGCCATGTTTTTAATATGTCATTACTATTGGAAAGTTGGCGTTTCAAAGCAAAGATTCAGGGCCTAATCCATTGGCATTTTGGTGAGTTACCAAAGCCTCTACCATGTGAGATCTTAATTTTTTTTTATGATGAACAATCAGTTTCTAAATGTTGAATAAGCAACTTCGTACTTACTAATGTGAAGTTAAAGTTGATTACTAGTCGAAAGCATGACAAAACATCCAAATAATGCATTTTTTTCAAATCTAGCATTTTCATTTTGGCTTCATTTTTTTGACAGTCGAAAAAAGTCACCAGTTTTAGTCCGAATGTTGACCGTATTCTTTCTCCAAATTTTGCGAAATGACAAAAATTCAGTCGTATCATCTACAGCGGCGGTCAGGGGATTTTATGCTTTTTCAGAGAGTGGTTGTTGAATGGGTCACAATATTTGATTTCTCGTTTTTGAAGAATATTTATTAACTCGTTTGTCAGGTGCGATAGGTCGAGCGCTAATTCGGCGCCTAATAAGCGAGGAATCGGCTAGAACATATTCGGCATGTAGTGTGTTTTGGTAACCACGCTCAATAATGATGAGAGAGCCCCGCGCTTTCTATTCCTCTTTTTGCAGTCATACGGACCTAACACGGTTCATACTTCGAACTTAGGTCGACAAAACATCGGTTGAATTCCAAACCCTAACTTAGTTGTATGTATCTGATGAGAAAATATCATACTTATTTTTTATTATGTTAACTTAAAAATGGAAATGTTGGAGTGAATTAATCACATTTGGGCTGAATCATTAATGTCATGTGTGTTCTATTCATCAAGTCAGATAATCCTACAAAATATAAAAGTTTGTGCATTAATGCATTGCGAATCAATCTTTTTTTTCTGTGGCTTCCAGGGGTTAACTGTCTTGAGTCATTTAGTACATTACGAAAAACTGGAAAAATTTTAGCCGGCAGAGAGTTAAAATTGTTGCAAAATGTTTATTAATGAGTATTTAATACAAATTTGGCTCAATTTGGCGTGTTTTTCAAAATCTTCAATATTTCTTTTGGTTTTATATGTGTACAAATTCACGCGAGCTTCCAAATTAAATTGTATCGGCTTCATAAAGTATTATTTAAAATGAACTTACGTAATATTCATTCATGTATTTCTCTTGCGTTGAACCATGTTAAAAATAGATCTCAATCAAGGTAATTCAATCTACATGATTCGCCATTTTTGTATTTGTCAAGATTTTTTTAAGAATTAAAGATTCAAAAGTTGTGTGAGCAACAAAACGTTTGGCAAACCATTTTGTTCGACGCAAAAACGCAAATAAAGTTAAAAATGCCTAAACGTTGGAATAACTGTTTTTTTTGATGGCAAAGGAAAAAAATTCGCGGTCTCGCAACGTTTTCTGAACTTTTGTTATTTTTAAATAAATCTTAAAATCCAATAAATGGCGAACATTGTAGATTAAATTCATGTACATTCATGTAGTTGTTTAAAATTATATTGCTTAATAACAAAAAAAACTATTTCAATGACATTTACATTTAAGGAGTTACTGGTCGCATTAAAGGCCAAAAACAGGGTTTTTCAGCGTGGCTCAATGAAATACTAGACCAGCACGAACATATTAAATTTCAGTTTAGGGATACTTGAACATTAATCTTGCTTCCACAAAAAAAAATCGGAGGCCTCTGATTTGCCGACAATCAGGAACGACCTTTTCAAGAGTGGCATTTACTTTCAAAAGCCTACTCCTCCCTAGTTTTGGAAGATAGAATACTTTTTAGCTTTTTATTGGACCACAGGACGTGGCAGACGCTCCGTTGCCTATTAATTCATCGGATCTTAATGAGCCAAAAACTGTTTTTTGGCCTTATTTTGAGTTGCTGCGGGGGAAAATACTACTCCTCCCTGGATTTTTGACGGCACGAAATTAAACTAGTATATACGACCTAAGGATACGGGCCAGAGCCCCAAGGTCACAATTTGCATTTTTTGTATTTCGTTCTTGGAAACAGCGATTTCAAATTCCCAGAAATTTTCCAAATTTGAAAAATGAAAGAATATTTCTCAAAATCGCGAATTAAAAAATACTTTTTTCATGACAATTGAAAATAAAAGACTTCTTATCAACTTATTTGTCCATATTTTCAGAAAAAAACATTTTAAAGATAATCTAGAAAATGTTCTGTCCGGTCTCTAAATGCGACCAGTTACTCCCTTAAAGACACAGCAATGAATTTTTAAATCAATTACGAGATTTAAGTTTATTTTGAAAAACTTTATCTACGGCGTCAATTTTTTTCACGAAAATGCTTAGTTGAAATTTTTACTATAATCCTGAATTTGCCATCACACCATGAAATGGTAAGTTCCGGATTAGTTGCATTTTTTCGTGAACGGCTTGTCTCTAAAGATGTCATTGAGGTTAGTTAAATTATCTTCGTTAACAAATTGACAAAATCTTCGGTTTTTCCCACGTCTTCAAATTTTTTAAAATTGTACATTTTAATATGTTTTCGAGAAAAAATTAATTCATAAGTTGATGTTTTTCTCATAGAATAATCGTTTTTGCATTTTAAGTGATATATGTCTTTTCGCAACCAAAGTTTTACTCGCATCAGTTACTAGGGTGTCACCGCCGTTTACATGTCGACTTTTTGGAACGACTAATCGATTGGGTTCAGAGTAGATAGGCTGTAAATGACCATACATTACAGTAGAGTGCGTTTAACGGACATTGATCGAACGGGTTTTTAGTCCAAAAAGTCCTGCTAGCGTGCATTTAAAGATGCAGTTTTTGGTGCAAACTGCTTCGTCAAGTATTTAACGCATTAATTTGAATGGTCCAAATTGCCAGTTTAAAACGCACGGTTGCAGGACTTTTCGACCCAAATCCACTCTAATAACCTGTCCCGTTTATACACCACTCTCTGTTATATATTATGAGTATAGATTTTCAAATTGTTTAGAGATATTATTTCCCTTACAGAATGAGCTATTTGAATTACAAAAAAAAAAAGAGTTTCTAAAGCACGTAAGTTACGTGACGATCACAAGTCAACTCGAGGAGATAATAATTTCGGGTGATAGTGAGAATCCTCTTCACAACTGTGGACGTCAGCAATTTATATTCGATCGGAAATCTAGTATTGACCCAATTGAATCACACGATTTTTAAATATTTGACAACACATTTTCTACTCAAATTCCTGCAATTGTTTGTCAATAATGGTAGATTCGTCAATCAATTTAAATCGAACGAAATATATCCTGTTCCAACCCCTTGAATAAAAAACGATTTGTATGTGTTCAATACGTAGTTGTACAATACGTTTGTACCAATACAAAAATCGTTTTTGATTCAAAGGGTATGGAACAGGATATTGTCACAGTAGAGGGCGTTTAGTGGACGAACTGATTTCGCTTCTGCGTCCGTAACGGACCGTGGCTAAACTTTCGGGAAAACCCCGTCACATCCTAATAACGGACCTGGCAACTTGGAAAAAAAAGATCCGTCCTAAGAAATAAAAGTCAAAAAACACGACTTTTACAATAAAAACGAACAACCAATCAAAAGGGTCGTAGATGCAATTTTTTTTAATTTATCCGCTGAAAATTATAACGGAAAAAGTGGAAGACAATATTTGGTTAATTTTGAAAGCGAATAATATCAAGTATCGATTCCGGAAAATTGCTGAAATGGTCAGAAGTTTCAGTGTCTTGATAAAATTACAATTACATATTATTCTTTTTCTAGGTCTGCTAGTGGAATCGAAAAAAATTATATTAAGACTTTTATTGAAGAGAGGTCTTTGAAAGTGATTATTACGGCTCATTCAGCTTCGTTTTTCCATAAAGATAACAGTTATCGGTATCGTCGAATTTTAAATTGATGATTCTTTTGTTGAACTATTGACTGCAAATATGCTTCAGTAACCTCTTCAAAATGTATTTATTTGCTATACAAATTAGTATTCTACAACATGTTTTAAAATCATCTTAAGTGATTGGAGAGAACTGAAAAATTATCTCAGATAGGTTTAGCTTCCTTAGTGTTGAATCCAAATCGAAATGTATCTTTAATTTTCTTGGCATCGGTATTCGCATTTCTCACAGTGAAAATTATGATTCCATTTTTCATTAGCGACAGCTTTAAAATGTATTAGGTAATCAATATCAACTGTTGCTGAGACACCAAAACAAACCTTTTTTTTGCGTAGAATATATATAGTGACAAACAAAGACCAAACGTTTGCTTAGAAGCCATTTTTCTTTCCTTTAACTTGGCGTGAATTAAACTCCGTATTTTTCTGAATGCCCCTTCTTTTTCTTTAAAAAAACTTGGAAAAAAAACAAAAATTTTTTATAAGTTTATTTAAAAAGACTACAGCAGGGTCCGTATAGGTTTGAAGGCGTATAGTTGAATCTACGCAAAAACCTACGTAAGCCTCCGCAATCGCCTACGCATCTGAAAATAAAACTTTTTCTTCCTGACGTCCGCGTATTAGGTGAAAGACAAAAGATTAGGGTTTTTTTTCAAACTTCTTAGGCAAAGATATGCGTTTTTCGAAAGCCAAAAGATAGGCTGATTCGAGTGATTTTTTATAAATATAAAAACCATTAAATCCGGTTTATTCTCTCCTCTGTGCNAGTGTTAAAAAACCTTGTTTCGAAAATGATTGTAATAAATCGAAAGCTCAACAATTTATATTAGTTTTACTAAAGATAAAAAATTACACTTCTGTTATTATTTCCAAGTAGATATAGTTATCAAGTGACAGTGTGGACCATTTTTGATTGCTCAAATTATTTTTATAATAAATAAATTTTTTCATTGAATACTCAAATTGAAAATTTTGGAATTTCACTTTTGATAAAAAATATCTGTCTCTAGATATCATTTTTTTTCATTTTAACTGTTATGCATGCACAAAACACTTTTCTAAAAACTGACTAATCTTACATTTGTATTCAATGTCTAGTTTCGAATTATTTTTTTCGGAAGTGAAACTTCGGCGAAAAATATCAAAAAATCAACTCCCCGTGATATTTGAACCAAATATCCAAAATTAAAATCAGTATTATTTTTGGAATCGCCGCTAAATTTTTTATAATCAATTTGGAAGCAACAATTCTGCGACATTTTTTTTTGCCCTTTTCAGAAAGTTTTAGATAAGCTTGAGTCGATATATCGGCTCTGTGATTCCAAGGGTTAAACTTCAAAATATCTTCTTGACGTTAGCCAACTTTCTGATCAGTGTTTCCGTTGCTTTCTTTTCAGCCTACTTGCAAAAAAATCGAAGCACATTTTTTTTCGGAAATTTTCTCACGTGACCTTGAAAAATTCATATTTTGGATTCTAGACTGAAATTGCAAAAAAGCTTATCTTAATCTCTTGAAAAGATTCTGAAGAACACTATCCTCGGAGGAGATAGATTTTAAAGTCTAAAATTGTCAACAAACGTCTGTTATTTTCAGTTCTAGAATTGTTTAGTCGCCGGATCAAAAAAGCTTATCTTAAAAGATTGGCATACTACCATTGCGTGTTCTGTGAAAATGTGTGCTAAATTGGAAATATGGTCTGGGAGGAGATAGATTTTGCAGTTTGGAAATTGCCATCTTGTAACGATAGTGTAACTATTGGTGTGATGGTCAAAAACTATTTGTGATGTACTCTTTCCCAAGATTAAGGATAGATCTACAAATCAACATTTTCGGTTTTTCTCATAAGCTCTTAGTTTTCCGTATATGTCACCGAGAAAATGTCAAATCAGAGTCGCATCCCCCCTTAAACTTCGCCAGAACACGTGGCGATAGAACCGCGAAGCAACTCCTTGAGCACTTTTATTCGGACCATTTTTTCTTCAAATAGTAGTAATTTTGAGCTATCTATAAACTTAATTAAATCAGTCGTTACCAAAATATGTAAGCTAAGTTTTAGTCGCAATTGATGCATATTACCATCATTAAAGGGGGACTGGTCGCAGGTTTTGCAAGGACTAGAAACTTGAATTAAATGTTTAGGAATCCCGAATCGGAATGGCCACAAAATTTACTAATCAAATCATCAAAACAATTTTTCGAAATTTTTGTGTGTTTTCGTTTTTGTTCTCAGTTTTTTCATTTAAAATAGAAAAGCCTGAATTTTAATAATGAAATTGGATTGTGAATATTTCTTATATAAACAATGTTCAACATGGCCGTTTTTAAGTTTCTTTCTTTATTTTTTTGTTTTCTGTCAAAATCAACCTCCAATGGTCCTCCATCTTAAGTTAGGATTCCTAACCCTTGTGAGCACAGAGCCAATATTCGCTGAAGCATAACTGAAATCATCCAAAAAGATCAAAAAAGGATCGTAGAATCATTTCTTACAAACACATTTGTTGCGGTCCCATAAAAATAATTGAATTTCTTGGATATTAGGTTCAAATTAAGAAGGATTGGATTTTAGGACTATGATATATCGATTATTATGCCTGGGTCACTTTGAAAACTTATTTGCCTGTTAAAAGAATAGGGAATAAGTTTTTAAAGTTACCCAGGCATAATGATCGATATANTACTTCTGGAAAAACTATTTCTGAACTAGACATCAAATATCAATGTGATATAAGCCAATTTAGGAAAGTGTTTTGTGGATGCATAATACGTTAGATATCAATTTCTTGGTATCTAAGAACAGATATTTCGTTTTTGGTAGTGAAATGTATTTAATATATGAATGAATTTCAGCAATTAAATAACATATTTAACCACTTTAAACTTTTTTGAAAAAAAACGGTAGGGGGCCCCCGGGGGTTTCAAGTGAGCAACTACTATAAACAATAAATCACTCAACAAATTGAAAAGTTGTAAGAAGCTTTTTTCTCCAGTTTTTTGTTTTCAGCTTTTGGTTGTGCAGATTTTCTTCGGAAACTTCAACCGAATTTTTAAAACCTGTCTTTTATTCGAAAACTTCTAAAACATGTTGTCTAATTTTGTGTATCTAATTTTTGTCAAAAATAACGTTCGTATTATCTTTCTTTAGATAAAGCTCGTTCCACGTAGTGTAACTAATTTTACTTAAGATTTTGTCTATTAGACATTAAACTATATTAAACGTTATATTATATAAATATTTGGAATCGGCAGAGCTAGGGCATCCGAGGTTGAATAGATGTGGCAGAAAATTGCCAAGAACTCCAAATCAACATTTTAAAGCTGAAATTATGCGTTAATTGTAACCATAGGAAAACTGAAATTGGATAAAAACATCGAAATCTCTTTGCGTGAATTTTTAGGTTTGAAAAATTTGGGCTACTCTACGAACAAAAAGGGAATTATCTCCTCCCCTCGCAAAATGAAATTTTAACTGCAAAAACAAAGATCATGTCAGCATGGGCCAATTTCGCTATACACTCGCGCAAAAATCTATTTAGGTTTTCGTCTCCATTTGTATTTTACCTTTCCAATTTTTGCGTTAACATTTTTTAGTGTTTTCAACCTCCACGCATGCACAACCTCCACGTAATATTATCTGAATAAAATGAAATTTAGCTTTTATTTTTTGGAACTTTCAGCTATAAATTTTGAATATCTCGTAGTCTATTACTCGTAGACTACGAGTGGTCGAATATATTATGAAAAAAAGAAACCCGCCGCATGTTTTTAAATTGTCATTACTATTTGAAAGAATTTTGGCGTTTCAAAAGAAAAGATTAGGGCCTAATCATTAGGCATTTGGTAAGTTACCAAATGCCTCATACCAATGGTAACGCCTATAATTTTTTATTTACTCATGATGAAAACAATTCAGTTTTATAATGTGAAAGCTAAGAACCTTGCGAGTTCACTAATGTATACGTCAAATTATTATAGTACGTAAACAGACAAAACATCCAAAATAATTATTTTTTTAAAATCATAGCATTTCTCATTTTGGATCATTTTTTTCAGACAGTCGAAAAAAGTCACCAAGTTTTAGTCAAATGTTGACCGTTATCTTATCTCCAAATTTGCGGAAATACAAAATTCAGTTCGTATCATCTACAGCGACGTCAGGGATTTATGCTTTTTCAAGAGTAGGTTGTGAAATGGATCACAATAATTTGTTTCTCGTTTATTGAAGAAATTATAATTTAACTACGTTTGTCAGGTGCGATAAGGTCGAGCGACTAATTCGCGCCATAAGCGAGAAATCCGACTAGAAATATTGGGCAATGTAGTGTAGTTGGTAAACACGCTCAAATAATGATGAGAGAGCCCCGGCTTGTCTATTCCCTTTTTTCAGTCATTACGGACCTAACACGTTCAACTCGAACTTAGGTCGAAACACAGGTTGAAATCAAACCCTAACTTAGTTGTATGTATCTATGATAGAATAATTAAGATCAATTATTTTTTAATTATAGTTAACCTTAAAAATTGAAAAATGTTGAGTGAATTAATCACATTTGGGCTGAAAATCCATTTATATGTGTGTTTTATTCATCACGTGAAATCCCTACAAAAATATAAAAGTTTTGCATAATGATGCCGAAATACAACTTTTTTTTCTGTGCTTCCAGGGGTTAACTGTCTTGAGATATATTAGTACAATTACCAAAAACTGAAAAATTTAGCCGGCAAGAATGTTAAAATTGTTGCAAATGTTTATTAAATGAGTATTTAATACAAAATTGGCTCAATTTGGCGTTTCAAAATGTTCAAAATTATTTCTTTTGGTTTTATTATGTGTACAAATTTCACGCGAGTTCCAAATTAATTGTATCGGTCTAAAGTAATTATTTAAAAATAATACAGTACATTCATGTAATTTTCTCTGGTTGACCATGTTAAAATTAACAAACAAGAATTCAATCTACATGTTTCGCATTTATTGTATTTTCAAGATTTTTTTAAGAATAAAAGATTCAGAAAAGTTGTGTGAGCAAAAAACGTTGCAAACCATTGTTCGCAAAACGCAAAATAAAGTAAAAATATGCCTAAACGTTGGGATCTGTTTTTTTGATGGCAAAGGAAAAAAATTTCGCTGTCGCAACGTTTTCTGAACTTTTTATTTTTAAAAAATCTTGAAAATGCAATAAATGCGAAACATGTAGATTAAATTCATGTACATTCATGTAGTTGTTTAAAATTATATTGCTTAATAAAAAAAAAACTTTTAATGACTTTACATTTAAAGACACAGCAATGAATTTTTTAAATAAAATTACGAAGAATTAATTTATTTTGAAAAACCTTTATCTACGGTCAATTTTATCACTGAAAATGCTTTAGTTGAAATTTTTACTATAAATCCTGAATTTTGCCATCACACCATGAAATGGAGTCCGAATTAGTTGCATTTTTGTGAACGGTCTTGTCTCGATAAAGATGTCATTGAGGTTAGTTAAATTATCTTCGTTTAACAAATTGACAAAATCTTTCGGTTTTTCCCACGTCTTCAAATTTTTTAAATGTAACATTTTAAATGTTTCGAGAAAAAATAATTCATAAGTGATGTTTTTCTCATAGAATAATGTTTTTGCATTTTAAGTGTTTTCTTTTCGCAACCAAAGTTTTACTCAGCAGTTACTAGGGTGTCAACGCCGTTTACATGTCGACTTTTGGAAACGACTAATCCGATTGAGGTTCAGATAGCTGTAAATGACCATACATTACAGTAGAGTGCGTTTAAACGGACATTTGGTCGAACGAGTTTTAGTCAAAAAGTCCTGCTAGCGTGCATTTAAAGATGCAGTTTTTGGATGCAAACTGTCCGTCAAGTTTTAACGTATAATTTGAATGGTCCAAATGCCAGTTTAAACGCACGCTTGCAGGACTTTTCGACCCAAATCCACTCTAATAACTTGTCCGTTTATACACACTCTACTGTATAATATTATGATATATATTTTCAAATTGTTTAGAATATTATTCCCTTCAGAATGAGCTATTTGAAAATACAAAAAAAAGAGTTTCTAAAGCACGTAAGTTACGTGACGTCACAAGTGACGTCACGAGAGATAATAATTCGGTGATAGTGAGAATTCCTCTTCACAACTGTGACGTCAGCAATTTATATTCGATCGAATCTAGTATTGACCAATTGAATCACACGATTTTTAAAAATATTTGACAACACATTTTCTTACTCAAATTCCTGCAATTGTTGTCAATAATTGGTAGATTCGATCAATCAATTAAATCGACGAAATATATCCTGTTCCAACCCCTTTGAATAAAAAACGATTTTGTATTGTACAATACGTAGTTGTACAATACGTATTGTACAATACAAAATCGTTTTTGATTCAAAGGGGTTGGAACAGGATATTGTCACAGTAGAGTGCGTTTAGTAGGACGAACTGATTTTGCTTCTGCGTCCCGATAACGGACCTGGCAAACTTTCGGAAAACCCGTCCATCCTAATAACGGACCTGGCAAACTTTTTGAAAAAAGGTCCGTCCTAAGAAATAAAAGTCAAAAAACACGACTTTTACAATAAAACGCACAACCAATCAAAAGGGTCGTAGAGGCAATTTTTTAATTTATTCGCTGAAAATATAACGGAAAAAGTGGAAGACAATATTGGTAATTTATGAAAGCGAAAATATCAAGTCATCGATTCCGGAAATGCTGAAATGGTCAGAAGTTTCACTGTCTTGGATAAAATACAATTACATATTTATCTTTTTCTGGTCTGTATTGGAATCGAAAAATTATATTAAGACTTTTATGAAGAGAAGGTCTTTGAAAGTTGATTTATATGGCTCATTCAGCTTCGTTTTTCCATTAAAGATAACAGTTATCAGTATCGTCGATTTTAAATTTGATGATTCTTTTGTTTGAACTTTGATTGACTGCAAATATGCTTTCAGTAAACCTCTTTCAAACTGTATTTTTATTTGCTATACAAATTAGTATTTTACAAAATGTTTTAAATATCTTCAAGTGATTGGAGAGAACTGAAAATTATCTCAGAATAGGTTTAGCTTCCTTAGTTGAATCCAAATCTGAATGTATCTTAATTTTTCTTGCCAATCGGTATTCGCATTTCTCACAGTGAAAATTATGATTCCATTATTTCATTAGCGACAGCTTTAAAATTATTAGGTATCAATATCAACTGTTGCTGAGCTACATTTTTTTGCTAGAATATTTCTACTTAGTGGACAAACAAGACCACACGTTTGCTTAGAAGCCATTTTCTTTCCTTTAACTTTGGCGTGATTAATACTACGTATTTTCTGAATTGGCCTTTCTTCTTAAAAAACTTGAAAAAAACAATTTTTATTTAAGTATAAAAAGACTACAGCCAGTCCGGCGTATTAGGTGAAGGCGTGGTATAGGTGAAATCTACCCCACAAACCTACGTAACCCTCCGCAATCGCCTACCGACGAAAAGAAAAACTTTTCTCCTGCGTCCGGATAGGAAAGAGCAAAAGATAGGTTTTTTTTCAAACCTTCTTACGGCAAAGATATCGTTTCCGAAGCCAAAGACTAGCAGATCGAGAATTGTTATAAATAAAAAACCATAAATTAAAAGTGTTACTTTTAATTTCTAATAACTCACGTACAGGGTCTTGTCTTAAAAATTCTGCACAAATGTTTGGTTCAAATAATTCCACAACTTATTCAAAGACATTTCACGCAAACTTATTTTTATTGTTGAAAATCAAGTCGAAAACTCTTCTGAAATATGCGTGCTATAAAATGCAGGACAAACTACAGCTACACCATTCTTATATAGGTGTATTAAGAACACAATTAATTTCCATTCCATAAATGATTTCCAGAAATATTAAAATTCTCCGCATGAAACGAATTCAACAGTGGGCATAACAGCCCTAGTTAGCTTAAGGGGTCGTGCATTTTGAACGATTCTGCATCTTTTTTCAGAACTTGTTGCTGTGAATTTGCACTTCAAAATTTTCGAATAAAAACTTTTTGAACCAATTTGCCACTTTTAAGGTACTTTGTTAATCGAATTTCTTCAGATATGATTATTCAACTTTATAACATTCTTTTGAAATAACACTTAAAAAACACCATTTGCTTCCATGGTGGTCTATAATAACATAATC